>CM060258.1:318175-642353 GCA_030684275.1 Acipenser oxyrinchus oxyrinchus | reverse complement strand
ACGGAAACGTGAGATGATGGAAATGGAATGTCTGGATGGCGAATCAGGCGGAAGGAATGCAAAGACCCCTGCAAGGCCTGGCAGGACCCACCTGTCTCCTGGAGGAAGGAAGGTGGAGGAAGTGATGGAATGTGCAGCAGTGTGTGGGAGGACGCAGGGAGGAAGCTGATGACCGAGGATCGCATGAAGCTCTTCACTCCTAACCAACAGGGGAGACGAAACACAACACTGGGGACTGCTTGTTGTGTTTAGATCCCCCCCACCCACATCCCCCTAAAACACTCTAAACACTAAAACACTCTGAGAAGTGGGGGGTGGAGGGGTTGGGAAGGGAGGACCTGCTGTAGCATTAATAGACTCACTTTTATTTTGAAAATGTGGGAAAGTAAAAAACACTGAAGACCAGTGCTGTTGAATTCACAAGCGAGGAGAGGAGAACTCTCTCAAAGACTAAAACTGGAGCCTGACGATGGGGGTGTATGGGTCGAATTTTAAATGCATTTGCAAGAAAAGCCACAGCATGATCCACACTGCAGCCAGAGGAGCTGGGAGGGGCCGGTCAGTCTGTGTGCTCACATAGCTAGAGATGCACCTGAAACACAGCACAGGATCACAATGGAATAAAGAGAGGGGGCAGGGTCACTACAGTACAGTGTGGACAGCAGGGTCACTACAGTATAGTGTGGACAGCAGGGTCACTACAGTATAGTGTGGACAGCAGGGTCACTACAGTACAGTGTGGACAGCAGGGTCACTACAGTACAGTGTGGACAGCAGGGTCACTACAGTATAGTGTGGACAGCAGGGTCACTACAGTACAGTGTGGACAGCAGGGTCACTACAGTATAGTGTGGACAGCAGGGTCACTACAGTACAGTGTGGACAGCAGGGTCACTACAGTATAGTGTGGACAGCATGGTCACTACTGTATAGTGTGGACAGCAGGTCCTTGCTGAAGCTGGGGGGTGCAGTGTGCTGCTGTTGGGAGATGATGAGGGGGGGTGTTAAATCAAGGGCTGAATCTGGGATAGTAATATAGAATGGGTCGGGATTCTTACTGGGACAGAACTGGATTTTCTTTAATAAATTGCTGTGTGATCTTTCCAGTTTAATCTGTCTTGTGTGTTTAAGGGATGGAAATAAGACTCCTATTGCATGGCAGTGTCACCCATTCCAGGTTTTAATATGTGTTTGATTAGCCCCAGTGTGTACAGGTAACAAGCTCAGGTGTGTCTTACTAATTAAAGTCATAGTAAAACCAGGAATGGATGACACGGCTGTACAGCGGGAGTTTTATTTCCAGCCCTGGTGTTTGTCACGAGTGTTCTTTTGTTTGTATTTTGATTGGCTGGGGAGGGCAGGTTGGTAAGCCCCATACCTTGCTATGTAGTTCTTGCTCATAATGCAGCCCCCTGTGCTAATGGACCTGTTTAAAGAACGGCTCTGTACATTGCTTGCCCCTCGCTTCATTAATACGCATAACAATGCCTGCTAGAAATGCTTATGGGGATTTGCAACCAGCAAAGTGTGGGGGGAAAAAAATGAAATATTTATAACAGTCAACACCAACAGGTACTCTAGATCAGAACAAACAAACTGCAAACGAGTGAAATGCAAAGTAATGCAGAATATCTCTGTAGTTCTCATACTTAACAGACCAACAAAAAACATGTTTGCACAGCAGAGCGTTGAGAGGAATGTCGACAGACAAACAAGAACTCAGTGAGCTCTGATTGGTTAGGAGCGCAGTAAGAAGGGAGATCCCCAAACGGCAACGAACAGCGAAGAAGAAAGATTCTCAAGGACCGCACTTGTGCTGTCCGGTGACAAGGTCAGTGGTTCGGACCGGACACTACAGATTCCCATAAAACATAAAACAGGATGCCCAGCCAGTTGGCCTTATCCTGGAGTTCCCTGAGGTTGCAATGTGATTTTTGACAGCTTGTGTAACATAATATAAACCTTGAGGTCCCGCCAGGACTGAAAGGGTTAAATTGGAATGGAGCCCAGGCGCAGGAATGCAGTGTAACTATGGAAACAGAATAAAAGCGATTAATCAATAAGAATTCCAAAACGAAACAAAGCGGAGTTTGTCGCATAGCAACTGGGACCATAGGGACCTGTCGTAAAGCGGTAGGCAGGCCTCTTACGATGACTGCAGTGCAGCGACGGAGCGGGGAGCCGGGTGAAGTGATGGCTGCCAATATTAGCGAGCTAGAAGCGGCCAAGAAAAACCTTAGCGAGGCGCTGGGAGAGAACATAAAGCAGTGAGTACAGAAATAGTACTAAGTGTTCAGAAATTAATATAGGCCAGCATTCAGGAAGGGGAAATTAGGCTGAAACAGGAACAGAATCGACGAAGGCCGAGCGAGCACCGACATTTCCTAGCAGGGACAGTCGGGTTATCGCGCTGATGAATTTGGAGTCAAGATTTGGGCAACGTTTTCGGTCCCCATTTAGTTTGAGTTAGCACAGTACTTCATCAGTTGTATTAATTTGCAGGTGTTTAATGTTGTTTTGTGTGGTTTTGTTTAAGTAAAAATGTAGAAAATATTAATGTTTACGTAAACGAGACGATAGGAGACCCTTGCGTTGATATTTGAAGTTAATAGGGATTATGTCTTTTTAAAAAATGTGTATTCATTCATACACACACACACATATATATATATATATATATATATATATATATATATATATATATATATATATATATATATATAATGTAATGTATGTGTGTGTGTGTGTGACTTGCAAAGTCTGCGTTTCTTGCACAGAGCTCTGGTGTGCTGTGCGTTTCTTGCACAGAGCTCTGGTGTGCGGCGCGTTTCTTGCACAGAGCTCTGGTGTGTGGTGTGTTTCTTGCACAGAGCTCTGGTGTGCTGTGCGTTTCTTGCACAGAGCTCTGGTGCGTTTCTTGCACAGTGCTCTGGTGTGTTGTGCGTTTCTTGCACAGAGCTCTGGTGCGTTTCTTGCACAGTGCTCTGGTGTGCTGTGCGTTTCTTGCACAGAGCTCTGGTGCGTTTCTTGCACAGTGCTTTGGTGTGTGGTGCGTTTCTTGCACAGTGCTCTGGTGTGCTGTGCGTTTCTTGCACAGAGCTCTGGTGTGCGTGCGTTCTTGCACAGTGCTCTGGTGTGCGGTGCGTTTCTTGCACAGTGCTCTGGTGTGCTGCGTTTCTTGCACAGTGCTCTGGTGTGCTGTGCGTTTCTTGCACAGTGCTCTGGTGTGCGGTGCGTTTCTTGCACAGTGCTCTGGTGTGCTGTGCGTTTCTTGCACAGTGCTCTGGTGTGCGCGTTTCTTGCACAGTGCTCTGGTGTGCGGTGCGTTTCTTGCACAGTGCTCTGGTGTGCTGCGTTTCTTGCACAGTGCTCTGGTGTGCTGTGCGTTTCTTGCACAGAGCTCTGGTGCGTTTCTTGCACAGTGCTCTGGTGTGTTGTGCGTTTCTTGCACAGAGCTCTGGTGTGCTGTGCGTTTCTTGCACAGAGCTCTGGTGTGCTGTGCGTTCTTGCACAGAGCTCTGGTGTGCTTGAGTGCGGTGTTTCTTGCACAGAGCTCTGGTGCGTTTCTTGCACAGTGCTCTGGTGTGCTGTGCGTTTCTTGCACAGAGCTCTGGTGCGTTTCTTGCACAGTGCTCTGGTGTGCTGTGCGTTTCTTGCACAGAGCTCTGGTGCGTTTCTTGCACAGTGCTCTGGTGCGTGGTGTGTTTCTTGCACAGAGCTCTGGTGTGCTGTGCGTTTCTTGCACAGAGCTCTGGTGCGTTTCTTGCAGAGCTCTGGTGTGCGGTGCGTTTCTTGCACAGAGCTCTGGTGCGTCTTCTTGCACAGTGCTCTGGTGTGCTGTGCGTTTCTTGCACAGTGCTCTGGTGTGCGGTGCGTTTCTTGCACAGAGCTCTGGTGTGTGGTGCGTTTCTTGCACAGTGCTCTGGTGTGTGTGCGTTTCTTGCACAGTGCTCTGGTGTGCGGTGCGTTTCTTGCACAGTGCTCTGGTGTGCTGTGCGTTTCTTGCACAGTGCTCTGGTGTGTGGTGCGTTTCTTGCACAGAGCTCTGGTGTGTTGTGCGTTTCTTGCACAGAGCTCTGGTGTGCTGTGCGTTTCTTGCACAGAGCTCTGGTGTGTGGTGCGTTTCTTGCACAGAGCTCTGGTGTGCTGTGCGTTTCTTTCACAGAGCTCTGGTGTGCTGTGCGTTTCTTGCACAGAGCTCTGGTGTGCTGTGCGTTTCTTGCACAGAGCTCTGGTGTGCTGGAATCTACGTTCCGCCCAATTCAACAGCTTTTGGGTGATCTGAAGTGCAGATAATAAGCGATTAGAATGTGGAGTTGTATCTGTTTGGATTAAACTAAGACATGCCAGCAGCACTGTGTATAAATACACCAGAACAATCCGTGCTCAAAACCTTTAGAGTTTGTTTTTGTATGAAAGGGTTACCGTGTGTGCTTTTGTCATACAAACATAGCGTGCTCTCTCTTTTTATGTAATTGCTGCAGCATGTTCACTGAAAATGTATTGTTCTTGGAAGACAAGCTAGCAATTAACCTTCATCTGTTTTATTTTCAAGGTATTGGGCTAACCTGAAGCTTTGGTTTAAACAGAAGATCAGTAAAGAAGAGTTTGATACAGAGGCCAGGAGACTCCTCTCACAAGACAACGGTAACGGTTTGCACAGTAGCTGCTACAGCCAGCCTTTACTTGAGTTCTGCACTGGGGGAGTTGCATCCCGAATCTTCCTGCAAACTCCTCTACATGCAGATAACCTGTCTGATATTTAGCGTGTGTGCTCCAAGCAGACCAGTCGGTATTTTACTCCAGTACAGACTGTGTTTTCTTTCTCGCAGTGTTCTAATGACAGCAGTGGTTTCTGCAGTATTGTCTGTGGTTTAGTGTGCTGTGAAGCCCCTGTTTGCCAGAGATGAAGTCTAGTAGTTTCACACTAGAAAGCTGCCTCAAGAGGGGTGTGCTGTAAGTGAGAATCGTATGCAACTTCTCCAGGTAACTCTCTTAAATAGAGAAGCTGTGTAAGATTCTCATTTACAGCAGACTCCTCTTGTTGCAGTTTTTGTAGTGTCCCATATCTGTCCAGTATGTTGACAAGTATCATCTGTAACTATTAAACCCTCCCAATAGTGCTAACATTTAAACAGTAAGAACATTTCATACACTCAGTGACAGAGAAAGACACTGAGAGAGAAACACTGCCGAAACGTTCTGTCAGCACTATTGGAGTGTTTAATGGGGGGTTGTGGGGTTCATTTATTAGTGACGCTTATTCTTATTAAGCATGGCTTGTGTGTGTCTCTTTATTTTGAAAATGTTTTCTGCATAGCCCTACCAGATCTTGTAAACACACTGTACTGCTGTTGCATACTGTGCTGTGTGTGGAGACATCCTTTCCCTTCTCTCTGCAGTGCACTTCCACAATGACTTCCTGCTGGCCATCCTCACACGCTGTCAGATCATGGTGTCTGTGCCAGGTAGGTACCCGCAGCCACGCCACAATGTGAGAGAGAGGGGCACAAAGAAAAACATTTCACAGTCCTTGCTTGTCTTGGAGTGCAGACATTGTGAGCCCTTGTGGTCAAAACTAAACATTTATTTATATTCAGTTAACAAGTGGGGACTGAAAACAAATGCTGTAAATACAGCTTCCCTCAAGTCTAGTGACTAGTGTATCCACTGTATGATAATAAACACCAAACTCAATCCCTTTTCAGATTTACCTTTCTTCTTTTCCTCTGTCTGTTACAAAAAAACCCAGAAGAAATTGTATGAAGTGGAAAACCCTAAATGGCTGGAGCATGACATGACAAAACTCTGTCTGTTCCATGCTGAAATGTGTTCTGAAATCCCAATACTCGAGAGAATACTAAAGGTTTTAGAAGCTGTCATTTGATTTAATGACAGACAGAGTTTCATTTATTTTATGAGTGTGTTTATTTATTTAACTAGGAGAGTCGCCTGTTTTGATAGACTGAGCCCTCATTAACAACATCTCAATGCTGACTGTACCCTGAATATCCTCTGCACTGACCCTAACCCTGGATATCCTCTGCACTGACCCTAACCCTGGATATCCTCTGCACTGACCCTAACCCTGGATATCCTCTGCACTGACCCTAACCCTGGATATCCTCTGCACTGACCCTAACCCTGAATATCCTCTGCACTGACCCTAACCCTGGATATCCTCTGCACTGACCCTAACCCTGAATATCCTCTGCACTGACCCTAACCCTGGATATCCTCTGCACTGACCCTAACCCTGGATATCCTCTGCACTGACCCTAACCCTGAATATCCTCTGCACTGACCCTAACCCTGGATATCCTCTGCACTGACCCTAACCCTGGATATCCTCTGCACTGACCCTAACCCTGAATATCCTCTGCACTGACCCTAACCCTGGATATCCTCTGCACTGACCCTAACCCTGGATATCCTCTGCACTGACCCTAACCCTGGATATCCTCTGCACTGACCCTAACCCTGAATATCCTCTGCACTGACCCTAACCCTGGATATCCTCTGCACTGACCCTAACCCTGAATATCCTCTGCACTGACCCTAACCCTGAATATCCTCTGCACTGACCCTAACCCTGGATATCCTCTGCACTGACCCTAACCCTGGATATCCTCTGCACTGACCCTAACCCTGGATATCCTCTGCACTGACCCTAACCCTGGATATCCTCTGCACTGACCCTAACCCTGAATATCCTCTGCACTGACCCTAACCCTGAATATCCTCTGCACTGACCCTAACCCTGAATATCCTCTGCACTGACCCTAACCCTGAATATCCTCTGCACTGACCCTAACCCTGAATATCCTCTGCACTGACCCTAACCCTGAATATCCTCTGCACTGACCCTAACCCTGAATATCCTCTGCACTGACCCTAACCCTGAATATCCTCTGCACTGACCCTAACCCTGAATATCCTCTGCACTGACCCTAACCCTGAATATCCTCTGCACTGACCCTAACCCTGAATATCCTCTGCACTGACCCTAACCCTGAATATCCTCTGCACTGACCCTAACCCTGAATATCCTCTGCACTGACCCTAACCCTGAATATCCTCTGCACTGACCCTAACCCTGAATATCCTCTGCACTGACCCTAACCCTGAATATCCTCTGCACTGACCCTAACCCTGAATATCCTCTGCACTGACCCTAACCCTGAATATCCTCTGCACTGACCCTAACCCTGAATATCCTCTGCACTGACCCTAACCCTGAATATCCTCTGCACTGACCCTAACCCTGAATATCCTCTGCACTGACCCTAACCCTGAATATCCTCTGCACTGACCCTAACCCTGAATATCCTCTGCACTGACCCTAACCCTGGATATCCTCTGCACTGACCCTAACCCTGAATATCCTCTGCACTGACCCTAACCCTGAATATCCTCTGCACTGACCCTAACCCTGAATATCCTCTGCACTGACCCTAACCCTGAATATCCTCTGCACTGACCCTAACCCTGAATATCCTCTGCACTGACCCTAACCCTGAATATCCTCTGCACTGACCCTAACCCTGAATATCCTCTGCACTGACCCTAACCCTGGATATCCTCTGCACTGACCCTAACCCTGAATATCCTCTGCACTGACCCTAACCCTGAATATCCTCTGCACTGACCCTAACCCTGAATATCCTCTGCACTGACCCTAACCCTGGATATCCTCTGCACTGACCCTAACCCTGAATATCCTCTGCACTGACCCTAACCCTGGATATCCTCTGCACTGACCCTAACCCTGGATATCCTCTGCACTGACCCTAACCCTGGATATCCTCTGCACTGACCCTAACCCTGGATATCCTCTGCACTGACCCTAACCCTGAATATCCTCTGCACTGACCCTAACCCTGGATATCCTCTGCACTGACCCTAACCCTGGATATCCTCTGCACTGACCCTAACCCTGGATATCCTCTGCACTGACCCTAACCCTGGATATCCTCTGCACTGACCCTAACCCTGGATATCCTCTGCACTGACCCTAACCCTGGATATCCTCTGCACTGACCCTAACCCTGGATATCCTCTGCACTGACCCTAACCCTGGATATCCTCTGCACTGACCCTAACCCTGGATATCCTCTGCACTGACCCTAACCCTGGATATCCTCTGCACTGACCCTAACCCTGGATATCCTCTGCACTGACCCTAACCCTGAATATCCTCTGCACTGACCCTAACCCTGAATATCCTCTGCACTGACCCTAACCCTGGATATCCTCTGCACTGACCCTAACCCTGAATATCCTCTGCACTGACCCTAACCCTGGATATCCTCTGCACTGACCCTAACCCTGAATATCCTCTGCACTGACCCTAACCCTGAATATCCTCTGCACTGACCCTAACCCTGAATATCCTCTGCACTGACCCTAACCCTGGATATCCTCTGCACTGACCCTAACCCTGAATATCCTCTGCACTGACCCTAACCCTGGATATCCTCTGCACTGACCCTAACCCTGAATATCCTCTGCACTGACCCTAACCCTGGATATCCTCTGCACTGACCCTAACCCTGGATATCCTCTGCACTGACCCTAACCCTGAATATCCTCTGCACTGACCCTAACCCTGAATATCCTCTGCACTGACCCTAACCCTGAATATCCTCTGCACTGACCCTAACCCTGGATATCCTCTGCACTGACCCTAACCCTGGATATCCTCTGCACTGACCCTAACCCTGAATATCCTCTGCACTGACCCTAACCCTGAATATCCTCTGCACTGACCCTAACCCTGAATATCCTCTGCACTGACCCTAACCCTGGATATCCTCTGCACTGACCCTAACCCTGAATATCCTCTGCACTGACCCTAACCCTGAATATCCTCTGCACTGACCCTAACCCTGAATATCCTCTGCACTGACCCTAACCCTGAATATCCTCTGCACTGACCCTAACCCTGAATATCCTCTGCACTGACCCTAACCCTGGATATCCTCTGCACTGACCCTAACCCTGGATATCCTCTGCACTGACCCTAACCCTGAATATCCTCTGCACTGACCCTAACCCTGAATATCCTCTGCACTGACCCTAACCCTGAATATCCTCTGCACTGACCCTAACCCTGGATATCCTCTGCACTGACCCTAACCCTGGATATCCTCTGCACTGACCCTAACCCTGGATATCCTCTGCACTGACCCTAACCCTGAATATCCTCTGCACTGACCCTAACCCTGAATATCCTCTGCACTGACCCTAACCCTGAATATCCTCTGCACTGACCCTAACCCTGGATATCCTCTGCACTGACCCTAACCCTGAATATCCTCTGCACTGACCCTAACCCTGGATATCCTCTGCACTGACCCTAACCCTGAATATCCTCTGCACTGACCCTAACCCTGAATATCCTCTGCACTGACCCTAACCCTGAATATCCTCTGCACTGACCCTAACCCTGGATATCCTCTGCACTGACCCTAACCCTGAATATCCTCTGCACTGACCCTAACCCTGGATATCCTCTGCACTGACCCTAACCCTGGATATCCTCTGCACTGACCCTAACCCTGGATATCCTCTGCACTGACCCTAACCCTGGATATCCTCTGCACTGACCCTAACCCTGGATATCCTCTGCACTGACCCTAACCCTGAATATCCTCTGCACTGACCCTAACCCTGGATATCCTCTGCACTGACCCTAACCCTGGATATCCTCTGCACTGACCCTAACCCTGAATATCCTCTGCACTGACCCTAACCCTGAATATCCTCTGCACTGACCCTAACCCTGAATATCCTCTGCACTGACCCTAACCCTGGATATCCTCTGCACTGACCCTAACCCTGAATATCCTCTGCACTGACCCTAACCCTGAATATCCTCTGCACTGACCCTAACCCTGAATATCCTCTGCACTGACCCTAACCCTGAATATCCTCTGCACTGACCCTAACCCTGAATATCCTCTGCACTGACCCTAACCCTGAATATCCTCTGCACTGACCCTAACCCTGAATATCCTCTGCACTGACCCTAACCCTGAATATCCTCTGCACTGACCCTAACCCTGAATATCCTCTGCACTGACCCTAACCCTGAATATCCTCTGCACTGACCCTAACCCTGAATATCCTCTGCACTGACCCTAACCCTGAATATCCTCTGCACTGACCCTAACCCTGAATATCCTCTGCACTGACCCTAACCCTGAATATCCTCTGCACTGACCCTAACCCTGAATATCCTCTGCACTGACCCTAACCCTGGATATCCTCTGCACTGACCCTAACCCTGAATATCCTCTGCACTGACCCTAACCCTGGATATCCTCTGCACTGACCCTAACCCTGAATATCCTCTGCACTGACCCTAACCCTGAATATCCTCTGCACTGACCCTAACCCTGAATATCCTCTGCACTGACCCTAACCCTGAATATCCTCTGCACTGACCCTAACCCTGAATATCCTCTGCACTGACCCTAACCCTGGATATCCTCTGCACTGACCCTAACCCTGAATATCCTCTGCACTGACCCTAACCCTGGATATCCTCTGCACTGACCCTAACCCTGAATATCCTCTGCACTGACCCTAACCCTGAATATCCTCTGCACTGACCCTAACCCTGAATATCCTCTGCACTGACCCTAACCCTGAATATCCTCTGCACTGACCCTAACCCTGAATATCCTCTGCACTGACCCTAACCCTGAATATCCTCTGCACTGACCCTAACCCTGAATATCCTCTGCACTGACCCTAACCCTGAATATCCTCTGCACTGACCCTAACCCTGAATATCCTCTGCACTGACCCTAACCCTGGATATCCTCTGCACTGACCCTAACCCTGAATATCCTCTGCACTGACCCTAACCCTGGATATCCTCTGCACTGACCCTAACCCTGGATATCCTCTGCACTGACCCTAACCCTGGATATCCTCTGCACTGACCCTAACCCTGAATATCCTCTGCACTGACCCTAACCCTGGATATCCTCTGCACTGACCCTAACCCTGAATATCCTCTGCACTGACCCTAACCCTGGATATCCTCTGCACTGACCCTAACCCTGGATATCCTCTGCACTGACCCTAACCCTGGATATCCTCTGCACTGACCCTAACCCTGAATATCCTCTGCACTGACCCTAACCCTGGATATCCTCTGCACTGACCCTAACCCTGGATATCCTCTGCACTGACCCTAACCCTGAATATCCTCTGCACTGACCCTAACCCTGGATATCCTCTGCACTGACCCTAACCCTGAATATCCTCTGCACTGACCCTAACCCTGAATATCCTCTGCACTGACCCTAACCCTGGATATCCTCTGCACTGCGCCCAGGTTTCCTGGTTGTAATGAAGATGGTTAGTACAGAACTGAAGTGCAGTGATCTTAGGCTAGCATCTTCACCACACCCAGGTAATGCACTGCTAATTGTATTTTTTCCTGAAACCTTGCAAAAAAGAGCTGGACAGACGAAGCTATTGGAATACGCTGAACACCTTGTCTAATGTTAAGGCTGTAGTAAGAAAATGCACAGTGATGCTGTGGGTAAGTGCAGTGCCTCATGTCTACTGTGCTTGTCAAGTGGGTGAAATGCCTGTTATTTTATTTGCCTTTTTACTGTTCAATGCTTAATACAGGACCTCTGTCACACCATTATCTGTATTGAATAAACTGCTCTGCCTTGTGGAGGACTAGTGCAGTGCAGGTGGTAATTGTAATACATTGATTTCATTCAGTGTTTGTGAATAAGGTCTCGGATATGGCAGATCACTGTGCTGTTTGAGAGGAACAAAACGATCAGCCAACACAGGGCCTTCATCAACCTAGCCAGTGTTGTTTGAGGAGCGAAATCCTTTCTGAATTGCGTGGGGTTCCTGGAATGGTTTTAGCAGCCGGTTCCCTCTTGTTCCCACAGAGGGTGCTGGCTCCTTGCCCTGGGCGGGCGGGTCTGCCTGCAAACCTGGGAAACCCAAAGGGAAGAAGAAGTTCTCCTCCATGCGACAGAAATTTGACGTAAGTGTGCCTGTGATTGGGGGAGGGGGTGTATATTGTCTGTGTAGGACACTGCAGCAGTTGTACTGTAGTTGTTGCTGAAAGTAAATATACACAAACATAATGCTTTGCCAAAGGTCCATTCAATGGTACGTTTTGTTGCACTGATGGTAATGTATCAATATCGGCCAAGATGTTTGTGTTGATGGGTCTAATCTATAATACAGTTGCCTCAAAACAACTTGGCATTGCCAGCAGTTGGACACTGATGTTGCTAACATCACAAACAATACATTTTGACACTGAATGGCCACAGTGATTTCAGAACAGGTTTAGTAGTGGAAGTATGTTGCTCTAACAGTAGTGCGGCACAAACCAATTATTGAGAAATCAGGTGAGGGTCATTAGTGTTGATCGGGCTAATTTACCATTCAATGTGAAATAGTGAAGAAACAGCTGCTTGGGTTTGTGCTGATCGCTGCTTTTCTTGGACTCTGGAGAACAGCGATCCACACAAACCCAAGCAGCTGTTTCTTCACTTGTTTTGGTAAACTCGCCTGATCCACACCAATAACCCTCACCTTATTGTCAGCACCTGATTTATGTAGAGAGCTCAATTTGAATAATGGGTTGGTGCAGCACTGCCAGTGTGTGTGACTCTCTTTCTCTCTCTCTCTCTCTCTCTCTCTCTCTCTCTCTCTCTCTCTCTCTCAGCACCGCTTCCAGTCCCTGAACCCCTCTCCGCAGCCCAGCCCTTCGTGTCGAAGGACCCCCTGAGGAGGAGGAGGAGGTGCGCTCAGTGCCCACAGCTGCTGCTCCCTCCAGAGGGCAGCTGGAGGCCAGGATGATGGTGACGGCCTTGAGCTCGGTCTGGACAATGTCAGCGAGGGCAGGTCAGCACGCTCGTCTGTGCCGTCGAGGTACGGGACGTGTCGCAGGGGGATTAATGGGGCTGGAGCAGGCAGGGGTGTTTCTCATAAGTAAATGAGAGCGAGGAAGGGGGTGAAGTCCACTGAGGGCTTGTGTTTTATTGTGTGCTCTGGTTTCAGCACCACCTTAAGGACATTCTGATGGCTGTGATATCCAGGCGGAAAGCCTATCGCCTGCGGGATGGGAACTTCAAATATGCCTTCGGCAGCAACATCACCCCTCAGCCCTACCTGAAGAACAGCATGGGGGCTTACAACAGCATCCCTGATGGGTAAGAGCAGGGAGAGGGGGCGGGGTTAGAGCTGCGTGTAAGAGCAGGGAGAGGGGGCGGGGTTAGAGCTGGGTGTAGGAGCAGGAGAGGGGGGGTTAGAGCTGCGTGTAAGAGCAGGAGAGGGGGGGTTAGAGCTGGGTGTAGGAGCAGGAGAGGGGCGGGTTAGAGCGGGTGAGGGAGGGGGGGCGGGTTAGAGCTGGGTGTAGGAGCAGGGAGAGGGGGGTAGAGCGGGGAGGAGAGGAGAGGGGTTAGAGCTGGGTGTAGGAGCAGGGAGAGGGGCGGGGTTAGAGCTGGGTGTAGGAGCAGGGAGAGGGGGGGTTAGAGCTGGGTGTAGGAGCAGGGAGAGGGGCGGGTTAGAGCTGGGTGTAGGAGCAGGGAGAGGGGCGGGGTTAGAGCTGGGTGTAGGAGCAGGGAGAGGGGGCGGGGTTAGAGCTGTGTCCTCACTGGCTCGGAAAACCGCTCCTGTTGTATGTTGTAATAAATCTGCAGGGGTGGAAATAAGACACCCACTGCATAGCAATTTCATCCATTCCTGGTTTTACTATAAGTCTTCTAAGACACACCTGAGCATGTTACCTTTTCACTGTGGTTAATCGGGTTCATTACAAAACTAGGAATGGGGGAGAAACTGCTATGCAATAGGAGTCTTATTTCCATCCCTGAAAAATACTGATTAAGATGTGTTGCAACTAATAGATGTTTTCAGAGTTCTGCTGAGTGTCTTTCAGACTGTGAACCAGGTGGTGCTTTGATTTCATTATTGTGTATTTAATTGCTGAATGTACTTGCGTTACTGAAGGACGTGCTGCTGCTGCATGTAACCACTGAGTAAATAGTAGTTCAGTGTGTGTGTGTGTGTCTCTGCAGGCTGCCCCTCAGCGCCTCCCTGCCCCCGGGTCTGCCTCCCCAAGTCTCCCCCGATGAGGCGGAGCAGCAGGCTGCCCTCCTTTTGGCCTGTTCGGGGGACCGCCTCCCGGCCGCCCCGCCTCCGGTCAGCATGTTTGACCTCCTGGAGGCGCTGCAGGTACTCCTCCTCCTCTTTAAATTCAGTTCTATCCAGAATGCATCACACACTCAACAGTGCTGAATTTAGTTAGCACTAAGAGAAAATTCTTGTCTCTTTCTTGTCTTCCGTTGTTTTCCAAAAACAAATAATTAATTTATTATTGAATTTATTAAGTTTTTTATTTTTTTATTTATTTTTTTTATTTTATTTTTTTTATTTTTTTATTTTATTTAAAAATTCAGTTACATAAAATCAATAGATGAGGAACCCTTTCAAAGACATTCAGAGCCTCCTTGGCCTACTGGGTGACAGATGTCTTGGTTTGGAAAGGGGGCTGTGTGGTCCAGTTAGTTTCTTTTAGTGGTTAAAGAAAAGGGCTTGTAACGAGGAGGATCCCTGGTTAAAATCCCAGCTCACCCTCTGTGTAACAATGAGCAAGTCACTTAACCTCCTTGTGCTCCGTCTTTCGGGTGAGATGTAATTGTAAGTGACTCTGCAGCTGATGCATAGTTCACACACCCTAGGCTCTGTAAGTTGCCTTGGATAAAGGCATCTGCTAAATAAACAAATTATTATTATTATTATTATTATTATTATTATTATTATTATTATTAAGACCCTGTCTGCTGCTTCTTAGTTATTGACTCGCCCTGTGTTCCTAGAATGGGACTGGTCACTGCTTATAATAACAACCGCTCAAGTCAACAGACCATGTTAAAGCAGTCTTTTACAAGTACAGTTAGTGGGCTACATTCTCACTGGCCCTTCAATGTCTCAGCCCAGGCAGGTGCAACAGGGTGCATCTAGGCACCAACCGGTGACCACGTCTAACTGCTGTGCAAAAGAGCTGGGCTCGTCTGCATTTGTGATTGGAGCGCTTTAACCTCATCTTGCCAGCGGGGGTCAGACTCCGTGATGGCAGTGCTTCACACAACACTGCTAATTATAATTATATACACAGGGGGATTAGAAAGTAAGTGTACCACATCAACACACCATGACACTGATGTGGTGAACTCACTTTCGAATCATCCTGTGTGTGTATATATGTATATATATGTGTGTGTGTATACCATATAATTTATATAAATATAAATTATATGTGTGTGTGTGTGTGTGTGTGTGTGTGTGTGTGTGTGTGTGTGTGTGTGTGTGTGTGTGTGTGTGTGTGTGTGTGTGTGTGTGTTCCTGCAGATTCACCGCGAGGCAGTGCCCTCACACACAGTCTACGACCTGAACGTTGAGCGCATCCTGGCGCGGCTGTGGCACCCCAGCCACAAGGAGCTGGAGCAGGACCATGTGCACCAGCAGCGACTGGCAGCCAAGGAGGGACTGGTCCTCAGCTGACACCCGCCCCACACATCGGGGCAGCCCTGGAGACTCTTACTCAGTTCAGTTGCTTTTATCAGAGAGGTCCTGGGGCCATGCAGCAGGCTCGTACCGGACCCAAGAGGAGAACACTCGCTGTGTTAAATGGAGATTCCAATAGACTTGCTCCAGTCACTGTGGTACAGTTCACATGTATCTGCTGTCACTTTTAATGCTGTTGGTGTAAATTAACATACAGAGCTGAAGTAACGTAGCAGAGCTGAACTGTGAATATCCTTTAGGGGAAGAAGCCAAGTGCAACAGACAGCAGTTTGAGAGAGAGAGAGAGACAGACAGATGCAGTGTCTGCACCCTTCTCTTTATACCGTGTTTGAACTATGTGTCTGAGTTTTACTTTTTTTTTGGTTTGGTTTTGAATACTACAGCCATGACAGTAGGAAACGAACAGTAATTTGTTAGAGTTGAATTGTAAATATTGCATCAATTTATTAAAATAGCATATTTGGTCTCTTGTCTGTTTCTTTCTTTTTTGTTTGCAGTCTTGCACGTGTTAGAGTATTTTTAAAGATCCTGCCACTAGGTGTTGCTAGATGGCCAGGATTGCAGTTTCTCACTCTGCCTATACCAGCCTCTGAGCACAGGAATGGAAAGTGTGAGATGAGCTGTCATCCCACTGCAGAATGGTACTCTCTCTTTTCTTTCTTTTTTTATTTGTATCTTAATTTATTTTCCATAAGCGGTAAAGTGCAGGTGCTGCTGTGAAGGGGAAATGGTCACAGGCTCAAGCCTCATGGAAAGATGCAAACTGTAATCCCACCGCAGAATGGCTTGTGGGGGCTTTGTGATGTCAAAGGGACTCTCTCTCTCTCTCCCTCCCCTAGCCGACACTGTGGTCTGTACAGATAACTCCACTTCCCCAGCCTCAGTGTGGTTGAAGAGACGCAGGCAGAGTGAACTGCCCTGCATCCTTCATCACAGCATACACTTTAACACTGGCTGCTTGTTCAGTATGTTGCCCAGAAGAAAAAAAGAAAAATCACTCAATAATGGGAAATTTATAAATACTAAAAAAAGTTTGGAATTTCATGACAAATGTCTAGAATGATTGAAAACTAAAAAGCTTATAAAGTAGTTCAAATGTTTGTCAATAAATATTCCAACTGTTGAGGGGCTCCCGAGTGGCGCATCCAGTAAAGGCGCTCTGCATGGAGTGCAGGGTGTGCTCTATAGTCTGGATGTCACAAGTTCCAGTCCAGGCTATTCCACAGCCGACCGTGGACGGGAGCTCCCAGGGGGCGGCGCTCAATTGGGCGGCGCCGCCCGGGGGGAGAGAAGAGAGGGTTAGGCTCATCGGCTCACTGCGCACCAGCGACCCCTGTAGTCTGGCCGGGCGCTTGCGGCTTTGCCTGTAAGCTGCCCAAGAGCTGCGTTGTCCTCCGACGCTGTAGCTCTTGGGTGGCTGCGCTGAGAGTCCGCAGTGTGAAAAAAAGCGGTCGGCTGACGGTACACGCTTCGGAGGACAGCGTGTGTTCGTCTTCGCCCTCCCGAGTCAGCACAGGGGTGGTAGCGGTGAGCTGAGCCTACAAAAAAAATAATTGCCATTCCAAATTGTGGAGAAAATAATAAAAAAATAATTGGCAACGACTAAATTAATATATAATATATATTACAACTGTTGTGTATGTTTAATGTAGATCAGTAATCACTGTAACAGTAGACACAAAGCATAGTTTAAAGAGTGAATGTGAGCTATTACCAAGAGCATGCTTTCTAATGAGAAATGTTACAGTGCTGCCGTCGACTGGCCGGTGATGTTAAACATGTCTGCTTATGTTAAAGGACACTAGCTTTTAAATACTAACAACTGGGGGGCGTTATTTATGTTGAAAGGAAAACAATATTTCCTAACATCTGGCAGGTCTATCACATGCTCCTAGCACAGAGGGGAGCTGGTCTCAGCTCCTTCCCTTTAACTGTGTGTCTGACTGCATACGGCTCTTCACTGCTAATATCTCAGCAAGCATTTCAGAGGGGCTTCATGTCAACTCTGGGGCACAGTCCAGTTCCACCCTTCACAAAATACTAGCCATGGTATGTGAATGTTAACGGTGGTTATGGGATTGTTTGGCTTTACATTTACAAAATGACCTGTGTGTGTCTGTGTGGATAATAGAAGTAAGAAATAACCCACGACAGGGTGTGTGGTAAGACGATTCTTACTGCAGGTGCGGTGTGAGGCACGCGGCTGGAGGCTGAGTCCCATCAACCACCCCGGAAGTGTGGTAAGAATTGTCTTCATGCACACCTGGAGTTCAGAATTGTCTTCATGCACACCTGGAGTTCAGAATTGTCTTCATGCACACCTGGAGTTCAGAATTGTCTTCATGCACACCTGGAGTTCAGAATTGTCTTCATGCACACCCTGGAGTCGATTATTTTGCTTTGAAATGTATTATGTATCCTTCCACTGAAGTAAAATAGTCCCTGAATACATATATTTTGAGACAAAGTGGCATTTGGGAATTGAAAGCAGACTGATTTTCCACATCTGAGGGAGGATTCACGGAACAGCCAAACACTGCACCGCTCTTGACATCGAGGGAGGAGCTTCTGTGTGGGCGTGGGCGTGGGCGTGGACGTGGGCATGGGAAATGAGCCTACTCAGGTTTTGCAGTGTTCAAGAGAAGCTGACCAGTAATTTCACAGGCTGTTTTCACACCGAGGGCTGGTAGCCGGCGTCATTTCCCTAGATTGTAAACCAGCATTAGATGTAGGGTTGCCAACTGTCCGGTTTTAAGGGAATTTGTACTGTGTACGGTCAGAACCACTGACCGGACAGCAGAAGTCTGGTTCTTGTGAATCTTGCTTACTCACGGTTCATTGCCGTTTGGGTAGTTCCAGTCTCGCTGAGCCAGTCAACTGTGCAAATGTTTTGTTTTTGTTTTTTTTATTATTATTATTATTGGTCCGTTAAGTTTGAGAACTGCACTGAAATGTATTCTGCGTTACTTTGCCATTCACTGCTTAGCGGGATCTTATTACTGAGCATCTATTATTAAAAAAAAAAAATCACACACACTGCATATATATTACATGCAGGGTGCAATTTGTCAAATTTCCAGTGGGGGGATAAAATAGACAAACAACAAAACATCCTGGCAAGCCTTGATACATCTGTAGTGCACAATTTAAACAGTTAAGAGAATCAACAAGTTACTAATTTATACCGAATCAACTGCTAAAAAATCTTCAGGAATCATACATTTGCCAATCTGCCGTCATGCAGGGTAAGTGCAGTTATTTTGGTATGGATACGGTCATACATGCCAACATTTGGAAACTGTTAAGCGGGACGCTGATCATATATATTATATCATAGACGTATTCCCCTAACTCAACACCACACGACCATCATGACAGTAAAAATAGACACAATGAAGCGTTCTTCTCTTTATATGTTAGTGATCAGCAGATGTGTCAACCGCTGGCGATGTGGTTTTCACTCTACTGTGCAGAATAAATGCATTTTTTTCTATGGGTAAATATCGGGACTTTCTAAGTTTGGTGTCTGGCTGGAAGCCATGACCCAATATCTTGCCATATGCCAGTCATATTTCAGTTTCTGCAAGAACTGCTTGATGCTAGTAGTCACCTTCCACTATGAAGGTGTATTTAGCGGCTATCTCTGCATGCCATGCCCTGCAATAATCCTGCTTTCCTCCCCAAGGTGATCACAGCCTTCCACATTAATCAGTCTGTAGAACTGGAGTCCTTCCATCCACTTCAGCGGATGATGAGAGATTGAATTTCCTCTGCCCAGTGCAGGCATTGAGATGCTACATGGATAGGACAAGAGCTCTGCGTCTGTCACGGGACACGGACCCCAGGACAGCCCCTCTCTAAGCAGCATCTGTCACATTGGATTGTGGACACAGTCTCGACTGTGTATGATGGTGCTGGCTTGCCCCCATCTGGGAGGGTAGCCGCACACTCCACTAGAGGGTTGGCTACATCTTGGGCCCTCTTCAGAGGGGCCTCGATGTCTGATATTTGTACTGCAGCTAGCTGGGCTACGCCGCATACCTTCTCCAGGTTCTACTGTCTTAATGTGGTAGTCCCTGCCCTGCCTTCATTAGGCACGAGGGTCCTTGAGGGTGTAAGGTCACACCGCTGACCCCTGAGTTAGACAGTGCATCATCCCAGGAAGGGGGCTATCAGTGGCTCTGGTACAGAGAGCTCAGAGATACCAACCCAAACATAACGTTCATTGGTGGTCGTCTTCTCTTTTAGGGAACCAGGGTTACGGTAAGTAACCTAACGTTACTGTTACTGCTTACCTCTGAGTTTCCTTTGTTCTGTTCTCTAAATACCACAGTATGTTTGCCATGTTTTCTGTAATTCTTAGTGACACAGATTGTTGGGTGATTTAAATGCTGTTTCAGTTGTATGTTGCCATTTTTACCTACAGAAACACTGTTTAGATAATTGTTACTATTAAGGTGTGGTAACATTTATAGATCAGGTAAGTAAGTTGGTCTATGATGTCATAGCCCTGCGGAAAGACAATTCTTACCACATGGTCATGTGATCTTGTTACGCGAATCACAGCACTTAATTTATCCAAGCCATTTTATAATATAATATATATATATATATAAAACAAAAAAAGTAATTGATAAACCGAAAACTCACTAGTTTAATAATTAGCTACAGTGTTTTGGCTTCAGTCTTCTTCAGAGAGCATGGTAGAAATAGACGGGCACAAAGCTGACGTCTGAAAGCTGCACAGTGACTTACAGATGAATGTTCAAGAGCACTGAGGCACACAGTCCTGAGGTAGAGTTTCAATCCTAAAAGGATTTATTATCATCCAGGGTCAGTCCAGATCACCCTCCATGTGTCCTCCTCTGGGTCTTGTTTATTGGAAAGGAGAATCTTCCCTTAGGGAGGCTTGGTGGTCCAGTGGTGAGAGTAAGGGGCTTGTTACCAGGAGGTTCCATGTTCAAGCCCAACTCATTGTGTGTGAGTCATTTACCTTCTTGTGCTCCGTCCTTTGGATGCGATGTAAAACTGAGGTCCTGTTGTAAGTGACTCTGCAGCAGCAGTTGTGATGTCTAGTCCTATAAGTTGCTTTAGATAAAAGTGTCTGCTAAATGACTGATTATTATTAATAATAATAGCTGCTTACTTGGGTGTGATGTTATCAGTGCAGTTCATGTGGGGATTTCATTTGCATGCCAGCTTAACCAGGACAGATGACTGGTTAACTTGGCATGCAAATGAAAGCCCCCACATCTACAGACCATTTACACAGCACTGCTAGATCTTGTGGATTGTGTTTTGTCATTTTATAAGGTCATAAAACAGCTCCTGAAAGGCAGTCCTGATCCTCACCCTCCCCGACACACACTGACCTTTTTACCTTAAGGTAACCCTGAGTTACACCACAGCTGAACCTGCTCAGACCCTGCCTCTAACCATCACACGGACATGGGGGGTTCAATAGGGACTGGAGTGTGGTAACCCTGAGCTACACCACAGCTGGTTTCCTAGCAGCCCACATCCCTCTTCCCTAATCTACTCGAATAAGACGTGAAGCATTTAGTTCAGAACAGGAAGCAGTGTCTGATCACAGGTGCACTGTGCATTGTGTGGGCAGCAGTTTAGCTTACAGACCTCAGCTTCACCTGTGCAGAGCCAGCACCCTGTGCATCGTGACCTACCAGGTCTTGGAGGAATGGACACCACATAGTGAAATCATTGCACAAGCTCATCGAATCCCATTCAAGCTCCCTGTTTGAAGAATCAATATGAAAATCTCCTCTGGATACCCTGCATGTAAACCAGTTTGGAGCTGTCTGGATACCCTGCATGTAAACCAGTTTGGAGCTGTCTGGATACCCTGCATGTAAACCAGTTTGGAGCTGTCTGGATACCCTGCATGTAAACCAGTTTGGAGCTGTCTGGATACCCTGCATGTAAACCAGTTTGGAGCTGTCTGGATACCCTGCATGTAAACCAGTTTGGAGCTGTCTGGATACCCTGCATGTAAACCAGTTTGGAGCTGTCTGGATACCCTGCATGTAAACCAGTTTGGAGCTGTCTGGATACCCTGCATGTAAACCAGTTTGGAGCTGTCTGGATACCCTGCATGTAAACCAGTTTGGAGCTGTCTGGATACCCTGCATGTAAACCAGTTTGGAGCTGTCTGGATACCCTGCATGTAAACCAGTTTGGAGCTGTCTGGATACCCTGCATGTAAACCAGTTTGGAGCTGGAGTCAGGTTGGGAGGGGTTTGATGGGTTTAGAAGTATCCATTCCACCTGAACCCCGCTGACCTTGGCATGCAAACTCTGCACACCCGTTTGAACAAATGCGTTTCAAATTCTGTAAAGCTTCTGATTTCTTCACACACTGTCTGTTCATTCAAAAAGGCTTTAGCAAAAGGACATCCCATCACACGTGTGGCTTCACAAATCCTCTGCCCTCATGAACAGTGAAGTCACTTTACGTTTTTACTCGTGACCTGGCACCAGAACAAACAACGAACAAAGAGAATGTAAGAAAACGGGAACTGGGCAGAGTGGATTGATTTCAATGCAAGCTTCCAACTAAATTAAAACAAACATAACGTTCCTGTTTTTTATATTTGGAACCTGAAGATGCAATATAGAATACAAGAACTTCATAAGCGTTTTACTTGTTACATCATCCGGCAGAAACAGGAACTTGCCTACTAGACTAGAAATATGGAAAGGCTTGCAGTTCAGTTTCCTGCACAGAATTGTGAAATAGGTATTTTTAAGTTCAGTAGCAAAGTGGTGATGGCATTAGTGACGAAGTGTCACAAGTCGGGTTTGTAGGATTGAATTCCTCTGTTTTTGAAAAGGGAATTCGGATACTTGTGTCAGAATGCGTTCCTTCAGCTGTAACAGGAAGCTCTGGGAAATATATTATTGTGTTTTATTCATAATATCATCCTACAAAGGAAATGAATGGAGGAAGTGAGAGGCGGACTGGAGTATTACACCAATCCAGGAGGGCGAGACAGGCGGATAATAAACGTAAGAGACTGACGGCACAGAGAGCTAAGTATCGTTCTCATCAAAACTTTATAGATACTTGTATAGATAATGCAGTAGTTCCAACTGGCTTTAAAATAAAACTAAGCGTAAACATGAAGACTAGTGAAGCAGAAAGATTAAATGTAAATCAGATATTAAAAGAGACTTCGTTTAAGGTAATGCAGGAAGCTAAATTGACATCGGCAAGACGAATTAGAGAAATAAGTAATGAAATAGAGACAGTAATAAATGACATAAATTGCATGTTCCCTCCATCAGAAATGAGACAGTTACTTCGTAAAGTAGACAACCTTGAGAACAAAACACTAGAACATTTGAACAACAAAAAGTTAATGAAATTACACAAATTAATAGGTCAACCGGGATTACAAAATAGAATAGGTCTAGAAAAAATTAAAATTTCAAATCATAACAATTCCGAGAATAAGGAAAACACTGCTGAAAAACTATCGAATAGAATGCTTGAGCAATACGAGTATAAGAGTTATGACGACTACAACATAGTTCAAATAGAGAAGGACGGGAACTGTTTCTTTAGATGTTTAAGTGTAGTTTTATACGGTTCACAAAATGACCATCGAACAATTAGACATAATATAATAGAACTAATGGAAAGCAATATAAAACAATATGAAATGTACATCGACTCAGTGACCCATATTGAAAAAATGAAATTAAGTGACGGAGTATAGATTCTTGGGCTACAGAGGCAGAAGTTATGGCGGCTGTAGATCTCCTAAATAGGCCCATACATGTATACATAGACTTAAAGAATAAGGACTGTTTTAAATACGAAGGCACAATAGAAGCCATTAAAAATAAGAACGATCCAATTAATCTTTTATACAACAATAACCATTTCTCAGTTATTGTATTTAAAGACAATGAAACCGAAGAAAATCTGAATACTGTGGCATAATTAAGAAAGATAATCAAAATAAATCTAAAACAGTAAAAATAAACCAGGTTAATAATAAAATGTGAAATAGGGAATTAAACATGACTAAGACAGAGAATTCAAAACATAAAGATAGGAGACCCAAAAATAGACATGGTACCAAATACACAAAAGATAAGACAGAAGACATAGTATTTAATTTATCAAGTAAAACTTTAACCACATCCCAAAAAGCAGTACTGAGTAAAGGACTTAAGTTTATACCGACTAAAAGATACATCGATAAAGATAAACTGGCCACTGAATTGAAGGAGTGGGAGAGACGCATGAGATTAGCAGAATATTTTTTCAATGAAAATATCTCAGATTCAGAGGGTAATTATGAGCATGGGATTAAAGTTAATAGTACAAGCACATGGACTCCTCCGGATGGAAGAGACAAATGGTTAGATATGTATATTGAAGTAGTTAAACAAGAAATAATAGTAGGACTAAAGAAAAGATGTAAACTTAATCTAACCAATATTGAAGAACAAGCTATGACTGAGTTGTTAAATGATGATGATATAATGATAAGACCAGCAGATAAAGGCTCAGGAATAGTGATAATGAACACAGATGACTATATGAAATCTGTAGAATGTGAATTAAATAATACAGATACATATGAAGAAGTTAAAAGCAATAAGATCAATAAATCGGCAAAAGAGGTTAAGGAAATTATGGAGAGACTATACAATAAAGGAATTATATCAAAAGAATTAAAAAATACATGCAGCCACATAATGCAAGAACAGGCCTAGCAAGAGGAAATCCTAAAATGCACAAAGAAAATCACCCGATGCGAATGATAGTCAGTACAATTGATAATCCAACACACATAATAGCTGAAATAGCAGAAAAACAACTTAGGTCACACGTTGAGAAATTACCAAGCTATGTTAAGGATACAACACAATTTTTAAAAAGACTTGAATCAATAAAACACAACCTTCCAAAGAATACCATTTTATTTTGCATGGATGTAAAATCCTTGTACCCAAGTGTCCCTCGTAAAGAAACTTTAGAAGCTTGTCAAAAAGCACTAGATAATAGACTAGATAAATCAATACCAACAGCAGAGGTGCTGAACATGATCAACGTAGTTTTAGAAAACAGTTATTTTACATTTGTTGATAAGAATTACAAACAAAACGATGGTACAGCAATAGGATCTAAATTAGGAATGCATTTTGCCAGTGCATACATGGGAAAATGGGAAGAACAATTATAACCTTCATATATTATTATTTATTTCTTAGCAGACGCCCAAATATAACCTTCATATATATATATATATATATATATATATATATATATATATATATATATATATATATATATATATATATATATATAATATATGAAGGTTATATTTGCATCCTGAGACATTAAAAAAGGCATAATACCACAGTAGTGACGTCAAAAAGTGATAATTTCTCTAGAGGAAAATATACTTGAACTTTGACCCATTCGAGTCCTCAAGAACATCACTTTCAATTCAAACACAAAATGTCTCATTTTCAATCACTCGACAACACCCACAGTACAGAAATGTTCAACAAAACGAGAATACGTTAAAAAAAAAATGATGTAATGCTGGTACATTCGTATCTCAGAGAAACTGGAGAGGAACAGGAAATTAAAACAAGGTAAAGGCAATCATCCAAATAAAGCTGAAGCTCTAACGGATAACGACACAGAACGTCTGTACAGCGCTGAAACACGACGTTTAAAAAAACTCAACTGTACTGCTGAACCTCGTCTTCTTTAATATTAGCATCACAAGGGTATCCATGTATTATAAAAATAATTGATGGGCCTCTTCAGTGAGTTACAGGAAAACAATTCCATCTCGGGTTTCTGGACAGTTTATAAATTACTTGACCTCCGGTCTCATAATTTATGACGTCACAGTAACCCTAGATGGGAATTATTTTCCTGTAACTCACTGAAGCCCATCAATTATATGTAAAGTCCCCTGGTTCACATATAATACAGTCTGGAGAGGAGTCCCGGTGAGCCAGATAAACATGCCCAGACACATTCTGAACAGGCCAGCACCGCACACACTGAGCTGGGGGCACTGGCTGAGACTGGCTGTGTTTATCACCCCCAGAACTCAATTCTTCTCCAGCACTCACAGAAGACAATAACCACAGAGGGAATTCCCCATGTGCACAGCTCAAGCCATACAGACTGCACGATGATTGAGAGCAGCTTGAAAAGGTCACACAAACCCGATTACTATACCCTCCTCAGTGTCGTCATCGATAAAAATACATTTCCATGACTCCACTGACATGCAGAGCCACTGACTCCACTGGCATGCAGAGCCACTGACATGCAGAGCCACTGACTCCACTGGCATGCAGAGCCACTGACATGCAGAGCCTTGACTTCACTGGCATGCAGAGCCTTGACTCCACTGGCATGCAGAGCCACTGACTCCACTGACATGCAGAGCCACTGACATGCAGAGCCACTGACTCAACTGGCATGCAGAGCCACTGACTCCACTGGCATGCAGAGCCACTGACATGCAGAGCCTTGACTTCACTGGCATGCAGAGCCTTGACTCCACTGGCATGCAGAGCCACTGACTCCACTGGCATGCAGAGCCTTGACTTCACTGACATGCAGAGCCTTGACTTCACTGGCATGCAGAGCATTGACTTCACTGGCATGCACAGTCTTGACTCCACTGGCATGCAGAGCCTTGACTTCACTGGCATGCAGAGCCTTGACTCCACTGGCATGCAGAGCCTTGACTTCACTGGCATACAGTCTTGACTCCACTGGCATGCAGAGCCTTGACTTTACTGGCATACAGTCTTGACTCCACTGGCATGCAGAGCTTTGACTTCACTGGCATACAGTCTTGACTCCACTGGCATGCGCAGCCTTGACTTCACTGACATGCAGAGCCTTGACTTCACTGGCATGCAGAGCCTTGACTTCACTGGCATGCAGAGCCTTGACTTCACTGGCATGCAGAACCTTGACTTCACTGACATGCACAGTCTTGACTCCACTGGCATGCACAGCCTTGACTTCACTGGCATGCGCAGCCTTGACTTCATTGACATGGAGAGCCTTGACTTCACTGGCATGCAGAGTCATTGGCATGTAGAGGGGGGGCGTTGGTAAAGGTAGATTTGTAAACTCTTTTTTTGACAAAACTTAATTAATGATTTAGATTCTGGTATAGTAAGCAAACTTGTTAAATTTGCAGACGACACAAAAATAGGAGGAGTGGCAAACACTGTTGCAGCAGCAAAGGTCATTCAAAATGATCTAGACAGCATTCAGAACTGGGCAGACACATGGCAAATGGCATTTAATAGAGAAAAGTGTAAAGTATTGCATGCAGGCAATAAAAATGTGCATTATAAATATCATATGGGAAATACTGAAATTGAAGACGGGAACTATGAAAAAGACCTAGGAGTTTATGTTGACTCAGAAATGTCTTCATCTAGACAATGTGGGGAAGCTATAAAAAAGGCCAACAAGATGCTTGGATATATTGTGAGAAGTGTTGAATTTAAATCAAGGGAAGTAATGTTAAAACTTTACAGTGCATTAGTAAGACCTCACCTAGAATATTGTGTTCAGTTTTGGTCACCTCGTTACAAAAAGGATATTGCTGCTCTAGAAAGAGTGCAAAGAAGAGCAACCAGAATTATCCCGGTTTAAAAGGCATGTCGATGCATACAGGCTAAAAGAATTGAATCTATTCAGTCTTGAACAAAGACTACGCGGCGATCTGATTCAAACATTCAAAATCCTAAAAGGTATAGACAATGTCGACTCAGGGGACTTTTTTGACCTGAAAAAAAGAAACAAGGACCAGGGGTCACAAACGGAGATTAGATAAAGGGGCATTCAGAACAGAAAATAGGAGGCACTTTTTTACACAGAGAATTGTGAGGTTCTGGAACCAACTCCACAGTAATGTTGTTGAAGCTGACACCCTGGGATCCTTCAAGAAGCTGCTTGATGAGATTCTGGGATCAATAAGCTACTAACAACCAAACGAGCAAGATGGGCTGAATGGCCTCCTCTTGCTTGTAAACTTTCTTATGTTCTTATGTTCTAATGTTTCTTAACGTCCTGTTTATTGGTTGGGTTTGCAATTTTTTATTTTATTTCAGGTCTCTCTTTGTATTAGTGCTGCACTATTGAGAAGCGCCTGTGCTGGCCCTGCCTGTGGGCACAAAGTGAAGAAATAAATCCAAAACAAATAAAAAATATTATAGATGGAAATGTCAATATAATGTCGGCAATAATTAAAATGATTATTATGATCATTATTATTAATAATAATAATAATAATAATAATAATAATAATAATAATAATAATAATAATAATAATAATAATAATAATAATAATAATAATCAGGTTACAACACAATTCAAGATCGAGATACTAAAGCTGAAAACTATTTCAACTTAATTTGTGACTTTTGCAAAAACAACAATGGTAACAAACAGCTCTTGGTATTCTGTAAATGGAACACCTACAGCAAAGAGTCGTTAGGATTGCACAGATCTTTAGTCATACTGTAGCTGGTTTCATTCCCCTCGTTTAATAACTAGTGGGTGTTTCCTTCACTCTGCTGCAACGCTCCCCAGACCTCGAAACTGCTGCTAACAATACGCTCAACGGCTGCGTTAAAACCGGCTTCGACTTGCTGGCATAAACTTCATTCTAAAAGAATAGTTCCTCTGTATATACAAATAAAGAGTATGCAGGGCTTTCAGTGTCACATTGTTTCAGTGGAATGAGGCACACTGACCATGTGTTACTCATTCATGGTAGTCTCAATGTTTGCAATGCATTTCAACAGAGGAGCCCCACATCTCAAATCCAGGCCCCAGACGGACAGAGGATTATACAAGCGCTCTCAGAGCAACTCAGAATGACAGCAAACATCATTCTTCCAAACACTCCCAACAACAGACTCGGAGACTGAGAGCCTGTTAGTTCAGAGCATGTTTGCCAGGGCCTAGTCATGACAATAACAAACATGGGGACTTCTGAAACTCAGGGCTTTGAGGTTTTTATATTTCGGAAAACGAAATACACTAACAGTAAAAACACCATGATTTTAAATGTCACGGCTCTCTTGTGTAGATACAGATCAGACCACATCTTATAGTCTTGTTATTTGTACTGTAGGTTAACATTCAATCAGAGGATCAATTCACCACTTGACCTGCGTAAAGAATCCAGTAAAACCTTTTACATCTAACTAAAAACTAAAAATGTAAAAAAGCAGTGGTCTGATTTGAAGTGCGTGTGTGTATTTGAGTGCTTCTGGATATCCTGTGACTGTGTGCTCACAGTCAAAGCGGCCGGGTCAGCCACTGAAGCAGCCTGTCATTTATTTGTAACATTTTATTCTGTTTCTGTTGAATGTGTGCACCATACACATTTTTTACCACCTTTTAATCTCAGTCTTAAACCAGTGTGCAATGTAATTTATATACATACTGTATATATATATATATATATATATATATATATATATATATATATATATATATATATATATATATATATATACAGTATATTCATATTCAGCTTTGTCCTAGTCCTTTGTTTGTCCTAGTAAGTGATACAAGCCCAGGCCTGCACGGTACAGTATAGCCCTGTTCCCAGCCTGGTGACTCACTGGAAACTCAAAGCCTCGCCTCCCAGTCCCAGTGAAAGTATCAGACAGGAAACAAGATGCATGCGGCTCCTGGAGTTGAGAACTGATGCAACACAGGAGCACAAGCCAGCCAGCACACTGCCTACACACACCCTAACTCTAACCAGCACACTGCCTACACACACCCTAACTCTAACCAGCACAAGCCAGCCAGCACACTGCCTGCACACACCCTAACTCTAACCAGCACACTGCCTACACACACCCTAACTCTAACCAGCACAAGCCAGCCAGCACACTGCCTACACACACCCTAACTCTAACCAGCACAAGCCAGCCAGCACACTGCCTACACACACCCTAACTCTAACCAGCACACTGCCTACACACACCCTAACTCTAACCAGCACACTGCCTGCACACACCCTAACTCTAACCAGCACACTGCCTACACACACCCTAACTCTAACCAGCACACTGCCTACACACACCCTAACTCTAACCAGCACACTGCCTACACACACCCTAACTCTAACCAGCACACTGCCTACACACACCCTAACTCTAACCAGCACACTGCCTACACACACCCTAACTCTAACCAGCACACTGCCTCCAAACACACACTCACACACACACCCTAACTCTAACCAGCACACTGCCTCCAAACACACACTCACACACACACCCTAACTCTAACCAGCACACTGCCTCCAAACACACACTCACACACACACCCTAACTCTAACCAGCACACTGCCTCCAAACACACACTCACACACACACCTAACTCTAACCAGCACACTGCCTCCAAACACACACTCACACACACACCCTAACTCTAACCAGCACACTGCCTGCACACACCCTAACTCTAACCAGCACACTGCCTGCCAACACACTGCCTCACACACACCCTAACTCTAACCAGCACACTGCCTCCAAACACACACTCACACACACACACTAACTCTAACCAGCACACTGCCTCCAAACACACACTCACTACACACACCCTAACTCTAACCAGCACACTGCCTCCAAACACACACTCACACACACACCCTAACTCTAACCAGCACACTGCCTCCAAACACACACTCACACACACACCCTAACTCTAACCAGCACACTGCCTCCAAACACACACTCACACACACACCCTAACTCTAACCAGCACACTGCCTCCAAACACACACTCACACACACACCCTAACTCTAACCAGCACACTGCCTCCAAACACACACTCACACACACACCCTAACTCTAACCAGCACACTGCCTCCAAACACACACTCACACACACACCCTAACTCTAACCAGCACACTGCCTCCAAACACACACTCACACACACACCCTAACTCTAACCAGCACACTGCCTCCAAACACACACTCACACACACACCCTAACTCTAACCAGCACACTGCCTCCAAACACACACTCACACACACACCCTAACTCTAACCAGCACACTGCCTCCAAACACACACTCACACACACACCCTAACTCTAACCAGCACACTGCCTCCAAACACACACTCACACACACACCCTAACTCTAACCAGCACACTGCCTCCAAACACACACTCACACACACACCCTAACTCTAACCAGCACACTGCCTCCAAACACACACTCACACACACACCCTAACTCTAACCAGCACACTGCCTCCAAACACACACTCACACACACACCCTAACTCTAACCAGCACACTGCCTCCAAACACACACTCACACACACACCCTAACTCTAACCAGCACACTGCCTCCAAACACACACTCACACACACACCCTAACTCTAACCAGCACACTGCCTCCAAACACACACTCACACACACACCCTAACTCTAACCAGCACACTGCCTCCAAACACACACTCACACACACACCCTAACTCTAACCAGCACACTGCCTCCAAACACACACTCACACACACACCCTAACTCTAACCAGCACACTGCCTCCAAACACACACTCACACACACACCCTAACTCTAACCAGCACACTGCCTCCAAACACACACTCACACACACACCCTAACTCTAACCAGCACACTGCCTCCAAACACACACTCACACACACACCCTAACTCTAACCAGCACACTGCCTCCAAACACACACTCACACACACACCCTAACTCTAACCAGCACACTGCCTCCAAACACACACTCACACACACACCCTAACTCTAACCAGCACACTGCCTCCAAACACACACTCACACACACACCCTAACTCTAACCAGCACACTGCCTCCAAACACACACTCACACACACACCCTAACTCTAACCAGCACACTGCCTCCAAACACACACTCACACACACACCCTAACTCTAACCAGCACACTGCCTCCAAACACACACTCACACACACACCCTAACTCTAACCAGCACACTGCCTCCAAACACACACTCACACACACACCCTAACTCTAACCAGCACACTGCCTCCAAACACACACTCACACACACACCCTAACTCTAACCAGCACACTGCCTCCAAACACACACTCACACACACACCCTAACTCTAACCAGCACACTGCCTCCAAACACACACTCACACACACACCCTAACTCTAACCAGCACACTGCCTCCAAACACACACTCACACACACACCCTAACTCTAACCAGCACACTGCCTCCAAACACACACTCACACACACACCCTAACTCTAACCAGCACACTGCCTCCAAACACACACTCACACACACACCCTAACTCTAACCAGCACACTGCCTCCAAACACACACTCACACACACACCCTAACTCTAACCAGCACACTGCCTCCAAACACACACTCACACACACACCCTAACTCTAACCAGCACACTGCCTCCAAACACACACTCACACACACACCCTAACTCTAACCAGCACACTGCCTCCAAACACACACTCACACACACACCCTAACTCTAACCAGCACACTGCCTCCAAACACACACTCACACACACACCCTAACTCTAACCAGCACACTGCCTCCAAACACACACTCACACACACACCCTAACTCTAACCAGCACACTGCCTCCAAACACACACTCACACACACACCCTAACTCTAACCAGCACACTGCCTCCAAACACACACTCACACACACACCCTAACTCTAACCAGCACACTGCCTCCAAACACACACTCACACACACCCTAACTCTAACCAGCACACTGCCTCCAAACACACACTCACACACACACCCTAACTCTAACCAGCACACTGCCTCCAAACACACACTCACACTGACACACACACACACACACACAACCATCCCAACACAGAATCACGTTCTTCAAACCACAAGAGCCATCCTGAATGAACTCTTGCACAAGCACACAAATACTATTCCTTTACAGCACCCCTTTACTTTGGAACTTAAGTTCCCTGTTTGAGGGTTTATACCGTGTGGACATTTCCATTCTGATTTTATCTGTTGGTTGCTGTGTGGTTTGACTCGAGAGGGCAGTACTCTAGCTGCTTGCATCGATTTTAAATGTATCGCGATTTCTTAACAGCTTCGATCCTGTGTGCTTTACAAGGTCACCAGAAGCTGTCTGAGGACCGATATGTGTACACAACAGTCAGCATCACTTGTCTTTTACATCCTCTCAAATTAAAATTCTGCAAGGCAATAACTATATGAACTTTGATGGTTTGTGTAAAGTACAGAGGTCAACAGCTAGGTTAGGCAAATGCTCTAATCTTTTTATTTACCACAAAGACAGTGTATGAAACACAGCGAGTAAACAGGACTGAAGAGGAAGCTCCCAGAGCTGGGTCTGGACATTCCCAGTAACGGGGGCCAAAATACAACTGAGATCATCAGAAACCAATAATAAAAATGACTTAAGAAATAACACGGAGCACTGATGAAGCTCTGGAGCATTGTGTTATTCACATAACAGTGTGTTAGTAATAAGAGCTTGTCACCTTGGGATTCAGTAATATATACATGCACACGTTACACCTGCTTGCTCAGAGGGGCTACAAACACAGGGCTTATTTTTAATATATAGTCCGACTATGCCAGTTCATTGCGATAAGCATAGAACAATATTAGATAATAAATCAGGTTCTTTTTATTCGGATACAGAGCTAAAATACAGGGAACAGTGTCACCAAGAAAACCACAGACAACAGATCCAGATAAAATCAATGAGAATGTTTTTTATTGGACAGCACGGTTAAAAGGAGCAACACCACATTGTTTAATATCCAAGTGATCCATTACAGATTTTCCATTAACACGCCATCATAACTAAGATTATTTGTTTATTTAGCAGACACCTTTATCAAAGGCGACTTACAGAGACTAGGGTGAGTGAACTATGCATCAGCTGCAGAGTCACTTACAACTACGTCTCAACCGAAAGACGGAGCACAAGGAGGTTAAGTGACTTACTCCAGATCACACAATGAGTCAGTGGCTGAGGTGGGATTTGAACCGAGAACCTCCTGTTTACAAGCCCTTTTCTTTAACCACTGGACCACACAGCCAATGCGTGAATCTCGCTCCTCCCCCAGTGCTGCCAGACTGGCGTTCTTCCAGGCTTTTTTTTTTTTAAAGCATCTCGCGGGTAATGTTGTCTGGTGGTTTGGTTATTTTTTTCATGCTTTTTTTTTTTCTCCCTGTTCCTTTCGATGATGTCATCACCAGTGCAGAACGTCACTCACCACAGTGCCCTGGCTGTAGTATTAGTATATTGCGTCCTCCGTGTCTTTTCTTCTGGAGCTGCATCCAATACAACAACGAATCACACAAACACTCACTTATTTTTATGCGTCACCAATTTAAGACATGTATCAGTACAATTCAAATTGTTTTTTAAATGTTTTTTTAAAAGACTATGAGACAGTTCTGGACCATTTAATTGTACATTCTCAATGTTCGTTTTTTTTCTGGATCAGATTAAAACATTGCTTCTGGCTCTGTAAGTTGTGAGAAGAAAAACAAGCAGCAAAGCAAATAAATAAATAGTTTATAACATTACTGATCAGTGTTTTCTTTTTTTTAAATAAATGTGTAGCACGTCTTTGTGCTTTTGTATTCTATATTAAATCTTAAAAGCAAAGGCAGAATAAATACTGCTAGGGCATCGTTCACTCCAGTCCCCGCCTCTCTGTGACTGATGATGTACAAGCAGCTTAAACCCGTGTTTTATGGCCAGTCGTAGGATGCACTTTTGCCGTCAGCATTTATACATAAAGGTGTCAGCCTTCTTAAAGCAGTACTGTAGTTTGTAACAAAAGTCCATGCAGTGCATCACAAGGACGACTGACTAAATCAGACGACTGTGTGGGAGATCTGACTGCAAACATTTAAAACAGGCGCCAGAGACGCCGATTTAGAGTGTACCATCAAAACTGATATGGAGGGAATCGATGGTTTTTTGTTCCTAGTGGGTATTCAATGGAAAGACTAATTTGATTTCTCTTCGGAAAATAGATCGCTTCATTGATACACAGCACCGAAATTAGAGCGCTATATAAGAATTTTCATAACAAATCGGTAAATGTTCTTAAGTTAATTCTTAAGCCAACATTCTGGGCAGTGGCGTAACTTTGGTTTCAAAAGTAAGGGTGCATTAAGATTATTCTGTCTGAAATAATAAAATACATACATGCCAACAGTCCCTATATTGTCGGGACAGTCCCGATTTCCTAGCAAATGCCCCGCGTCCCTATGCATAGGAAGAAAGTCCCGATATTTACATATTAAAAAAGTCATTTATTCTGCACAGTAGAGTTAACCACACGCTGTGCTCTTTGTGCGGCTGATACATCTGCTGATCACTAACTTACCGGGATGCAAAGGTCACAACGCTTCGTTGTGTCTCTGTTTACTGTCCTGCTGGTCCTGCTGGTCGTGCGGTGTTGAGTTGAGGGTGTAAGTTTAGGATACCCCTCCCATAACTCGTATAACCCCCCCCAGCATCAGATCCTTACAACCGGCCCTGGCCTGAGGCAGCGTTGAGCGCTAGAGGGAGCGTAGCCTACACCAAAAAAAAGTACACAAATATATTTAAAGATTTTTTTTTTTTTTTTAAATAATGTGCCACTTACATTTTTAAGAGTGGCATATAATCGACGTGTTTTATTATATTATCATATTATTATTATTTTTTCATTTGCCATTTCTTCGTAACATTGTTGTGATCTTAAGCTGTATTTAAATGTGACAGCCGGGGTAGCCACACACACGTGTTCGCTTCTCGTTCTCATTGGTCAGTTTCCCTAGTTACGCTACGTGACGCTCCAGAATTGAATCCCACATCTGTTTATGATCCGACTCCGGTGAATTCGGATCCGATCCCATTTTTTGTTCTTGTTAGTACAACCAGCCCCAGGAGCAGCGGGTCGTCTCGTATATTATTTAGTGGCCGGTTCGGGACTGTAGATACTCAAAGATGAAAGGAAGAAACGAATCTATAACGCATTTCTTTCAGAAGAAGCCAACTTACCAGTCCCAGCACCAGTCTTAGCAGTCCAGCAGCGTCAGCACCAGTCTTACCAGTTCCAGCAGTGTCAGCACCAGTCTTACCAGTCCAGCAGCGTCAGCACCAGTCTTACCAGTTCCAGCAGTGTCAGCACCAGTCTTACCAGTCCAGCAGCGTCAGCACCAGTCTTACCAGTCCAGTAGCGTCAGCACCAGTCTTACCAGTCCAGCAGCGTCAGCACCAGTCTTACCAGTCCAGCAGCGTCAGCACCAGTCTTACCAGTTCCAGCAGCGTCAGCACCAGTCTTACCAGTCCAGCAGCGTCAGCACCAGTCTTACCAGTTCCAGCAGCGTAAGCACCAGTCTTACCAGTTCCAGCAGCGTCAGCACCAGCCTTACCAGTTCCAGCAGTGTCAGCACCAGCCTTACCAGTTCCAGCAGTGTCAGCAGCAGTCTTACCAGTTCCAGCAGTGTCAGCACCAGACTTACCAGTTCCAGCAGTGTCAGCACCAGTCTTACCAGTTTATTATTATTTAGCAGACACCTTTATCCAAGGCGACTTACAGAGTCTAGGGTGTGTGAACTATGCATCAGCTGCAGAGTCACTTACAATTACGTCTCACCCGAAAGACGGAGCACAAGGAGGTTAAGTGACTTGCTCAGGGTCACACAATGAGTCAGTGGATGAGGTGGGATTTGAACCGGGGACCTCCTGGTTACAAGCCCTTTTCTTTAACCACTGGACCACACTGCCTCCAACCAGTCCAGCAGTGTCAGCACCAGTCTTACCAGTCCAGCAGTGTCAGCACCAGTCTTACCAGTCCAGCAGTGTCAGCACCAGTCTTACCAGTCTTACCAGTCCAGCAGTGTCAGCACCAGTCTTACCAGTTCCAGCAGTGTCAGCACCAGTCTTACCAGTTCCAGCAGTGTCAGCACCAGTCTTACCAGTTCCAGCAGCGTCAGCACCAGTCTTACCAATCCCAGCAGTGTCAGCACCAGTCTTACCAGTCCAGCAGTGTCAGCACCAGTCTTACCAGTTCCAGCAGTGTCAGCACCAGTCTTACCAGTTCCAGCAGTGTCAGCACCAGTCTTACCAGTCCAGCAGTGTCAGCACCAGTCTTACCAGTCCAGCAGTGTCAGCACCAGTCTTACCAGTTCCAGCAGTGTCAGCACCAGTTTTACCAGTTCCAGCAGTGTCAGCACCAGTTTTACCAGTTCCAGCAGTGTCAGCACCAGTCTTACCAGTCCAGCAGTGTCAGCACCAGTCTTACCAGTCCAGCAGTGTCAGCACCAGTCTTACCAGTCCAGCAGTGTCAGCACCAGTCTTACCAGTTCCAGCAGTGTCAGCACCAGTCTTACCAGTTCCAGCAGTGTCAGCACCAGTCTTACCAGTCCAGCAGTGTCAGCACCAGTCTTACCAGTTCCAGCAGTGTCAGCACCAGTCTTACCAGTCCAGCAGTGTCAGCACCAGTCTTACCAGTTCCAGCAGTGTCAGCACCAGTCTTACCAGTTCCAGCAGTGTCAGCACCAGTTTTACCAGTTCCAGTTGTAGCATCAGTCTCACCATTAACTTCAGTATCAGTGAACCAAATCCATCTACTTCTTCATATTGATAAGCTCAATTCTTCGTGTTCTTTTAATATCACATATTTCTAACAGTGTGAAGAGAGTCATTTTAGGTTGGTGTTGGTGTTGTTTAAAAAAATAAGTAAATAAATAGGTGGGTAAAAAGAGTTAACCACTTACATTGCTTTGCGGTTTGCATTAATAGTCTGCAGGCTTCATAAGATGATAACTTTCACCTTCATAACATGAACAAGGATATGCGCGGGGGGGGGGGGTTACACAAAAATTAGATTTTTGCCTCAGTAAAAATCTGTTTCTAGCTACACCTCTGCAGCATTACATTTTCCATGAACTACCGGCTTACATTTTCGTCCTCACTGTCATATTGAAGATGTTGTAAAACAAACCAAAAGTTTTTGCAATCATTGAGAAAACCAGAACGTTTGTGTTCTCGGTGACGACTTCCATTTCAAACCGTTTTAGATCGTTCGAAAACTAGAGAAATTCACTCTCTGAAGCACTCCGGAGATTTCTCAGACGCTCAAAGCAGCACCTGGGCAGCAAAGCGACGCTGAAAAGCAGAAACATCGCGAGGAAGATATGTGAAACAAAACAGCAACGCGGACTTGCTATTTTAATAGCATAACAACATGTATGTGAAGGAACCAGCACTTCGGAAAATACATCGGAGAGAAATCAACACGAGGAAATGATCTAGGTTTCCATGGATTACAGTGGGGCAATCGATGGAAAAATAAAAATAAGTCTCACCTTTTTTTCTCTCTGTTTTTACTAATAGTTTTAGGTTGTGTGTGTTTCCATGTAGTTTTCTGAGAAATTCTCGTTCCATGTGCTAATAAACTAATTCATATTAAAATACTGTACAGCTTTCTAAACCGGGTTTCTATCACAGCCTGCCTCATTTGATCCCGCCTGCCCGCAACCCAGAAAAAAAGAAGCAAGCGCTGTGTACTATCCTTGTATTATTTGCTAAACATTTTTGTCTGCATATATATAATCCCGGGCCCCCATTAAACTTAATCAGGCCCTGCTCATCCATCAGGAGAACATGTATAGTTTTGAATGATTGCGCAGGAATGTCTTTGGGTCTTTTAATTAGACATACGAGGGGTGCAATGCTTTGTTACACTTGCTTGTAACATATCTTATTATTTCAGATAGATTAATCTTCATGCAGCCCCAGCTACAGAAACTCCCCTTTCGAAACCAGAGTTACGCCACTGCATACCAGAGGAAAAAAAAGCACTGCTCGTTATTCTGTTTTCATTCCATGCGGAGACAAACAGGATGTAGCGAGTGTGTGGGCGCAGGGCTGGGTACGCCGGGTTTCCATCAACAGCCCGGAAAGAGATCACATTGTGTCAAGCAGGTTACAAGGGAAATGGAGCTACTGCCGTTGAGCGAATGTAAACAAACGGGTCTGTCAACAACATCCTCATCAATTTACTTTTTCTTGTACAACTGAACACGATTGTGGGACACTGCGCCTATTTTTAAAATGTGTTCGGATTTAGTTATAGCAGAGATGACATTTTTGCGATACTCCCGTCATTAAAACTAAAAAGATATTCCTTCAGCTACAGCTGGGCAACAAAACGGGTATTAAAGATTGATTAACACAGACCCAACCCTGACTAAAATAAATAAATAATATATATATATATATATATATATATATATATATATATATATATATATATATATATATATATATATATATATATATATATATATATATATATATATATCCCGATCCGGGTCGTGTAAGAACATGCTGTTTGGAATACGAGTCCGGCTCGTGTTTACACACCCGGCAATATAGCTTTTAAAGTCGCGCTTCGTTTTGGATGCCGCTAGGTGGGTGGGTAGGACGAGTTCCAGTTGTTTTTATTTGTGTTGATGATCGATCTTGCATGGAAAGTTTGTAGGCGTCTCACACCACGTCCCTTTTCCAGCATTTTGAATGAAGTTTTGCTCGCTCTCTTTGCAGGTTCCCCGCGGCCAGCAAGGCAAGGTGTTCCACGAATATAATGAACATGTTCCCATTAGAATGAGTGTCAGCTGAAGGACTCTCTTGATGGGACTCAGATAAGATAAGAAATGTAAATTGAGAAAGAGAGAGAGAGAGAGAGAGAGAGAGAGAGAGAGAGAGAGAGAGAGAGAGAGAGAGAGAGCGAGAGAGTGAGAGAGAGTGAGAGAGAGGAGACGCGTTATATTATCCTGTAGCACTGTATGTTGTATATCGGTATCACATATGAAACCACTTCATCCTCCACTCTACATATAGAGGGAATTTTTTGATTACTCACAAAACTCCCCTCCCCGTCCTGCAGCCTACTCTATAAATAAAAGGTACGAGAGAGCGATGCTCAGCAAACTCCATCAGCAGAGCTGACTGACCGCAGACACAGACGCGTCCTCAAACACTGAGGACTACACTCCAGTACGAGCCCCGCCAGCAGGTGGATCCCATAACCCGACCCGTCTCCTCCGGATCGCGATGGGTGTAAATGACGGCCAGGGCGCTGCTCTGGAAGGTGGACAGGGCGCTATAAGGCGGGGGGGCAGGAGCAATGCCAGACTCGCGGTGTTCGTGGCGTCTCAGATGCTGTTTAATGTTTTCTGCCTTGCGATATGTCTGCACTACCTGTGGACATCAAAGCAGAGCCCAGCCCCGGTAAGAGACAGACTTTCTTTCGATCTATTCATTCATTAATACACTATGCGTAGAAACCTTTGCACATTCATCAGTCTGCTTTTTAAAGTGTTTTATGCAATGCAATTGAGCTTCTATTTTCGCAGAAATAAATGGAAAAGTAATAAAGTAATAGCCCGTATTACCTGACTCGGACCCGTGCGAAATATCTGAATAGATCATCGCCTCCCCTTCAAAATGTATGCTAAATATTTGAACGAGCAAGAGATCTCACACGTATATATTGTCTGTAGTTGGGTTGGGTTTTAAAGTAAATGGCAGCTTTTCGATTTTTCCACTCTTTCCCTCACACTGTGTTGATGATTATTTTGTACTGTGCAGCAGTCCTTTAAACGCAGTGATGTGCTTTTGCAAAGTCTGCTTCTTTTCTCTCCAGACCTGTCTGTACATCTGTAGAAGGAGCGCAGAATACGGTTGTGGTTTAATGCCGAGATCCTCTCAAATATACCAGGACTGCACGACTGCGAGAGTTTCTTTATCTTAATAACACAGAAACCCAATGCAAACGCAATGTTCGTGCGTGCACACCAGCGTAGTCCTACCCGGCTCGATTGTGTTTGTTGAACACTGTGATTTCCAGTGTCGCGTGCATTGCTACTGTAATAGTTTAATGGGCTGGGAGTCTGCGCACCGGGCGGTGTTCACACACGGTCATTGTAGCGCCACCTTGTGGGGGGCCTGGGATTAACGGCAGTCAAGCTGTACAGGGCAACACTTTACAGTGTTTTTAATTACTGTCTATTTACTCAGTAAGTACTTTGTAATAATGTGTTAGCACACATGTGTTTACTGTGTCATTTGCAGATACAATGTACTGTATGTGTAAATATTATTTCACCATATATGAAGTGCACATTTGTATCAGGGTAAGGGTTATATCGTTCAGAAAGTGGTAAGGGCTTTTGATGCGGTTATCACAGCATTTCTGTGGTTTTTATGATTTTGATGCACTTGACTTGCACTGTAACTGTGTGACTTTTTTTTTTTTACAGTATAGTTAGGCTTTAATAACTTCTGTTGTATAATGATTCAGAATATTCCTAGCTGAATATGTATTTTACCGGTATTTTTTTGGATGTACACAAAACGTTTCACTGGTTAAAAAGATTTATTTATTATTATTAGTTTATTTAACAGACGCCTTTATCCAAGGCAACTTACAGAGACTAGGATGTGTGAACTATGCATAAGCTGCAGAGTCACTTACAATTACATCTCACCCGAAAGACGGAGCACAAGGAGGTGAAGTGACTTGCACAGGATCACACAATGAGTCAGTGGCTGAGGTGGGATTTGAACCGGGGACCTCCTGGTTATAAGCCCTTTTCTTTAACCGCTGGACCACACAGCCTTCAGACGGAGAAAAGCCCTTCTTCTGCTGTGTAGAAAGAAAAGTAAACACAGTGCAGAAAACCCGTTCTTTTTATTACACAGCTGAAGGGCAGAAATCCCTTATCGTTTATATATATATATATATATATATATATATATATATATATATATATATATATATATATATATATATAGTCATCTTTTAATCATTTTTTGATCCATTAAAAGTATAAAGTCAAATGACGTCTTCTTGCAAAACTATTTATTCATGTATATCTATTTTTGGTTAGTATTAGAGTAATGTTAGAAATCCCGAATGACTGTGACTGTGGGGACAGTTATTGCATGTGCCATATTCTCGGGTGTAAACGTGATTTAATAGTCCAGAATGCCCTTTCTGAAGCGCTTGCACAGCCCCCGGCCTCACAGTGCATTCCCTAAACCGCTTGCACTGACCGCGCTTACCCCGGGGGAGTGATAATGCCGAGTCACTGTTGATCCTGGGACATCACAACAGCTATTCACCCGAAGTGATGCAACCGTTTTGCTACAGTTGTTATATCTTGCCCACAGATGTTTCAAACTGCTTCAGTACAATTACAATACGCAAGATACAAACCAAGAGTGCGAAGTGTGTAGAAGGTTTTTGATTTGTGATAATGGCGAAAACAACCTTATTTCATTGTAAATGTTAGTTAATTAAGCGCTGTGCTGCCATGTGATTGATGATCCAAGTTGATGTCGAACATAACTAGGGTTGCCACCTGTCCCTGTTTTCATTGGATGGTCCCGGTTTTGAGGAAGGTGTGCCGGGATTTCAATATGGCAGCTGGATAAGTCAGGATGAAATACTAGTGCAACAGACTTGCAATGTGAATTGGCTGTCGGATCCTATAGTAGTAATATTATCAATGTTGGATGAGTACAAGATTTCTAAAGACAGTTTACACTTGTAACCGCCTCCTTCAGGTCGGAGGTCCCAGTGTTGTGTACCTCAGAGGTGCAGCCCTAAAGCATTAAGCACTGCTGGGGGTGCCTTTGGTACTAAGAGACTGCAGTCACGGGTGACAGCCCTTTGATTACAAGCCTGAGATGTTCATTTTCTGGGGTTGAAACCGTTTTCATTAAACACATGCGATTGTATTTGACAGTTTGGGCGCACATCTCAGGGACTTTGTGCTCCACCCGCAACAATCAGAAACTCCAAGTGTTTATCAGAGAGACACTATGAATAGCAAGGCCTGTTTTGAGTGAAAACAGCCTCGTTATGACTAATGGGGGAATTTTCTTATATATTTCCTTTGAAATCTACAAGTCTGATGTGACTTGGAAACTGAAAATGGTCCACTTGCTGATAGAACAGTGCTGGAGGTGACGTTTCTACTGGTCCACTTGCTGATAGAACAGTGCTGGAGGGGACGTTTCTACTGGTCCACTTGCTGATAGAACAGTGCTGGAGGTGACGTTTCTACTGGTCCACTTGCTGATAGAACAGTGCTGGAGGTGACGTTTCTACTGGTCCACTTGCTGATAGAACAGTGCTGGAAGTGACGTTTCTACTGGTCCACTTGCTGATAGAACAGTGCTGGAGGTGACGTTTCTACTGGTCCACTTGCTGATAGAACAGTGCTGGAGGTGACGTTTCTACTGGTCCACTTGCTGATAGAACAGTGCTGGAAGTGACGTTTCTACTGGTCCACTTGCTGATAGAACAGTGCTGGAGGTGACGTTTCTACTGGTCCACTTGCTGATAGAACAGTGCTGGAAGTGACGTTTCTACTGGTCCACTTGCTGATAGAACAGTGCTGGAGGTGACGTTTCTACTGGTCCACTTGCTGATAGAACAGTGCTGGAGGGGACGTTTCTACTGGTCCACTTGCTGATAGAACAGTGCTGGAGGTGACGTTTCTACTGGTCCACTTGCTGATAGAACAGTGCTGGAGGTGACGTTTCTACTGGTCCACTTGCTGATAGAACAGTGCTGGAGGGGACGTTTCTACTGGTCCACTTGCTGATAGAACAGTGCTGGAGGGGACGTTTCTACTGGTCCACTTGCTGATAGAACAGTGCTGGAGGGGACGTTTCTACTGGTCCACTTGCTGATAGAACAGTGCTGGAGGGGACGTTTCTACTTTCTTTGTGTGTATTTGCTGCTAGCCGCAGTCGAGCAATGGATGACTCTTCCTAATGACACACACACACACACAAACACACACACACACACACGCACACACACACACACACACACACACACACACACACACACACACACACACACACACACACACACACACACACACACACACACACACACACACACACACACACACACACACACAGGACAGTACATAACATGCACTCAAACAACCAAACAGGTCATTTCCACATTCCAGAGCTGTCCTTTTCATGAGCACATTGCTGAATGAAACAGCAGGGGGCTAGGTGGGTTATTCCATTGACCCCCAAAGTCCCAAAGTGAGGCAATGAGACTGATCTGCTCCCTTCCTCCCTCACCCCTAAGAGAAAGGGTGCTCCCTCCTGTCCAGGGCAGGCTTGAGGCAATGAGACTGATCTGCTCCCTCCCTCACCCCTAAGAGAAAGGGTGCTCCCTCCTGTCCAGGGCAGGCTTGAGGCAATGAGACTGATCTGCTCCTCCCTCCCTCACCTAAGAGAAAGGGTGCTCCCTCCTGTCCAGGGCAGGCTTGAGGCAATGAGACTGATCTGCTCCCTCCCTCACCCCTAAGAGAAAGGGTGCTCCCTCCTGTCCAGGGCAGGCTTGAGGCAATGAGACTGATCTGCTCCCTCCCTCCCTCACCCCTAAGAGAAAGGGTGCTCCCTCCTGTCCAGGGCAGGCTTGAGGCAATGAGACTGATCTGCTCCCTCCCTCACCCCTAAGAGAAAGGGTGCTCCCTCCTGTCCAGGGCAGGCTTGAGGCAATGAGACTGATCTGCTCCCTCCCTCCCTCACCCCTAAGAGAAAGGGTGCTCCCTCCTGTCCAGGGCAGGCTTGAGGCAATGAGACTGATCTGCTCCCTCCCTCCCTCACCCCTAAGAGAAAGGGTGCTCCCTCCTGTCCAGGGCAGGCTTGAGGCAATGAGACTGATCTGCTCCCTTCCTCCCTCACCCCCAAAAGAAAGGGTGCTCCCTCCTGTCCAGGGCAGGCTTGAGGCAATGAGACTGATCTGCTCCCTCCCTCCCTCACCCCTAAGAGAAAGGGTGCTCCCTCCTGTCCAGGGCAGGCTTGAGGCAATGAGACTGATCTGCTCCCTCCCTCACCACCAAAAGAATGGGTGCTCCCACAGTCCAGGGCAGGCTTGAGGCAATGAGACTGATCTGCTCCCTTCCTCCCTCACCCCTAAGAGAAAGGGTGCTCCCCCAGTCCAGGGCAGGCTTGAGGCAATGAGACTGATCTGCTCCCTTCCTCCCTCACCCCTAAGAGAAAGGGTGCTCCCTCCTGTCCAGGGCAGGCTTGAGGCGCGGAGACTGAACTGCTCCCTCACCCCCTAAGAGAAAGGGTGCTCCCTCCTGTCCAGGGCAGGCTTGAGGCATGGAGACTGAACTGCTCCCTCACCCCCTAAGAGAAAGGGTGCTCCCTCCTGTCCAGGACAGGCTTGAGGCAATGAGACTGAACTGCTCCCTCCCTCCCTCACCCCTAAGAGAAAGGGTGCTCCCTCCTGTCCAGGGCAGGCTTGAGGCAATGAGACTGAACTGCTCCCTCCCTCCCTCACCCCTAAGAGAAAGGGTGCTCCCCTAGTCCAGGGCAGGCTTGAGAGACAGACCTGCAATAACAATACAAAACTGAAAACCCAGAGGATAAATAAATAAATAAAGAGCCCTATCTGAATATCCTGAAGAGTGTAAAAGTGAAACAAACCCTGAGGGTCCGATTCCCAGTCTGGTCCAGTTCACTGCGGTACAGCAAGGTGTTCAAGTAAAGTATAGAAACAAATCAATGCAACGCTTGTGCAGTCTTACACAAGGATGGTAAGGGCTGGTAAACACACCCAATGAAAAGATCCCATTTTCTATGGGTTTATTCTTACAGGAATACAGTACCCTGCCCGAAGCTTCACCGCACGGCTGCTTTTTCTTTCTGTTTTTTTAAACGAGTTCTGAAGCACAATTTAGTTACTGCTATAAACACGTTAGGAATGAAACACCTCACAAATGAGCATGCTGTCAATTGTAGCCTTGGGTCTGCATCCCTGTCTCAGCCTCTGTATCATGCTGATACAAGCAGTACCACGTCTCACTGCTTGATATGAGAGTTTTAATGAGAGAACAGTCTTCTGAGTGGGTGAGAGAGACTGTGGACTCCTGAGGACACTACTGTATATGCACCCTGGAGTTACTGCTATTAAATGACAGGAGTTTGGGGCTTTCTTGGTTTTACAGTCCTGCTGGTTTTCAATAAAAATAAAAAATAAATCAATGAAGTGCTGCTTACACTCTGAATCTGGGTGCAACTGATTCAGGCTGCTGTCGCTGTGCTGACAATGGGACTCTTAGTGACGTTTGTTTTTCCACTCTGTAACAGGTTTCGGAATCCCAATGAAGGTGAATGGCTGAGAGATTCCACTTGCCATAGAATTACTAATAGCATCTATGCCTCTGTACAATGAGCAGCAACACCTGGTTTAACAGAACTTCCTCTAGGTGGCAGCATGGTTCATGAAATGCAGCAAAACACCAGCACAGTACTGCAAGTTACAACAAGCTCATCTTCAGACCACATTATTGTGCACTGGGCTGTTACAATAATAACAAATACAGCAATGCTTATATTACCCAGGAGACACCAGTAGCACTGAGTTTTTGAATTTTAAATCACTTTATTTATTCATCATCATTCTAATTTTTTCCAGTGCTTTGTATTAGTAAATGCCAGCACTGCCAGGGGCTAAAGGAAACGTGTTCCACAGGTACAGATCACGCGAAGGAGCTGCCCCTTCCTTCTAGAAACACTGTTGTAATCAAAACAAGAAAACAGACTATTGCATTGGTAATGTCTGAAGAGTTGGGAATGTTATTCCAGATTCATCTCTGTGTCATTAATACATACAGTTTCTTTTCTTTTCTTTCGTTACAGGCACCAGAAATTCACTTGACAGGCAAAGGAAGTGAGTAAATACAAATTCACGCAGAATGTACACATAGAGTATAGAAATGACTGACTGGGAGAACTCTTGCAGACCTTATTATTATTATCCAACACAAACATATTTAATGTTGCGATTTTGTGAGACTAGACAACCAATATTGCATTGCACTGCAAGTCTTCTTAGAATGTAAATTAGGGAAGCTGTGTGGAAGAACTGAAAGTAATACACTGCACAGCTGTATGTCTCATTTAACAAAGGGGTAAGAATTGCTTGACTAATTCAGTGTGCTTTGTTCTTGCATAACTGCCGTTCTCTAAGCAGAGACGTGCTTATTATAAAACACGACTGACTCCCTCGGCTCTGTTCCAGATCATAAACCCTCCCCTCATCCCCTGGAGTTTACAGTGGATAGGAAGGCAGATGAGAAAGTGTTCAGGCTTCACAACAAGACCGTGCTGGAGTTCCACTGCAAGGGCCCATACTTCCTGAGCCTCAAGCTTCAGTCAAGCGTGAAGAGAGTGGACTCCAGTGCCACATTGACAATGCACAACAAGAACAAGATCCTGCTGTCCTTCCCAGTGACCAACAAGACCGAGGACAGCCTGAAAGAGATCTTCCAGTTCGAAGCAGGAGAGCGGGTTCATTTCAACCTGACAAAAGCACGGGGAGAACCTGCCCCCACTCTGAAGGAGCTGTATGTGGCCTTCGTTTACCTGTGGGGGAGGGGCAACTGCCCTGATAAACCAGGAGACACATAAACCAACTGACCTTCCTACCCAACCCTCACCCTCCAGAAACGCACAGGTGTGTCTGTGTGTCTGCGGGCGCTGGGCAGAGAGACTGCTGTCTTACATATCCACTAGGGCACAGAATGAAGGGTCTGCAAGAACAAAAGTGTCAGAAACAGGAAAGAAACAAGACGAGAGCAGGGGAGCCGTGTAGAGCCGTCTGTCAGAGATGCTTCAATTGGGATTTCTATACATCACTGGGCTCAGAATAGCTCAACGATATTGAGCGAGGATCAAGCTCCTGACTGGTGGACCTCTGTTTTGTGTTTTATTTGGCAGGTTGATTCAGAATTTTGTACCCTACCACATATGCGTAGATCTTTCTTTTTTTTTTTAAAGAAATCTGTAAATAGTAATTATTCTAAAACTATTTATTTTAATATTATTATTGAGCCGTGTATGCTATAAGTGTTTAATATTATTATTGAGCCGTGTATGCTATAAGTGTTTAATATTATTATTGAGCCGTGTATGCTATAAGTGTTTCATTTACCAAAGTGTCAGTTTCATCATCTTATGTTGGGATAAGTCATTGAGGATCGGTACAGATGCTTTCCATTCAGTGCAATGGGTTAAATACGACACATTTCACTGTGCTGCACTGTGCCTGATATTCTGTGTGAATCTCCTCCCAACAAACAACAATAAAGAACACAGCAGGGAAACATGGAGCGCGCCCTCCAGACTGGGGTTCAATCTCAAAGCTCTCTGCTCCCACAATCCATCCTCACACCACGATTGGGGGTTGTGTTGAGTGAAGTATGGCAAAACATTGAAACAACAAAGTTAACTGTATTCAAGCACTGTCCGAGCATGGTGACGTGCACAGTGCCATTACTGAACTCACTTTACTCAAGGGCAGTGTCATAAGAGAAGAACCACAAAAACCTCCACCCTGCCCAGTAACCCTTGTCAAATAAATAAGCAATGTTCACCCGCAGTTCCCTTCTAAACGTTTACCACAGTAAAGTGTAGCAAAGCACAGTAAAGTGTAATAAAGCACAGTAAAGTGTAATAAAGCACAGCAAAGTGTAGTAAAGCACAGGAAAGTGTAGTAAAGCACAGTAAAGTGTAGTAAAGCACAGCAAAGTGTTACAAAACACAGTGGTATACATAGTAAAGAATAGCAAAGTATGGTAAAGCATATGAATAAACATGGCAAACTGGGGTACACTCTGGTAATTGCCGAGTACAACCATGGGAAAAGCATGGGGAAACTGCAAACACACTGTGGTAGAATTTCAAAGGGTTTAGCTGCACTGGAACGATTGTACACTAGAACTGCAACTACATGTGCACTGTCCACTGGATTGAATTGTGCTCTGGGTAGCAGCTAGTCTGTTAACCTGAACTCATGGGATATCCTGAATGCATCATGCTGTCTCTTTTCTGTTCATATCCAGAATCACTCCAAAGACACTGGACTTCAAGCTACAGAATGTATTTTATTCAAAGATTCTGCGCTGATGTTGGTTTCGTAACCAGCGGCGCAACCTTACATAGTCTCTGTTCTGTAAACCGATGATGAGTTTAAAGAATATTCCATGTGTAAATGTGGATGGAAGAAAGTATGCTTTAAAGCAGTGTTTTTGTATTGTATTTAATTATCATTATTATGATATATTTTTTAGATAAATAAATGTATTAAAACACATTGTTTGTTTTGTTCTTTGTATCAGAGGCGAGCGATTGGTAAAAGAATTGTGTAAAATCCAGAATGGAGTGAAGGGAGTATCGTTTAGTAAGAGTACACATTCATGACTAGCTCCTGTGCCACCCTTCTGTTGTTCTGCAGCCAAGAAGCCCTGTCTGCCTTCACTGGGTTTGTTTCAGGGGCGCCATTCTGTTTCAGACCACTTGTGAATTGTAGGAACAATACACATTAATGCAGACCTGTCAAATCTCCCTTATTTGCCAGGACTCTCCCGTTTGTTTTCTCTCAGACAGATCTCTCCTGGATTTTTGCAGACCTTTAATTTCTGCAAAAGGCATGTACTGTCTGCACAGGGGTAATCTACACAGGGGATGCAGGGGGCGTGTCCTCCTCACTTTTTCAATGATGGGGAAATGTCCCCCTCACATTGCAGGTGTACTAAAAGTTTTATTTCACGATAATGTATTGGTATAATCACTAGTCAGAAAGAAATCAATTAGAAGAAAAATGGAATCGGAACCGGGATCACTGGAGCTGGATCATGAGATGGTGTTTAACTACGAGGAGCTGGATCATGAGATGGTGTTTAACTAAGAGGAGCTGGATCATGAGATGGTGTTTAACTACGAGGAGCTGGATCATGAGATGGTGTTTAACTACGAGGATCTGGATCATGAGATGGTGTTTAACTACGAGGAGCTGGATCATGAGATGGTGTTTAACTACGAGGACCTGGATCATGAGATGGTGTTTAACTACGAGGAGCTGGATCATGAGATGGTGATTAACTATGAGGAGCTGGATCATGAGATGGTGATTAACTACGAGGAGCTGGATCATGAGATGGTGTTTAACTACGAGGATCTGGATCATGAGATGGTGTTTAACTAAGAGGAGCTGGATCATGAGATGGTGTTTAACTACGAGGATCTGGATCATGAGATGGTGTTTAACTACGAGGAGCTGTCTGACAAATTTATATACAGCCTGAGATCACAGTAATGTTGGGAAAATGGCAAACAGATGGACAAAGACAGAGGAGGATGTGTTACATTGCTGTATCCAAAACACAGGAACATGGTTTGCGTTTGTAATTCACCAGAGCTCGTGTTATTTACTAATGTTATCACACAGAGGTTTCTGTCTACTTACACTTTAACTTTTCATTTTAAATTGAAACAGTAAACTTAAAACAGCAAAATGACCTTGTGTAAATAAATATAGACATCAATAACAACTAAATATATGACCAAGAACGTTTTACTCTATTATTATACCAAGTTAATCACGATATATTACTGATTCTAAATGATTGCGTGTGTTTAAATACATAGCACAGACTCTCGCATCTCTATTTAGCAATGTTCCAAAAACTCACTCTTGGTCACATTTCACTAAACATTTTTTAACTAATAAATAAACAGCTGCCATAAGGAACATAATCGTATTCATCATAGTAAAGTTGAGTTCTTACCTGTAAACAGGAACACGTTTAAAGTTTGAAACTCATTGTCTGGAGCTTGGTGTTATTTACATTATTGTTGATACTCTGCGGTTTGAGGTTCAAGCTACATCTGCATATTTTAAGTGGATGGAAGCTGAAAATACTTTAAAAAAAACACCCTGTTCTTTTACCAATACAGTACTAGCATCATTTTAACCCAGGGGAGCTCTGTAGCAGGCATGCATTCAGTGCGTGAGTCAAGCTCACGTGTTGACCATCTACGATGCCTGCATGTGCGATAAGTCGTCGTCGTCCGGGAAAAAATAAAATAAATAAATATATATATATATATATATATATATATATATATATATATTGATGCAAATTTCAAGCTTCCTGGATCACAACATATTCTCACATAATCCTAAGCAACGTTGGAAAAGGCAGGACTGATTTTAATGGGATGTAGGAGCAAGAATGGTGATGTTTGTGGTAAGCATGAGAGATCACAAACACACCAAAAACCCAGTGACGCTCACAAACCAAGCGCTTCAATTAATAACAGCTTTCGTTGCCAAAGGAAAAACGTAGATCAAGAAAGTTACACACGCAGAGACCTTTACATGCTGTGACTAGTTCAGCAAATCTGCAGCAGACATGTTCCCAGGATCACAAATTACAAAGTATTCTGCAGGGAAGTCTAAAAGTCACACAAATAGTGAAAGAGCGTTTCTATCACAATTTCAGCATCACCATACTGAAATCTGAAATGGAGCCCCTGGTTTGTTTCTGCAGTAAGTATGCAAAGGAAGTGTGGTTTGAGAGTTTTGGATGAAACACAAACGAAAATGTAATTGTGGATTAAAACTGGAGGAGTGAAAGTCTTCACAAAAACAGGAAGAAAAAGAAAAAGTGACAATAACGCCAGTATCAGCATGCTGTGGAAACGTGATACAGCCGTGCTTCCGAGTGTAGTGATGCCATCTGAGCTGTTTACATGCCACTGGCTTAAGTTTACACTTTCAGAGAAAAAAAAAAGAACTAAAAAACCCTGAGGTTTCACCCTCAAGACACCGTCAGACCATCAAGTCCATCAATGCAGTAATTCATAGAAGCTCAAGCACATGCAGCTCCGGCCAGCACAGCAGTGTCTACCAGTCACAGCATGTGCCAATAAACCAAACCAAGGAATCAAACAATTATCCAGTGTCCTAATTAAACCGATTCGCCAGCAATCCTTACACTGATTGCACAGTGCGCATTTGTATTTGTTAGACACAGGCAAACTGCAAACAGTCATTTTTGACTGCAGCAGCTAGGGGCTCACTCTGAGCCTGCTGTACACAGGGATGGAAATAAGACTATCATTGCATAGCAGTTTGATCCATTCCTGGTTTTTCCCATGATTTTGCCCTGACCTGTACTGTGCATTTATTGTAGTTTACCATGGTCTGCCAGGTTTTTCAATTTGCTTTACCATACCTTGGGCTTTACAATGCTTACCTGTGCTTTATACTGTGTTTTATTACACTTTGCTATGCTTTTACTATAGTAAACTTTTATACTTCTGAGTCAGAGAGAGAGACAGAGAGAGAGGGAGGGAGTAAGCACTGCTTTTAAAACTGATCCTCCTGGTATGCTATTATCAGAATTCTAACTGTTAATACCAGTACTTTAAAGATGTGCCAACTGAAACTGTTGTCAACAATGCTTGTGTTATTCAGTTTCTATGAATGTAGCTCTGCTTGCAGGAGTGCTGTATTATGTGCTCCTGGATCAGTAAGTTTCTGTCACTGATCGAATGCTGCGCTCCAAAACATGGCTGAAAGTTTAGTGGCTTGTCTTTGAACCGCAAGGTCTGTGGTTCGCACCCAGCCTTTCCGTTTCATTTTGTAATTAGTGAACAACAGCTCGGCAGCCATCTGGACCTCTGCTTCATGGGGGTGCATTCTTAGAGTTTTTTCTAAAAAGAAAAACAATTCAGGCTGTTTGTGTTTTCAAGGCTCTTGAGTGTGACTTGAGTGCATCACGCACACCCACCTGCTGTGAAACTGGGACGGCAGCCAGGATCAACAGCAGCACATGCAAACTCAATTCCAATAAACCCTACCACAGTTAGATTTTTCTAACAACAACACTATCTGACCTAAAAAAATCCTTCAGGTCAATTGATTCATTTGGGACCTCGAAAACGATGTAATTGCTGCGTTAGGATTGGGAGAGAGGTGGAGGATTGGGAGAGAGGTGCAGGATTGGGAGAGAGGTGCAGGATTGGGAGAGAGGTGCAGGATTGGGAGAGAGGTGCAGGATTGGGAGAGAGGTGCAGGATTGGGAGAGAGGTGCAGGATTGGGAGAGAGCTGCAGGATTGGGAGAGAGGTGCAGGATTGGGAGAGAGCTGCAGGATTGGGAGAGAGGTGCAGGATTGGGAGAGAGGTGCAGGATTGGGAGAGAGGTGCAGGATTGGGAGAGAGGTGCAGGATTGGGAGAGAGGTGCAGGATTGGGAGAGAGGTGCAGGATTGGGAGAGAGCTGCAGGATTGGGAGAGGGCTGCAGGATTGGGAGAGAGGTGGAGGATTGGGAGAGAGGTACAGGATTGGGAGAGGTGCAGGATTGGGAGAGAGGTGCAGGATTGGGAGAGAGCTGCAGGATTGGGAGAGAGGTGCAGGATTGGGAGAGAGGTGCAGGATTGGGAGAGAGGTGCAGGATTGGGAGAGGGCTGCAGGATTGGGAGAGAGGTGCAGGATTGGGAGAGAGGTGCAGGATTGGGAGAGAGGTGCAGGATTGGGAGAGAGGTGCAGGATTGGGAGAGAGGTGCAGGATTGGGAGAGAGGTGCAGGATTGGGAGAGAGCTGCAGGATTGGGAGAGAGGTGCAGGATTGGGAGAGAGGTGCAGGATTGGGAGAGAGGTGCAGGATTGGGAGAGGGCTGCAGGATTGGGAGAGAGGTGCAGGATTGGGAGAGAGCTGCAGGATTGGGAGAGGGCTGCAGGATTGGGAGAGAGGTGCAGGATTGGGAGAGAGGCTGCAGGATTGGGAGAGAGGCTGCAGGATTGGGAGAGAGGTGCAGGATTGGGAGAGAGGTGCAGGATTGGGAGAGAGGTGCAGGATTGGGAGAGAGCTGCAGGATTGGGAGAGAGGTGCAGGATTGGGAGAGAGCTGCAGGATTGGGAGAGAGGTGCAGGATTGGGAGAGAGGTGCAGGATTGGGAGAGAGGTGCAGGATTGGGAGAGAGGTGCAGGATTGGGAGAGAGGTGCAGGATTGGGAGAGAGGTGCAGGATTGGGAGAGAGGTGCAGGATTGGGAGAGAGCTGCAGGATTGGGAGAGAGCTGCAGGATTGGGAGAGAGGTGGAGGATTGGGAGAGGTGCAGGATTGGGAGAGAGGTGCAGGATTGGGAGAGAGCTGCAGGATTGGGAGAGAGGTGCAGGATGCTTCAATTCAACATAAGGAAAGTGTGAAATCCCACTCTATAAACAGATTAGCTAAGTTTCATCAGGAGTAAAAGTCATTACATTAATAATAAAGAAAATAAAAACTGGAGTGTTGTTGTATCTCAAAAGCCAAGGGGACCTGGTTCACAGCCATAGAAAGTTCAGCTTATCTCTACTTCACAGCTTGTTGGCAGGACAGAGCAACCTGTTGAAACCTGATTCCGTTTATTAGACCAAATCGACTCCTGGCACAAGTCCAAGCAGGCGTGATGCAAGACAGAATACACAGATGCAATAAAAAAAGGGTTTCGCTGTGATGCAAGCGGATTCTCCGGGAAATACCACTCTGAGAGCCAGCAGTTTCACAGCATTCCCACTGCTTTCAAGGGAAAGTACACAGTGTGGATCAAAGGAGCCGCCAGCCAGGGGAATCTCTCCACTGCACAGAAATGTGATGCTGCAATACTCCCACCTGAAGAGGAGGAGGTATGAGGAAGAGAAACAATCCAAAATACTAAACTGTGTCAGCAAGGCTCTGGGAGCAGCAACACTATCTGAAACTCTTAGAAGAACGTCTGGCAGTCCTGTCAGCTCCCTTCAAAACACAGTGATACTGCCTTGTGCACTGCAGTATGTATGTGCATGTAGCATAACAAACACCCTGCAGACTCTACTGCTGAACAGAAACTTCACACAGGGCCAAGTCAAAGACACATGTTTTACGTGTTCAATAGTCTCTTATATGCATGTATTTGATCATCGCTCATCCTCTGATAGGGTACCCTCTCTTATATGCATGTATTTGATCATCGCTCATCCTCTGATAGGGTACCCTCTCTTATATGCGTGTATTTGATCATCGCTCATCCTCTGCTAGGGTAGCCTCTCTTATATGCGTGTATTTGATCATCGCTCATCCTCTGATAGGGTTGAGTACCCTCTCTTTGTATAGTTTGAGCATATCATTAAGATACTGCTCCTTCACTGGACTGTTCATTGCCTTCATTTTCGCTGTAATAGCCTTTTAACAACATATTGACACAGTAAAATACCATATACTAACTAATATATATATATATATATATATATATATATATATATATATATATATATATATATATATATATATATATATATATATATATATATATATATATATAATATAGATGAGCTTGTGAGTTAATGGAAAATAATTCCATCGAGGGTTTCTGTGACGTCATAAACTATGAGACCGTTAGGTCGAGTTTATAAACTGTCACAGAAACCCCAGATGGAATTATTTTCCATTAACTCACTGAAGCCCATCTATTATTTTTTATAATACATGGATATTAGTATCTAATAAATTTTTTTTTAAAAACACAGTAAACGGGTGTTAAGGTTCAAATTGCAACAGAATTTAATGAATAATAACGTTAAGTCAATATTAAATAAAATTTTCTTTTTGATAATTCAGGAACAAGTGAATTAAAATGGGTGGATAATGAACTGCAAAAAAATAACGTATTTTTAAGGAAAATGTGTTTCAATGGGGTATGCTTTTTTTTTATAATTAGTCGCTGTCAGAGTCGAAGATTTGTGTCGCTCGCTTGGTTGGTGCTCCCGTTGGTGAAGAATGATTGTAAATCGTCACAGAGACAGATTTGTTAAAAGTGCCTAAAAAACATGAATTGTGGGTGTTGTTGAGTGATTGAAATTTTGAAAGTCATTGACAGGAATGTCTTTAATTTCCTGTTCCTCTGAGATACAAATACAAACTTTACAACAATTTTTTTTTTTTTTTTTTTACATTCTCATTTTGTTGATCATTAATGAACAAACTCTACTGTGGGTGTTGTTGAGTGATTCAAAACTAGACATTATATATATATATATATATATATATATATATATATATTTATTTATTTATTTTATTTTTATATTTAGTGTGCCCAATTATTTCACCCCGCAGCAAGCTTCCTCTTTTACACCCAGGAACTCGAGAGTTGATGTCAGCGAGCTATCAAGCTCAGAAGGACAATGACCAGCCTGCAGGTGCCCGCTTTTGAGCTCACTGGGCACCTGGCCAGCAGAATTCACTGTACTGCGACAAGTAGAACCAGTCCCTACCGGAAGCCAATGCGACGCTTCCTTTGGAATCCCCAGCGAAGTCTGGCTACTTCATACAGCCAGAACACGAACCTGCACTGTGCGACTCACCCTGCAGCTGTGCTTTTACCAGGTGACCCACTCGGGGACCCCAGCTAAAGTATATTTTACTGAACTGCACAATAAAATAAAACAGAAATGTTAGCAGTCCTGTAAACTCTCTCCTGAACAGCACAAGTTTAGGACTTTGTCTGTCCGTTCCCTTTCTCTCTTCCTCTCCCCGTCTCTCTCTCTCTCTCTTTCCTTCTGTCATGTGTGTGGGTTCACTTCCCCTTTCTCCCACACATTCTTGGTCCAGTTTCATCACTGACTCCTATTCCCAGTTTGCTGTCCTTGCAGAACAGAGTGGAACAAGAACTCCTGTGAGCCACTGCTCTTCATTTACGTAAATCCTTACCGAATGGGGAAGTATGGAACTAAAAACGACGCACACGTTTCTAAAACTTTACACTGGGGAAAAATAACCCTTATTGTTCAGTTAGTTCAGGGTCCCCTGCAGCCCAGCCTGTAAAGTCATGTGAGCGCAAACTCGCTGGATGGAACCTTGCGTGCACATGGCTGGGGCGCTGCACTGGCCTTCGCACTCCTGCGGGCTCCACAGCAAAATCATCAGGGGATAGTTTGCCCAATCAGTGCCCTTCAGATCCAGGTCTATGTTTGTGCCACTTTTTTTATCAATTCACTGCAAGTGATAACACTGTCCTTTTAAACAGCATGGTCACGTTACTCTGAATCCTCTCTAGCTTGCTGCCACTCAACCACAGCTCTGGCTGATATAATACATGTTGTTCTTTGGGTTTCATCCAGTTCAAATAGAAATCTGAGAGAAACTCGTGAGACTGTAAAACAGTGCTGTAACAGAAAGAAAGAAAGAAAGAAAGAAAGAAAGAAAGAAAGAAAGAAAGCTGTACAAATGACTTCTCCTTTCATGCTGTGGAGCGAGCAGACTGAGGCAGTGGAATTGCAGTTTCACTTCTGTCAAGGTTTATTTTTTTATCACCCCCCCCTTACAATTGTTGGATCCCTGCCAAGCAGCGCTACCTCTAGTTTCTGCTTCATCAGAAACTAATAGTTCAGCGAGTAGGCAGGCAGTGGAATGGCCTGGGCTGAGCAAAGCTATAAAACCCCGAGAGCAGCCCTCTCTCAGGAGAAGCACAGCCTACTGCTGAGATCAGTCTGGACAGCACAATGGAAGGGAAGGTGTTTCTGGAGAGCTCAGGGCAGCCCACTCGAGTGCGGTGCTGCCTCCTGGGGATCTCAGCCCTGGCACTGGCACTGCTGGCCTCTTCCATCTCCACCGGCTTCTGCTTCCTGGTCTTCAAGAACGAGCTTGGGAAAGATCCCCCCACCACGGCTCCTCCATCAGTGCAGGTAATGCAGGATCTGTGCACAGCAAATACAAGGGCTTGTTTTCACAGGCCTCCGATCAGCACTCATTTCACTTATAGTGCTGATGGAGGGCTGTGAAACCACAGGAATTCGGATTGGGATGGAGCTATATTAGTTTATTTATCTCTTTGTTAGTGTTTATTTTATTAATGTCAATGCAAGAGGCAGATCATCAGAAATTGCAGATTTTTACTGATGCAAAGAGTTAGTGTGGAAATGGCCCAGTGCATGGGCGATGAATGGGAGCCTCGCACTCTGTGTGACCTGAGCCAGCAGTGATCAATGCTTGGTGGGAATTAAAGAGCATGCATTAATTTATTTCTTTTTTGTTTTTCATCTTGCAGCTGCCTCGAGAGAAGCTGCGCACTTCCTTTAAAGGTGAGCCCCTTCTACGCGTGTCCTGGGGGTGTGGCGTGGTTACTGGGTAACATGCGGGCAGCTCTTCCAAGGGCTCTCTTTGGAATCACGCTTTCAAGCTAATCGTCACACAGTCTGACCGCTTGCCGTGACATGAAGCATGCATTTTAAAAAGTTGCTAGAGTACATTAGTACATTTTCTGTTAGGTGATTCTGTACAAATTTATGTTTCATATCTGCCTATCTATTCATTTCTGTGTGAAGACAAAAACAACTGAGTGAGACTTTGCTGGTTAGAAATCGACACTTCTAGTACCTCAAGATTTTAACGTATTTTGCCTTCAATTGAATTAAAAAAAAAAAAAAGACAAAGGGTGAACTTTTATTAAAAACTGAATCCTGGCTTGGATTTTCCACTGTAAGTCATTGTAATGTCTGTATTGTGATTTGTCTGCATGTTTTACAGATCTCATCACTTCTGTAAAAGTCTTGCTTTAACAGAAATCTTAACTTTTGACAACACATGGCTAGCTGAAGAAGAGTAAACTAAAATGCAGCATTAAAAAAATGATGACATTTAGAAGAAATGCACCCTGGCAGCGCCTTGCGTCACCCTGTAGGACTGCGCTCATATTCACATGCTTCCGATCCTCTGCGGCTTTTATTTCATTGTCTTTGTTCCTGTTTTCCTGAGTCAAGTTTCTCTCTGCCAGTAACCCCACTATGTAGAATAACTCCCACACTGGGAGGAAGGGAGCAGGAGTGGGAGTAGGGCAGGATGAGTTCCCTCTCCTTGTCAGCACAGCCACTAAACCCGAATTTTATTTCTCAGAATAAATATTCCAAGAGTGACGGTTACAGAGTCACTTTTACAATTACAAGGTACGACGCAGATTCTTTTCATCCAACATCCATTTACAGCACAGAAAACAACTCAGATTTGAAACGTACACGCGCACACAGACACAGACACAGGCACACGTGAGTCCGAGAAAGCACATTACTACACAACCTGTTATTACAGCCGTCAGTCTCCTGCTTTCTACAGTGTGCGCTGAACACGTCGGCAGTTACAAGGGTCTGATTTCTCTTTCTTTAAAAACATATCTCTCTCTATCTATCTATCCATCCATCTACTGTATCTGTATACTAAAATCCCTGTTCTTTTCTTGTGCAGTCAAAGACGGAGATGTCAATAATAACGACCTGTTCAGGTTCACAGTCCCTGAAGACAGCTGGTACTTTGTGTACACCCAGGTGACAGGGCAGGAGGGACAGGAAGCCACGACTGCTTTCTCAGTGAAGCTGTATCGGAACAACACCGTGCTGAATGAGAGGGAGCTGCCAGAGATCAAGAACTGCAAATGCCAGCCGTCTGTCACCCTGAGCGGCATGTACAACCTGACCCGGGGAGACACGCTGTCCGTGAAGCTGAACGGAGAGCATAAAGTCCTGAAGGACCTGACTGTCTTTGGTATCTTTGAACTGTAGCTGCATCGCTCAGGGGCTCAAGGCAGTGTGCCAGGAACTTCTAATGAGGAAGCGTGAAACCTGATCCTGCCGTGAAGACAGGGAACTGTAGCAGATACTGAAGTCTCAGCTCATTGACCGCTAGCCTGGTAACCGAACTGTGACTGAAAACAAAGAGGTAGAGCAGGACAGGGAGGGGAGAACAGCAAGAAGAACAGATAGCAAGTCTGCAAAAACTGGAATAGTAATAGGTACATATTTATGGCATATTTCATTATTATTATTATTATTATTATGAAACTACAGTTTTCCCTGGTAGGGTGTTTTTCTAGGGAAATATAATTGTGGTTTAGATGAGCATCTTTCTTTCAGAATGGCTTTGCAAAGTGTTCACACGGGTGTGCTGGGTTAGGGTTAACATGTATGCTGTATAAGTTGTGTATCCGTCACACTGATTGTGAAATGCTTGGTATGTTACTGTATGTTTAGATTCCTATCGTCTTGTAATGTAAACTGTGTGGAATGGAACGACTTGATCATCTCCCACTTTACTCCTGCACCTGGCAGGGAAAGCAATGCGTTCACAAACCTCAGGAATGGAGTTTAGCAACCTAACTGAGGAGGAGTGGCCATGACACCCTCCCCACCCTCCAACCACAACTGTTGCTTTATTCCGCAGCCCTCACACCATGTAGTGTGCCTCTAAAGCTGAGGGAACACAAATCCCCTTTTTCAGGAACAGTGGCTTGAAACTTGGTTCCTGGAGACCTAGTTTCAGGCAACTTTGCTGCATCAAATCCCAAGTCTCCCCTGGTGCGCCATGTACTGTCCTAAAACCTAGTCTCCTGAATCCTGAAACCAAGTTCCAAGCCACAAAGTGGCTTGTGTTCCCTTAGCTTAATTCTCAACAAAGAGAGAGGGGATTGTGTGTGTGTGTGTGTGTGTGTCTGTGTGTGCGCGTGAGGTGCCAGTGGAATGTAATACTTTTTTTTTTTAACTTTTTTACTGAGTCTACTGTGAATAAAGGAAAACATTTAACAACATTTGTTTGTTTTTGTTCCTTTTTTTTTAAGCTTTATTATCCAAGACATTCTGATGAGCAAACTTCCAACTGTGAAACTCCTCAGCTTTCAAAGAATCTTACAGCACACATCACAGCACAGCACTCATCACATCACAGCACACATCACAGCACAGCACACATCACAGCACAGTACTCATCACATCACAGCACACATCACATCACAGCACACATCACAGCACAGCACTCATCACATCACAGCACACATCACATCACAGCACACATCACAGCACAGCACTCATCACATCACAGCACACATCACAGCACAGCACACATCACAGCACAGCACTCATCACATCACAGCACACATCACATCACAGCACACAGCACAGCACTCATCACATCACAGCACACATCACAGTACAGCACACATCACATCACAGCACACATCACATCACAGCACACATCACAGCACAGCACTCATCACATCACAGCACAGCACTCATCACATCACAGCACACATCACAGCACAGCACACATCACATCACAGCACACATCACATCACAGCACACATCACAGCACAGCACTCATCACATCACAGCACAGCACTCATCACATCACAGCACACATCACAGCACAGCACACATCACATCACAGCACACATCACATCACAGCACACATCACATCACAGCACACATCACATCACAGCACACATCACATCACAGCACACATCACAGCACAGCACTCATCACATCACAGCACTCATCACATCACAGCACAGCACTCATCACATCACACATCACAGCACAGCACACATCACAGCACAGCACTCATCACATCACAGCACACATCACAGCACAGCACTCATCACATCACAGCACTCATCACATCACAGCACACATCACATCACAGCACACATCACAGCACAGCACACATCACAGCACAGCACACATCACAGCACAGCACACATCACAGCACAGCACACATCACAGCACAGCACTCATCACAGCACAGCACACATCACAGCACTCATCACAGCACAGCACACATCACATCACAGCACTCATCACATCACAGCACTCATCACATCACAGCACACATCACAGCACAGCACTCATCACATCACAGCACACATCACATCACAGCACTCATCACATCACAGCACACATCACAGCACAGCACACATCACATCACAGCACTCATCACATCACAGCACACATCACAGCACAGCACACATCACATCACAGCACACATCACATCACAGCACACATCACATCACAGCACACATCACATCACAGCACACATCACAGCACAGCACACATCACATCACAGCACACATCACAGCACAGCACACATCACATCACAGCACACATCACATCACAGCACACATCACATCACAGCACACATCACAGCACAGCACTCATCACATCACAGCACAGCACTCATCACATCACAGCACACATCACAGCACAGCACACATCACATCACAGCACACATCACATCACAGCACACATCACATCACAGCACACATCACATCACAGCACACATCACAGCACAGCACACATCACATCACAGCACACATCACATCACAGCACTCATCACATCACAGCACACATCACATCACAGCACACATCACATCACAGCACACATCACAGCACAGCACACATCACAGCACAGCACTCATCACATCACAGCACTCATCACATCACAGCACAGCACTCATCACATCACACATCACAGCACAGCACACATCACAGCACAGCACTCATCACATCACAGCACACATCACAGCACAGCACTCATCACATCACAGCACTCATCACATCACAGCACACATCACAGCACTCATCACAGCACAGCACTCATCACATCACAGCACACATCACAGCACAGCACTCATCACAGCACAGCACACATCACAGCACAGCACTCATCACAGCACAGCACACATCACAGCACAGCACTCATCACAGCACAGCACTCATCACAGCACAGCACACATCACATCACAGCACTCATCACATCACAGCACTCATCACATCACAGCACTCATCACAGCACAGCACTCATCACATCACAGCACTCATCACATCACAGCACACATCACAGCACAGCACTCATCACATCACAGCACTCATCACAGCACAGCACACATCACAGCACAGCACTCATCACATCACAGCACTCATCACATCACAGCACACATCACAGCACAGCACTCATCACATCACAGCACACATCACAGCACAGCACTCATCACATCACAGCACACATCACATCACAGCACTCATCACATCACCACACACATCACAGCACAGCACACATCACAGCACAGCACTCATCACATCACAGCACTCATCACATCACAGCACACATCACAGCACAGCACTCATCACATCACAGCACACATCACAGCACAGCACTCATCACATCACAGCACACATCACATCACAGCACTCATCACATCACCACACACATCACATCACAGCACACATCACATCACAGCACACATCACAGCACAGCACTCATCACATCACAGCACACATCACATCACAGCACACATCACAGCACACATCACAGCACAGCACTCATCACATCACAGCACACATCACATCACAGCACTCATCACATCACAGCACACATCACATCACAGCACACATCACATCACAGCACACATCACAGCACAGCACTCATCACATCACAGCACACATCACATCACAGCACACATCACATCACAGCACAGCACTCATCACATCACAGCACAGCACTCATCACAGCACAGCACACATCACAGCACAGCACTCATCACAGCACAGCACTCATCACAGCACAGCACACATCACAGCACAGCACTCATCACAGCACAGCACACATCACAGCACAGCACTCATCACATCACAGCACACATCACAGCACAGCACTCATCACATCACAGCACTCATCACAGCACTCAGCCCGAAGCAGAGCCCCCAGAACTGCCTCAGCTCAATGAAAAACACCAGGCATGTTATTGCATTGTCCGGCTGTGCAGAGACTTTAAAACAGCAAATATGTCAAAGCAATGCAAATGTATTCTTTTAAATCTGAAAGCACCTCATACATAATACTACAGTAACAATAACCCTATCTCCAAGAACTACTAACTCCATATATTCCTCTTCGTTCTTTAAGATCAGAAAATGCAGAACTAAAATATAATCTAAAAAGTCAGCATGAGCCAGAGCTTTTTTGCTGTTGTGAGCTTCGTTTGTGGAACTCTATTGTGCGTCATCAGGCAGGTTCAAACACCGGACTCTTTCAAGTCTCAATGGAAGCATACTCTTTTTATATAATTGGTTGTAGCTGGAGTGTATTGTGCACATGACAACTTTGTACATCTCTCTGGGATGCCATGGAGTGAAGGGCGCTATATAAAAATCAGTGTGCATTTGTACTGTAATACTACAGTAACAATAATACTATATTATCAACTAGGGGTGTTCAGGTACACAGAATATCACAGCCATTCTCTTTAACATGTTTTTTTAATTTCACAACAAGAAAAGCTGCCTTTCTCGCTATACAATTGAGTACCAATCAATGGCAATCGGTTTCCATACACAGTGATTTAAAGTAGCTTGTAATCTTGTTGTCCTTTCACCAGGGGGGTCTGATATGATTACTACACAGATACGTCACGAACGCTTACAAAGGCAGAGCGGTACGGCACAGCATATTAAAAAAACATGGTAAACTATGGTAAATACACAGTATACAGTAACCTTGGGAAAAGCATGGTAAAACTGAAAGATAACGACACACATTTCCTGTGGTAAACTTTTAAGGGTAACAAGCTCATTCCCTGTTAAAAAAGGAGGCTTTCGCCAGAAAAGGGAGCACTTTTTTATCGATACTCAGGGAGCTCAACAGATCTCGCTGAATACATCTCAAATGAATGATCAACTAGACAGGAAATGAGAAATCAACATTGTTGACAATACTGATTAGGAACTCGCTCTGCTCCTGTATGCACTGTACGCCTTCGGAATACAGTGCGACAACACTTTCGCGCTGCTTCACTGTTTGTGTTAAATACTGGAAGACAATTCCTGTAAAGTGGGCCTTTGTCACCGCTCCCTCATAGTGTGGCAGTTTTCTGTGTATTTATTTGATACAAACACAGTCCAGCCAGACTGCTCTCCTGCATTGCAGGGATTCCGTCTGTGACAGAGCGAGGGCGGTTTCACTGAAAGGTGGTGGAAAGTGAACCCAGTAATAAGGAAACAAACCAGACATTGCACATCGCTCCTGATGATGTAATGTGTTTGGGGGCGTTACCCCCTGCTTCTCTGTCTCGGATAAGCACAGATAAGCTCACACTGAACTTTGTATCTCTGAGAGGTGGCATTAATGAACTCCTGATTCACAGGGACCTGCCTGCTCGCTAACTGACTTAACCCTTTACCTCCCGGAGAAGGTTGCCGCCCCATGAAATCAAGGTTTTATTACAGATTTTCATCATTAGTAGTAGTAATAAGTTCATTTTCACCTGAATCCAGTTCAGAATCAATGATAGTAGCGTGGCACACACAAAGCCATGTCGACTCTGGTACACATCTACGGGTAAGCTTTCGTCGAACAAATCATCATTACAAATTCTGCATTGCATTTACATGGTGTTACCTAGAAACTATGAACAGAAAGTACATTATAAAGCTGGTGTCACTTATTCAAATCTAATCCTTTTTTTTATTTTTTATTTAGTCGTCGCCAATGATTTCTCCCCAATTTGGAATCGGCAATTGTATTTTTCATAAATCCCGGTTCATCACTGCAACCCCCAGGGTGACTCGGGGAACGGTGGCTGACACACGCATCAACACCGTGGCTTGGTAACCCATTCCATCCACTTACACACAAAGATGCCCCTACCTCCCGTCTCGCACCTCTGTGCTTCATGTATTAGCGAGGGCTAACTTTGTCAACTGCTTTTAAGATTTGAAATAAAGTCTTCCTTAATCCTTCCTTTTTTCTGCTAAACAGATTCAATTCCCTCTAGCTATCCTTATAACTCATTAAACCCTGGGATTGGATGGCTGCCCTTCCCTGGACTCTCTTTCTGAATTGCAGAGACTACAGCAGGACCTACTGGATTTGTACTCTACACTTTTGACTATCTAAACACTGTAGAATTTCGTGTGCCTTTTTAATCGCTTCCCTTCCAAGTTAAGCATTATCATTTCGACCAGGGCGGAAACCCTGACTTTAGTCTCACAGCTCTTTATCAGACAGTAATTCCTTCAGGCTCTTGCAGCATGAGAATTTCATCACTTGTCTTTTTGCTGCTGGCAGTTAAAGAAAATCATTGACCCAGTGTGTCATACAAGTACCTGATTGACAACTCTTCAAGCAGAACAGATGAAAAAATGACCAACCTTGCTGTTCTTCATTTATATAAAGAAACACCAGACTACAGTACAATAGTTCTGAGTGATCAAAACTATATATAAATACAGGAATGGATGCTTAATCAGTCACTGGAAACTGTGAATCAGACTGGACCGCTGGAATAAGAGCACGCTGGCCGTGCTATTATTACTGTCCATTGGTACGGGCATCATGCAGTAATGGGAGGCAGTGGCTGTACGTCGGAAGGAACACCTCCACACAGGAAGGTCAGCTCGCTTGACTTCCACGCTGGAAATTGTGACTTAAATAAAAGCAGACAGAGACAGGGGAGATAAATCACACAGATAAAAATATCAGCGGGATATAAACACTGCCCCGCATTCTCTGAGGTACTTCAGAGCGTGACCACGGCTCACCCCTATCCTCCGAGTCGCACGCTCCCAATCCCTCACACTCCCAGTCAGTCAAGTAGGTCAGACTGCCTCCACTGTGTTCCTGCACCCCCCTCTCCCCCAACAGTGGTTACTACAGCTATATTAATCAGAGTGCAAGGTGCCAACAGCAGCAGCAGCGCAGTGGAAAATGAAAAGGTTTAACTTTAATCATAGGCAGATTAAGTCTGCTCAACTAAGCTGAAGAGGTCAGGAGTAAGTTTCATCAGCCCAATAAAACTGCCAGCGCTGGGGTCTCAAGGGCTCGGGGCTGCAATAAAACTGAGACCAGTGCTGGGGTCTCAAGGGCTCGGGGCTGCAATAAAACTGAGACCAGTGCTGGGGTCTCAAGGGCTCGGGGCTGCAATAAAACTGAGACCAGCGCTGGGGTCTCAAGGGCTCAGGGCTGAAATAAAACTGAGACCAGCGCTGGGGTCTCAAGGGCTCAGGGCTGCAATAAAACTGAGACCAGCGCTGGGGTCTCAAGGGCTCAGGGCTGCAATAACACTGAGACCAGCGCTGGGGTCTCAAGGGCTCAGGGCTGCAATAAAACTGAGACCAGCGCTGGGGTCTCAAGGGCTCGGGGCTGCAATAAAACTGAGACCAGCGCTGGGGTCTCAAGGGCTCAGGGCTGAAATAAAACTGAGACCAGCGCTGGGGTCTCAAGGGCTCGGGCTGCAATAAAACTGAGACCAGCGCTGGGGTCTCAAGGGCTCGGGCTGCAATAAAACTGAGACCAGCGCTGGGGTCTCAAGGGCTCGGGCTGAAATAAAACTGAGACCAGCGCTGGGGTCTCAAGGGCTCGGGGCTGCAATAACACTGAGACCAGCGCTGGGGTCTCAAGGGCTCAGGGCTGCAATAACACTGAGACCAGCGCTGGGGTCTCAAGGGCTCAGGGCTGCAATAACACTGAGACCAGCGCTGGGGTCTCAAGGGCTCAGGGCTGCAATAACACTGAGACCAGCGCTGGGGTCTCAGTGTTGCCCAGCACAGGAGACCAGCATTTTATTATGAAAGACAAATGCAGCTGTTAATGTTACAGGACTAGGAAGAAACACCTCTGAAGTAAGCTTGTGAGTTGCCTGTAACTTGTTGTGTGAATGCAGGTGTACAGTTCAGTGTGTCCCTTCACAAGTTTATCAAGGGTGTGTGCTGCTGCTGCTGCTGCGCCTTCCTCCACTCACATGGGAATTTCCTGTCTAAATTATCAGCGTGCACGAATTTCAATTTGTACATTTTGTTATAAGGTCATTCTAGAAGGCACCTTTAGGAACGATTGGTGATTTAAGAAGTGTGTGGGTGAAAGCGTTGCTAGCTTTGTGGTTTTTCACATGTCTGCTTACCGGAACAGAACATTGAAACAGTGAAAAAAGCAATTTATACAAGAGGATCCGTGACAAAACAAGAATATATTGAGGTGTGCAAGTGCCTATACTGTGGACACTGCACTGGGGATACAGACAGACCAGGAGGAGCGCTGGGAATCAAGGCAGGTCAGGTCATTGTCACAGCGCAGTTAAAACAATACAATAAAACAAACAAACAAATACAGAAAGCCTCCTGTCATAACCGCATGGTATAAAACACAACGAGAGCACTTCATAGCCGTTTCATACGGATTCCGTTCCTATGACACTGAAATTGAAATAAATAAATACATACAGAAATAAACGTTCCCTCAAGCACAAATTGATTGGTTTAAATAATGATTTGATTGAAATGGAGATTGAAAATATTTCAGGATTTTTAATTTTTTTATTTAACAATGCTAATAAAGCAAAGAACTGGTCTCCTCACAGGGAGATCCTCAGAGTCCGAAGGGGCAGACAGCACGAGACCTTAGTGGAGAGCTGCCTGATGGAGGCAGGGGTGGAACGATACAATGAGTCTCACGATATGCAGGCCTCTATTCGATACTCATCACCATACATGCAATTGGCTACTTGGGTGATGTATACCAAGATCAAATGATCATTTGACGATTTTTATTTTGTTAAAAAAAGATCGATTGAGTTAGATATGTAGAGTATGTATTCATACCAACTACAAAATACACGTGTCCTTCATTCAAGAAGCATTTGGTGAAGCACAACAAGCTGCAAAGTGCTTTTGTTCTTGTATCACGATACAGACCTCTATATGTAAAGAAAGTGTCACGATTCATCAGGACACATGGAATAATTAAATCCCTAGACAGAGGTGTAGCTTAACATACAAAGAAAACTAACTGATCTGTCGAGCACATTTATTCTTGAACATCAGATGGACAGATGTACATATGAAAAGAGAGAATAACAAATGCTCAGCTCCCCGGGCACGATCCCCAGCCAATCAGGACCTCCCGATCAGCTCAGCTCCCCGGGCACGCCCGCCCAGTCAATCAGGACCTCCCGATCAGCTCAGCTCCCCGGGCACGCCCGCCCAGTCAATCAGGACCTCCCGATCAGCTCAGCTCCCGGGCACCCCCCACATCCAATCAGGACCTCCCGATCAGCTCAGCTCCCCGGGCACACCACACAGCCAATCAGGACCTCCCGATCAGCTCAGCTCCCCGGCACGCCCCCAGCCAATCAGGACCTCCCGATCAGCTCAGCTCCCGGCACACCCCCAGCCAATCAGGACCTCCCGATCAGCTCAGCTCCCGGCACCCCCACATCCAAACAGGGCCTCCCGATCAGCTCAGCTCCCCGGGCACACCACACAGCCAATCAGGACCTCCCGATCAGCTCAGCTCCCCGGGCACGCCCCCCCCCCAGCCAATCAGGACCTCCCGATCAGCTCAGCTCCCCTTGCACTCCCCATAGCCAATCAGGACCTCCCGATCAGCTCAGCTTCGGCCTTCCTGTTTACCACAGCAGCAGTGCAGCTGAACCAGTGGCAGGGTCCTCCCTCTCACAAAGCGTCATTATCTTCCTGAGGAATTTGAAGAGAAGCTTTTACAATTTCAGCGTTTCATTATTAGGCTCGGTTCTAATCAGCCCCCTGTATTTTTCTACTTGCCAAGCAATACCACAGTTCACAAAAAGAGAGAAAAGCATGTGCGAGTAACCACGACTGGAAAGGAGAAGCAGCTCATAGCTGTGATGCTCTGTGTGACAGAGACGGCTGCTAACTGCCTCCATACGTCATTTTCTTATAAATCAATGCATCTTTGTTAATGCATCTTGAGTTGATTTTGATTTTTTCCTCAAGTTGACGGTGGGAAATTTGGGCAGTGTCTTAAAATCGAGGGCTTCTTAAATTCGAAGGAATACGGTACATTTTTCAGTAGCTGTAATGGTTCCACAAATGTAGCAGTAGTCACACAAATTCACTTTTTATATCATCTACAAAATGGCATCAGAGGAGGGAACAACTGGGTTTGACAGCTGGATCTTCAATGAAGATTGAGCCCTCCACACAAACCCAACCTGAAAAAGACATTTCCCATTTCTACAGCACCGCACAGCATGTCCTGTGTACAGAGTAGTGTCCATTCTGCACATAAAACCATGCCCTTTCACATATTGCTGCCTGCATTCTCCTGGGCACACGTCCATCAAAACTACCAGTTCCTTCACAGCAGCTCTGCATATTTGTATCTTGTGTTTAGGTTCGGAGACACTATACCAACAAGATCACTTAGCAAGATGTATAGCATTTACTTTTAGTCTTTGCAAAGCTTTGGTCTATTTCTACCTTGAAACATGAAGCAGACAAAGGATTATTCTGAGTAGCTTCTTACTAGTTTTATACCATTAAAATGATTATATTAAAATTTGAAAATGTGAATTTCTAAGTTATGTAGTTGCATACATTGCAGAGTAAAACTATATTTGTGTTCAAAACTATAGGAATTCATTGTGTTTATTAAACCCAGCCTCACGCTTTACTGATAGCGTTTCAAATTCATACACAAGCAAGACAGATCCTGTAGTTATTAAGTGGTACTTCACACCATATAAAGAGTGTCATCTTACACTTTCCATTGAACTAAAGAGCTTGTCCCACCCCAGTGCTTTGTACATTCTTTGTTGCTGTACATTTTCTTTTACAGACTGGCATTCTGATAAAATCGATACAACTAAGGAATTGTGCCCATGTAAAAATCCAAGTTCCAGCTGGCCAGCATGGAATTCAATATTTTGTTTAAATTCTACAAGTATTCCTTTCACCTCACTATGAGCATCCAGAACTCTCAAGCTTCTTCTGTTTTTAGAAGTTTAAAAGTCTAATCTTGCTAGGAGCGTTTTAAAAAAAAAATGTAATTTTTTTAGCTCCCATTCCGGTAACCATGACGTGTGCCGTGCGTCAGGAGGTTACTATCAGAGTTTCCACTGAACCTGCAATACACCCATCAACTGAAGGCAAGCAACGTTTAAAAAACAAAGAACGAATGTGCATCTCTTACCATGAATGCAGACCAGGGGTCCAGACCAGCCCCCCAGGAGATCAGTGTCGGGGGAAGAGAGTGGAGGAAAGTCTGAGTGCATTTATGATCAACAGCTTATGGGGATTTGATAGTAGCTTGGTATTTTATTGAGAAGGACAGGATGTCACTGTACATACATAAAGGAAATACTGGTTAAGGTGGTGAAATGCAAGTGCAATAAAGAAGATGCTGCTGCTTTTTTACATTGAACAAATAAAAGATGATTGAGACTCATGTTGTCTGTTATTATGATAAGTGGGGAATGACGACCCATGTTAGTCATTATGAGGACATTAAGATATTGGCACAAGTCTTTATTTTCTAAAGCTGTCTCCTTGTGTGGTGAGAGAGAGCCCTGAGAGCTGCTGTATACAGTAGATATAAACTTCTACCAATATCCCTGCCTGCCTGCCTGCCTGTTTAATAATAAATAAGCCAACCAGCCAAAAGAACTTTCTTGTAAGTCTTTGTGCAACAAAAACAATGGTATGGAGGATGACCCGAGAGAGGCTGCTATCTAGGTCAATTTCATATTCTCTCTGCTATCATTTACCTGTGTTTTTCAGATGGTGTAGATTACACTGAATGCATTTCCTGTGCACACTCAGGGCTAATGAAAACCGATGAGTCACATGACTTCCAGCTTCTGGTCGCAGTGCTTCCTGTCTGTGCAAGGCAGGCCAGCCGTGGCAGTGCTTTAAAAGACACAGCCGAGGGTCCAGAGTGGCTCATCCAGTTGAAGCGCTGCCGCTGGGAGCACAGGATGAGTCACACAGTTTGGACTATTTGGGGGCTGACTGGCTTCCCTGCAGTGAACTCAGATGATGTTTCAATACAGATGGGGCAGACTGGCTTCCCTGCAGTGAACTCAGGTGATGTTTCAATACAGAGGAAGGGTTGTATTGTTAGACTGGAACTCAACACAACCTTTGCACTATCACCATTACACCACAGCTTTGCATGTCTGTACTATGTGCAAGAATCTGGGATTTTGAAAACGTATTTTTAGTCCGACCTGAAAGCTCTTTTCATGCAGCAAACATTGCCAGGCACTGACTCACAAAAACTGTTGCGTCAAGATCCTGAGCTGAGAGCTTCCTCAAGCATTTGGTCTAAGGATCTGGGCTACTCGCTGCATAGTCTGTTAATGTTTTGAAAAGAAGTTTTGAAAGTCAGTTGCCAACACAGTATACTTTTATGGTAAATTTCACAGTCTTATTGCAAACAGATACAGAGACTAAAATGTCAGTGAAACTAGACACAGCTAATTACTCTACCTTTATCTCACATATATCATTCAGTCAGAGGCCTTTATTTCAAAAGAAAGACTAATATTCATTAATTGTGGGGATTTTCGAAAAACATCCTGTGCGTGGTTTAATTTGCTAAGAAGTTCAAGGAATATAGCAGGTTTTTAATAAACACTACAGGAAGTCAGATAGTTATGCACCTACAAACCCAACCTAAACAATATGCAATTTCAAAGCAAAAACTAATCAAAAGAAAGAAAGAGAGTTTTTCCTTTGGTCCCCCCCTGCTTACTCGGTGGATCCAATTTATTATAAAACGCACACTGTTGGAAATGTCATCACTCTTAACGAAACAGAACTTCCTTAACATAGCCTAACACACAAAACCATCCCATCTCCTTCTTCCTGATTCATTTGTTCTCTCAACCCGTGACTGAGCCCCCCCAGCTCAAAATGAGTATTTAATACCCCCAGGTATGAGTAAATGCTAAGGTCTCGCATCAGTGCTGTGTGCGGAGCGGATGGAACTGCTCTCATGGAACCGCACAGTGGCTGCTCATTTGTTTCTACGTGTGCAGTGGGATTGTAAATAGTATTGTGTATGTGAGTTAAGGCAGGCTATTGGGTTATTTTTATTTCAATCCCTGGATTGTGTCCTGCTTCCCCTCTAACAGGCAGACTAGCCAGCCTTGGGAGAGTGGAGCTGGGCTGATTAGTCTCACCTGATCAGAGATGAGCTCTAACACATGGGAGAATGTGGTCAGGACAGACTGGTTACAGTAACTGCTGATTTAGCTTGACCACATATATATTGGAGCAGGGAAACTATTACATAGAAAGGGAACCTGTAAATGAGTAACTACTGCAAAACATCAGGGTTTACTGCACACTCCTCTATAGCCATAACCTCCTTCTCAGCGTTTTTCAAAAAATAACTTGGACGCCATGAGTCTTACAACCGTTGTGTTATGCAAGTCACAGTACAACACAGGACTAGAACAGACCTAGCAATTCAAATGACGTGGCATAAGAAAACAAAATGATCAGGATTATAGATTGAAAGATGTGTTTATAAAACTACAAGCAGAGGTACAAATATAAAAATATATAGGTCAGAATATATGTAGATATAATTTTTTTGTACAGTATTTTTTTTTAAAAGCAGGCTAATATTTTGATATTTGTAAAAAATATATTCAAACATGTTACTGTTTTTTTTTTTTTATTAACTGTGCTTCTTAGTCAGTATTTTATGACAGCTTGCTGGGAAATGTATTTAGGACATTCAGGAGTGTCATGAATTTGACATTTAAGGTGCTGAAAAAGTTACACAAAAAAAAAGCAAAAGAAAATTTCCCTTTATCTGTTTTGGTCAAACTCTCCAGTCATAACGACACTGTTTTACCGTTTGATTCCAAACAATAAAAAAAATATCTTGTTATTTAAAAAAAAAAAAACGGAGCGGGTGGCGTGACAGCCCTGAAGCACCTCTCTGAATGAGTGGCTGTCTCTGGCTCCCTCTGTTGGCTGCTTGGAAGGTAAGCACACGCCCTGCAACAGCAACACATCATGTTTACGATCAGCTCCCGAAGACGTGGAACTGCTTCCATCACAGTATGAAGATGGAATTGGAAAACCTTTCTTTCTCTGCTTTTAAAGATCGTATTTGGGAATTCCTTAGAACCTCCTGCCAATGCTTCTCCTTCAGTCCACATTAATAAATAATATGTGTCTTATTTATACTGGATCTCTGTATGCTGCGGATTCAGTTTGAACCACATGTTTTTATTGTGCTGTTCATACATTGCTATTGTCTTTTGTTATTGTTTTCCAGGACCCCCTTGTAAATGAAGCCTCAGTCTTAATGGGTAAATCTCCTGGTTAAATAACACATTAATATGTATGTACACCTGATTATTATGAACTCATCTAGGCTGTGATAAGTCTCACTTTTTTAATACCAAGAGAAACGCATCTGAAGGTAAAATAAGACACAGTTCCCTTCTTAATATTTATAGGTGACACTTCATGAACCTTCATATTGTACTGTTGCTATTAATCCACAAACAAGGACAGCTGAGTAACTCACAAGCCTCTCTTCCTCACAGCACTCCACCTACGATCATGGGGTATGTATGTTTAAATAACAATGGATCTGAATTGAAACAGCTGAACCTGGAGAAGTACTTTTCTTAGATTAAGCTCCTGCTCAGCACCTTCTTAAGCCCCTTTCACGCTGGCACTCCTACCCAGGTCCTGGCTACCCGGGTCACAATCCCGCGTAGTGTGAAACCACGTACCCAGGTCCCAGCGACCCACCTCAGGATCTGGGTTGACACGCTTTGACCCGGGTTGAGCGAGACAAAGTGCTTGACGGCCGTTCGTGAGCCGACGCATTAACAAACAGCCACGTCTGCGTGAAGGTTCCACTTCCACAAGGAACGTTTGTTTATTCTGTTTAGCCAGACACAGCATGAGCCAGATTGAAGCAGGGATGAAGTATCATTTGCTCTGATCAACATTTGAGCCGACGGTTCACTCCAGAGAAGCTTGGATGGAAGTGTCAGTAACAAGCTGCTTCCGGGGCATTGATACGCTCATTGTGTACTTGCGTCTGTCACCCAGGTCAACCCTGCTTTATCAAAAGCAGTGTGAAATCGCGTACCTGACCTGCATGACACCAGGTCCTGACCCGGGTACAGCATGCCAGTGTGAAAGAGGCTTTACCCACAGTGTGACTTGCCTGGTCATATAGCCATATTGGGTTTGGAAAGTCAGATGCACTCCAAAATGAGATCTCTGTAGTGCGAAAGAGTGTGAAAGTGTTACAACTCTCAACACTTGCTGTAAAAACAAGTTAAAAGAACATAAGAAAGTTTACAAACGAGAGGAGGCCATTCGGCCCATCTTGTTCGTTTGGTTGTTAGTAGCTAATTGATCCCAGAATCTCAAACAGCTTCTTGAAGGATCCCAGGGTGTCAGCTTCAACAACATTACTGGGGAGTTGGTCCTAGACTCTCACAATTCTCTGTGTAAAAAAGTGCCTCCTATTTTCTGTTCTGAATGCCCCTTTATCTAATCTCCATTTGTGACCCCTGGTCCTTGTTTCTTTTTTCAGGTCGAAAAAGTCCCCTGGGTCGACATTGTCAATACCTTTTAGAATTTTGAATGCTTGAATCAGATCACCGCATAGTCTTCTTTGTTCAAGACTGAATAGATTCAGTTATTTTAGCCTGTCTGCATACAACATGCCTTTTAAACCCGGGATAATTCTGGTTGCTCTTCTTTGCACTGTTTCTAGAGCAGCAATATGACCACAGGAGGCAATGTGGTCCAGTGGTTAAAGAAAAGGGCTTGTAATCAGGAAGTCCCCGGTTCAAATCCCACCTCAGCCACTGACTCATTGCGTAACCCTGAGCAAGTCACTTAACCTCCTTGTGCTCCGTCTTTCGGGTGAGACGTAGTTGTAAGTGACTCTGCAGCTGATGCATAGTTCACAGACCCTAGTCTCTGTAAGTCACCTTGGATAAAAGGCGTCTGCTAAATAAACAAATAATAATATCCTTTTAGCAGCGAGGTGACCAGAACTAAACACAATATTCTAGATGGGGTCTTAGTAATGCATTGTAAAGTTTTAACATTACTTCCCTTGATTTAAATTCAACACTTTTCACTACATATCCAAGCATTTTGTTGGCCCTTTTTTATAGCTTTCCCCACATTGTCTAGATGAAGACATTACAATACAACTGCATTTGGAAAAAACAATTTGAATTTACAAAATACCTTTAATGAAAACAAACCATCAGTCATCCAGAAAAATCTGTTTTGTCAATAAAGGAACTGAAACCGTGAACAATAAACAAGTTTCAAGCTACATTAATAAGCAAACATGCAGTAGGTCCTTGTTAACACCAAGGGACCCAATATTTCCGGCCCTGTTACTAATGTAGCCGTTTGGTCCTTGAAACACTTTGCTGGTTTATTTAAGTCAGATCTGTACACATACAGTGCCTATATTAAGTATTCACCCTGCTTGGACGTTTTCATAGTTTGTTGTGTTACAACCTGAAATCTTGATGCATTTAAATTGATTTTTTTTCCCTTTGATTTGCACAACTTACTCAACACTTTGAAGAGGCAAGAGAATTTTTAATGTGAAACAACAGTTAATGAAAAATAAAAAAACTGAAATGTCTTGGTTAGATAAGTATTCACTCCCATTCAATTCACTCCCATTCATTCAATTCAGTCAATACTTGGTAGAACCACCTTTGGCAGCAATTACAGCTGTGAGTCTTTTGGGGTAAGTCTCTACCAGGTTTGCACATCTGGATCGTACAATATTCACCCATTCTTCTTGGCAAAATTGTTCAAGCTCTGTCAAGTTGCATGGGGATCATTGGTGGACAACAATCTTCAAGTCTTGCCACAGATTCTCAATTGGATTCAAGTCCGGGCTTTGACTGTGCCACTCTAGGACAGGACTAGGACTTTCTTGTTTTTAAGCCACTCCAGCGTCACTTTGGCTGTGTGCTTGGGGTCATTGTCCTGCTGAAAGGTGAAACTCCGTCCCAGTCTTAGGTCTTTTGCAGACTGAAGCAAGTTTTCCTCAAGGATTTGCCTGTATTTAGCTCCATCCATTTTGCCCTCTACCCTGACAAGCTTCACAGACCCTGCCAATGAAAAGCATCCCCATAGCATGATGCTGCCATCAGCATGCTTCACAGCAGGGATGGTGTTACCTGGGTGATGTGCTGTGTTTCATCAGACCACAGAATCTTTTGCCACAACTTTTCAGTCTCCCACATGCCTTTTTGCAGATTCCAAGCAGGATTTTACATGGGCTTTTTTCAGAAATGGCTTCCTTCTTGCCACTCTTCCATACAGGTCAGATTTGTGGCGTCCGGAGCTCATCAGGCTGACAGGAGGAACCTCAATGGAGAGACTGATGTACATAGAATTAGACACCCCTAAAATCGTGAAGGAAACAGAAAAAACTGACCCTGAAGGCGATCTACAGCTGTGGCAATGCGCTTCAGCACTCAGCGATCTACAGCCATGACAATGGGCTTCAGCACTCAGCGATCTACAGCCGTGGCAATGCGCTTCAGCACTCAGCGATCTACAGCCGTGGCAATGGGCTTCAGCACTCAGCGATCTACAGCCGTGGCAATGCGCTTCAGCACTCAGCGATCTACAGCCATGACAATGGGCTTCAGCACTCAGCGATCTACAGCCGTGGCAATGCGCTTCAGCACTCAGCGATCTACAGCCGTGGCAATGGGCTTCAGCACTCAGCGATCTACAGCCGTGGCAATGCGCTTCAGCACTCAGCGATCTACAGCCATGACAATGGGCTTCAGCACTCAGCGATCTACAGCCGTGGCAATGCGCTTCAGCACTCAGCGATCGACAGCCGTGGCAATGCGCTTCAGCACTCAGCGATCGACAGCCGTGGCAATGCGCTTCAGCACTCAGCGATCTACAGCCGTGGCAATGGGCTTCAGCACTCAGCGATCTACAGCCGTGGCAATGCGCTTCAGCACTCAGCGATCTACAGCCGTGGCAATGCGCTTCAGCACTCAGCGATCTACAGCCGTGGCAATGCGCTTCAGCACTCAGTGATCTACAGCCGTGGCAATGGGCTTCAGCACTCAGCGATCTACAGCCGTGGTAATGCGCTTCAGCACTCAGCGATCTACAGCCGTGACAATGGGCTTCAGCACTCAGCGATCTACAGCCGTGGCAATGCGCTTCAGCACTCAGCGATCTACAGCCGTGGCAATGCGCTTCAGCACTCAGTGATCTACAGCCGTGGCAATGGGCTTCAGCACTCAGCGATCTACAGCCGTGGTAATGCGCTTCAGCACTCAGCGATCTACAGCCGTGACAATGGGCTTCAGCACTCAGCGATCTACAGCCGTGGCAATGGGCTTCAGCACTCAGCGATCTACAGCCGTGGCAATGCGCTTCAGCACTCAGCGATCTACAGCCGTGGCAATGCGCTTCAGCACTCAGCGATCTACAGCCGCGGCAATGCGCTTCAGCACTCAGCAGTAGTACTTCATCAAGGAAGTCTAACTCCACCTCCTTAAGCTAGGAAGCTGGAGTTTTTCCATCAACTGGGGAACTTTCTCATGGATATCAATTAGTAGGTTGTCATACAATGAATTCCATCGAGGGCATGGACTAATCACTTGACAATGGCAGATTTCAAGAATTATTTCTGAAGTTTTTGGTTGACCAAATGCATTCCACTTGAGCTGTGCAGCGTTTTCTCACCTTAAATCGAAATATGTAATCAAACAAAGTCTGGTATAATTTTCTTTTAGCTTTCTACTATTATGTGTGTATTTATCGTTTTACATTACTACCCATCTACTTCGAGGCGAATGGAAACAACAATAATTGATTTTAACTCACGTTGATCTTTGTTATTATTAGAATGAAATGAAAAGCACAAATCTGGCAAACAACACATCTTTATTTCTTTATTTGAACCTTTACTTTCATTCTCTTCCGATTCCATTTTCTTACATAGTTTTTAAACGTTGAACACAGTTATAGATAAAGCCGAATAATGATAATAATAATAATAATAATAATAATTACACGTTTTCCTTACCTGATGTGCTGACAAGTTAACAGTTTTCTTTGGGCTGCTGGCTGAATTCCTGACTGGACAAGTTATATGTACACAAGGAGGAATGTAGGGGAAAATGTTGATTTTAATCAGACAATAGTCTACTTCTTTCAGATACAAACCATACAGGAACAATCTTGATTGTACTAACATTGCCCAGTATGGATGCTCACCCATAACTTCAAGCACCTCAGAAATGACAGGTTAAGGGTTCTTAAATTGCTTTTTATTATAAGCCTGTTCATTTCAGTTCCCAAAAACCTCATGCAGTCCTTTGAATGGCAGGTTTCACAGACCCTAATGCCTAATGAGCCCTAAATAAAGAAAGTTTGATTTTAATATTTGTTGTTTGCTTAGAACATAAGCAGTGTAAGTTCTTCTTTAACAGTGTTTTAAAGGTGAGTTTGTGCTTGGTAGAGAGTCAATGCAGCAGATCAGTACTGCTGAATTTCATAAGGTTTCACAGTTTCTCTCACTGTGCTTTCCCTGTCACTTCAATCAGGACAGTGAGAAAGCAGGGACAGTTAAAACACTGAATTTCATAAGGTTTCACAGTTTCTCTCACTGTGCTTTCCCTGTCGCTTCAATCAGGACAGTGAGAAAGCAGGGACAGTTAAAACACTGAATTTCATCAGGTTTCACCGTTTCTCTCATTGTGCTTTCCCTGTCGCTTCAATCAGGACAGTGAGAAAGCAGGGACAGTTAAAACACTGAATTTCATCAGGTTTCATAGTTTCTCTCACTGTGCTTTCCCTGTCGCTTCAATCAGGACAGTGAGAAAGCAGGGACAGTTAAAACACTGAATTTCTTCAGGTTTCATAGTTTCTCTCACTGTGCTTTCCCTGTCGCTTCAATCAGGACAGTGAGAAAGCAGGGACAGTTAAAACACTGAATTTCATCAGGTTTCATAGTTTCTCTCACTGTGCTTTCCCTGTCGCTTCAATCAGGACAGTGAGAAAGCAGGGACAGTTAAAACACTGAATTTCTTCAGGTTTCATAGTTTCTCTCACTGTGCTTTCCCTGTCGCTTCAATCAGGACAGTGAGAAAGCAGGGACAGTTAAAACACTGAATTTCATCAGGTTTCATAGTTTCTCTCACTGTGCTTTCCCTGTCGCTTCAATCAGGACAGTGAGAAAGCAGGGACAGTTAAAACACTGAATTTCTTCAGGTTTCATAGTTTCTCTCACTGTGCTTTCCCTGTCGCTTCAATCAGGACAGTGAGAAAGCAGGGACAGTTAAAACATTGAATTTACCACAAGTGTTACACCACAAAAAAAGCACACATTAAATTCATAACTAATATAATTAATAACATAATTAATACCTCATGCAGAAAGACCCATCAATACGAAACACAAACATGCTTTCATAGCAGAGCAAACAAAGACCCCCAAATGGTGGACTGTGATCCTCCATTTAACAAACACTTTGCGTTGTGTGCTTATACTTGGAAGTGCTGCAAACCAAGTCATTTACAAGAGCCACGGTTCCAGAGCTGGGTGTAAATTAAAGTGCAAGGAAGAAATCGGAAAGGGATGGTGGAGGTTTGGGGGTTTTTTTGTTTGGTTTTTTTGGTTGTTTGTCAAGTTGTAATGATAAGGCCACAGTCGTCGCTTCTTCAAAAGGCACCGGTATGCAAATGAAGCCAGCAGGATTTTTGCTGTTTGCTGTGGTGAAGAACAACCGACAACCTTCAAAGAAACAGAGTAACATTTCAGAGCTTTCAATCTGACGCCATCTAAATGACTAGCATTTGAACAAAAAGTCCAAATGGAGCCTAGAATATCTGGCCTATGAATTAATTCCTGTCTCCCTCTTTCAATCTTGCTATCCTTTTTTGTTTTTAACTCTGGCTTGATCAAGCATTAAAAAAATCAGAAGACTTGAGAAATAAAATGTAAGCTGCAGGCGGCCCTACCATAGAAATCTAATAACACACATTACCAGCGACGGCTACAAATCCAGAATGATATAGAGAGAGCCATGAGTAACATGAAAACGTAGATTGCCATGACCTGCACAACACTGTACAAAGACAACACACACCCCTCCGTATACACCCACATTCCGATACTCCAAATGCTAAAGGATGTCAAAACAAAGTTTCTCTATATATATATGTATATGTATGTGTATGTGTATGTATAGACAGATAGATAGATAGATAGATAGATAGACAGATAGATAGATAGATATTTTTACTTCTGTTGAATAATGTCCTTTTCAAGTTTCATCATCGCTGATAAAGAAGTTCCCCTAATACATACAAAGCTCTATAATGTGACACCCAGCTCCAGCACAGGGAGGGACACATGCTGGCACACCTATCTGTTATATCCCTGTAGCTGGTGGGTAGTGAGGTATGCACCCTTGCTGAGCAGCAATAGTACTGCGGAAGATGGCAACACATTTACACGCATCTGTCTCTTGGAGAGCACATGTGAGAAACTACCATATATTGTGTGGTTAGATACCAATTCGAGAATCTGACTCAAAACTGAATAAACAGAAAGTTACTGGGTTGACTTCAATTCGTTTTTATTTGGGTGTCAAACATGTGCTTTATAAAAGACTGATCTCTAAACGTTTTCAGCGAAGGTCAGAAAATACCCAACCTCCTACGGCTGAAAGAAATTATTACCATGCAGTTTGAATCTGGTTCAGCTTCAGAGACACGGTCCCTGGAAATGACTCAGCAGGTTTCGCTACTTTCTCATACTTTTGAATGTTTTTTTAAGTTGTTTTCTCCTAAAAAAATGAATTCCCAGATGCAGTCAGAGCTATAACCGACAATTCTCTTGTCACTTGTTTGCATTCTCTGTACAAAGTTAGTGCTGGTAAGTCCTAGAACAGATTGGGAGAGAGACACTGCCTTGGTAGGTAGGCATGGAAGTAAGACTCCTATTTCTTAGCAGCTTCACCTATGAGTTTGATTAGCCACAGTGTATAGGTCACAAGCTCAGGTGTGTCTTATTAAACTCAAAGTGAAACCAGGCACAGATCAAACTGCTACTCAATGGTAGTCTTATTTCCATCCCTGCTTAGCCACAGTGCAGTCCCTCTGCAGTCTCAACATCTCTCCAGGAGCAGACTCACAGCTCACTACCCTGCTGAAGTGGTCAGGACCCCAGACCGCACCCCACCCAGCGCTTCCCCATTTCACTTCCCCTCCCTCTGACCACAGGGCCTGCTCTGTCTGTGTCCTTAAACAGACTCCTCTTACTGCAGCTAGCAGCAGAATATAGAAATCCAGGGTCTGCTCCAGCACAAGAAGACCCGATTGCATGTATCGCTGGTGGAAAGCACACAGGAAAATATAATACCTCTTCACTGCCGTATTTACTGCACCCAGATACCCAGTGGGAAATATAATACCTCCTCACTGCTGTACTTACTAGCCTTGATCAGGATCCCCTTGAGACTGCGGAGAACAGCTATGTTTCTGGGTGATGCTGCCTGTCCGGCCCCAGGGTGTGTGTTGGGAAAGGACGGGGAGGGTTGCCAGTCACTTCTCAGCTCTCTTGATGCACTCCTACAGCCTGCCTGTGTTTCTGGCTCAGCATGCTGCTGAGGGTTTCATGTGACGCAGAGCACGGACCTCATTTGTGCTTCCAGTGAAAGTGACAGAAAGTGAAAAGCACTTGAGGGTGAAGATTTGACTGCGCTGATAGAGCGCAGTGACTGAAAACAACTAGAGGATGTTTCAACTCTGGAGTTGACCCCAGCCAGCTTGTGGGTGCAAATCTTTAAAATAAATACAACTAAAAAAGAAAAGAAAAGCCCATTCTCTTTCATAGAAGTGATTCATATCAGCAGTTCCCCTCAAGCACTAACCCTGCTGGCGGGATGAGAAAAACAAGCTGTTTGCTGCTGTCTGATGGGGCTGAAGGAAACACAGGGACGGGTATTGCTCTATCACACAGGTTTTAAACACGTGACATGATTAAGGGAACCCTGCAACAGCATACCGATGCTAGAATCAGAGAGCAGTCTCATGAGAAACTCTCGGGGCAGTGAGACTAACACAGCCCTTAGAAAGGTTACCCTGGTAGATCTGCACGTGAATTCTTCCCCATTCATAACCCTGGTTTGCCGTGTCTATGCTTTACTATATCTCACAAGTTTTTACAATGCTCAACTACTATGAGCTTTACCAATGCTTTCACCCTGCTTTATTACACTTGGCTATGCTTTTACTGTGGGACACAGTAGTAAAGAAGAGAGGCTTTGCAAACGAATCCCCCTCAATATGAAATATTAATAGGTAATCAGCGTGCTTCTCCGGGAGCTATTGCTTTCACTCTTTTGCTATCGATATGATCAGAGTGCAAGTTCAATGAACAGGGTAAATGCAGATAAACTACAGAGCAGTTCTGAATGGTATTCAAGTTAATATTGAGAATGGACAGGTTAAAAATCAAATATGTAAAAAAAGAAATAATGATAATAATAATCTAAAGTATATGGGATTATAACTGCAAGCAGAAGCTACTACAGTATAGGAGGCCAGCAGTGTATGCAGAGCTCTGATGAAGATTGATGCACAGGCTGATATCACCTGTACAGTGTGACACAGAGACCATAGTAAATTTGCACAGTAATGTTGTAGTCTCCCCCATGCATTTATCATAGTTTATCATGGTTTGTCATGTTTCATTATGTGCTTTAACATACCTCTCTGTGCTTTACAATGCTTCCCTATGCTTTACCAGACCTCTCTGTGCTTTACAATGCTTCCCTATGCTTTAACATACCTCTCTGTGCTTTACAATGCTTCCCTATGCTTTACCAGACCTCTCTGTGCTTTACAATGCTTCCCTATGCTTTACCAGACCTCTCTGTGCTTTACAATGCTTCCCCATGCTTTACCAGACCTCTCTGTGCTTTACAATGCTTCCCTATGCTTTACCAGACCTCTCTGCGCTTTACAATGCTTCCCTATGCTTTACCAGACCTCTCTGTGCATATCACACTTTGCGTTGTTTTCACTATAGGACATTTTTATAAGGACCAGTTTACCATGGTTTAGTTTTTAATATGTGTAGCCCTCGCACTCCGAATGTCATCACAAAGCATTCGAAACATTTGAACCCAAAACAGGTTCTACAAAAACAGATTGAGCGCGTCCCTGTTCGCGTGTCATCTGTTTATTAAGATTGAACGACTTGTGTTTCTAAGGGCTCAGTGGCTCCCTCTAATGAAACTGAGAGTATACTTTGTGCTCCTTGACACAGCAAAGGGTGCGCAAGCATACACTCTTACTGGATTCAGCCCCTGAACACACAAATTATAAGGTAGGTTTGATTTGCTTAGTGATTTCCGTAACTAACAGGATTTCGAGGGCATGTCAGCAACAGCGGCCCCAACAAGGCTTCTGATTAAAGAGTGGTTTGTGAGTTCTAGGAAACAGTAAGCTATCCTGCTGGTCAGCCTGGCTCTCCCTGTCCCAGCACAGGGGGGGTTTCCCTGAGCTTACAGCAACCCCTGGGCAGGCGGTGCTGAAATCCAGGGCTGAGACCAGATAACACTCCTAATATTACTCAAGAAGTGTCAGAAACACCGCTCTCTGCCCACCTCTCATCACACACAATACACAGATGAAACAAGCAGGGAATCCCCCCTCCCCATGTGTGTGTGTTGATGCCAGTACTTTCAGGATGTACATGTTTGTGTGGGTGGGAATAGGGGCTCTAACTGTGCTTACTGTCTACTGTACTCAAGCAGGGCCTGGGCAGGGACAGTAAAGCAAGTTTTAAAACAAGTCTCTGTATTCAGCACCCCACAGCAGGACTGCTCCGCTCTCAGCCCAGTCTGAGCCGAGTGAGCACAAAGGAGCGGCACTCTGCAGCTTGGAATACAGACAGACAAAAATAAAAAGGACAGGAAAACAAAACAAATTATCATCTTCAATTGAATTTTTTAAAAAATTGTATTATATTAACTCTAAACCACTGCGCGTAGCTATTTATTTTTTGTTTATCAGCTCAAAGGTTAGCAGAGTATAGTTTCAAAATGATCATCGCAGGCATGTTTATAAAAGACACTAAATAATAATAATAAATGTGGCTTGTAAAAGCATGTACAGGGGGGATTCACAGAGGAAACGAAACGATACAGTTATACTGGCAAAGTGGCAGTGCTTGTGGGGCAATATTGCACTTTGCTTGCAGTTTTAGTGTTGGAAGGCTCTTGAGATTGAAATGATTGTGCACATTTCTGCGGAGGTGTAGGTGTGACTGCAGGGGGCACCTCGCTCACAGCCAGCCGCTCCTCCACCACTCAGCACTTCCTTCATCAAATCGACTGACAGCAGATTGTATTCGATCACTAATATCTGCCATATCAGAGTAATGATCTCAGGATTCGCATTCCAACAAGCGATCGTCCGCGACCGCTTCATTGTCGAATTTGTCAGTTTCATGCTACCCAATTTAATGTCTTTTTTTCTCAGAAATTGGGAAGATGGAACTTGAAACAGAATGCAACAATTCTCCCTTTTCCACAAGATGAGGTTTTAATTGTGAATGGGTTTATGGTACTACTGGTGTAACTCACTCTGGATACTGTATGCAACACAGCTGCGGTAAACACAAAAAATAACATGTACGTTGATACTGATATTTTATTTAATGTATATTTATATTTAGCCCCTTGGGGACATGAAGAAAAAAATATATATATATATATATATATATATATATATATATATATATATATATATATATATATATTTTAGCTCAAAGAGCCAGCTGCCCAACATTTCGATATGTTGCACATATCTTTCTCAAGGGAGCCTGTGTTTGAATCAAAACATTGGAGGTATTTATAGGTTTTTGATGGCATGACAATATAGAAGAATAAAAAAAGTAAATGGATAAATAGACTGAACACGATGATGCCAGTGGGACTCAACAGAAAAGAATGAACTAATTAACTTCAATAGATATATAACATTTAAATATTGTTTACATTCAAATCCATGATTTATTCTTACATGATGTAATGCTGCTCTATATATTGTGACATCATTTTTACTTCTATCTTTGAATCTGTATTAATTCTAATTAACATTACTTTATATAAATTTATATTTTTATTATATCATGCAATGCTGGCTCTGAGGATCAGTCTAGATTTGGCCTTCCCAGTGCATCAGCATGCACAACTTTTGAACAAACTTTGTTTATTTATTTAAATGTTATATATCTATTGAAGTTAATTAATTCATTCTTTTCTGTTGAGTCCCGCTGGCATAATCGTGTTCAGTCTATTGATCCATTTACTTTCTTTTATTCTTCTATATGTCACATTGTCTAATTTTAGCTGTTCTAATACTACAAACTACATCATTTATGTCATGTCCTTGACTGGTGAAGTGCTGTACTATTGGTTCATTCATTTTTTTATTTCTAATTAATGAAAGGTGGTTCTGAATTCGTTTATATAAAGTAGTTCCAGTCTCTCCAACATATCAAAACAATAATGTGACTGCAATTTGAACGACTACAAAGACATCCAGAAGAAAGACATTGCCTGGGTGGCTTGCGGGTGGTGCATCGAGCAGCAGCAAGACAATGTCTTTCCGATTATGCAAGTTGTATAAAAATAGGTTTATTAATAAGCAAAAATAAACCGGAGCATACATGCAGTCCACATATCCAGCATTTCAATGAAAAATGTGCACATTTGCTGGCTTTTAAAAATGACACAAAAAGGTCCTACATTCACACAACTTGAACATGTGACCTAATTTTAAGTTATGGCTTTTTTAAAAATGTATTTTTTATGATAAATAGCGTTTTGTTCACTAAATTGTTCTCAGGCACAAATCAGTGACAAGGTGGTCTTTACATACGCATAAAGCGAAGTTTTGTGGAGATTCATCAAACAAAGATATAATCGAGGTCCTGCTATTGCTGCCTCTCTCTCCTCTGTCCTAATTCTCCTCGATCTCTCTGCTGCCTTTGACACTGTCGATCACTCTCTTCTCCAATCCTCTCTCGCTGACCTGAGAATCTCTGGCACTGCTCTGGCCTGGTTCTCCTCCTACCTCTCCAACCGCACCTACCAGGTAACCTGGCGTAGCTCAACCTCCACACCTCACCCTCTCTCAACAGGAGTCCCCCAAGGATCAGTCTTGGGTCCTCTCCTGTTCTCTCCCTACACCCGTTCCATGGGCCCCCTCATTGCATCCTATGGTTTCTCATACCATTTCTATGCTGATGATGCTCAGATCTTCCTCTCCTTGCCCCCCTCAGACCCCACATCCCCTCCCGTATCTCTACCTGTCTGTCTGCTCCTGGATGCACTCGCATCACCTCAAACTCAACCGCTCTAAATCTGACCTCCTTTTCTACCCCGCCTCATCTTCCTCCTCCTCTGATCTCTCTATTTCCATTCCTGTGGAATCCACCACACTCTCTCCCTCCTCCTCAGCCAAGAAACTCAGAGTAACCCTGGACCTCTGCCTCTCTTACTCCCAGAACATCTCCACTCTAGCACGCACCTGCCGTTTCTTCCTGAGCAACATACGAAGAATCCAACCCTTCCTCACCAACTGCTCCACACAACTCCTCGTCCAGGCCCTGGTACTCTCACGCCTAGACTACTGCAACTCCCTCATGGCTGGCCTCCCTGCGTCCGCCACCCATCTGCTCCAGCTCATCCAGAACTCCGCTGCTCGCCTGGTGTTCTCTCTGCCTCGCTTCTCCCACACTACTCCACTGCTCCGCTCATTCCACTGGCTCCCGATCACTGCTCGCATCCAGTTCAAGACCTTTATACTCACCTACCGATGCCTTGACCAGACTACACCCAGCTACCTCCAGACCCTCATATCTCCCTACACCCCCACCCGACCTTTCCGCTCCGCCTGCACTAGAAGACTGGCTGTACCTCCTCTACGCTCCCTTGCCTCCAGAGCCTGCTCCTTCTCCACCCTCGCCCCGCAGTGGAGGAATGACCTTCCTACGGATGTCAGGACTGCCCAGTTCCTGACCACCTTCCGGCACCTCCTCAAGACACACCTCTTCAGAAAACACCTGTAAAACTCAACTCCCCCTTCTGGACAATATAGCACTCTGCCTTTAATGCACTTTAACTTGCACTTATCTGCTCCCTATTTCACTGTACTTAATCCTGCACTGAACCCAATCTGTAGTATCTTGTATTTCACTTGCACTCGTATCTAACCCTGGTGTAACTATCAACACTGTTCTCTGCTCTTGAACTGCCCTGATATCAAATCGTACTGGGTTTTGTATTTGCTGTTATTAGGACTGAAGTCATTGTATTTTGTATCTTGCTCTTAATTGTACTGTAATTCTTGATGTGTATTTTTTGTATACAACTGTAAGTCACCCCTAATAATAATAATAATAATAATAATAATAATAATAATAATAATAATAATAATCATAATAATAATAATAATGTTGCACTTTAAAATACTTTAAAAATGAATTGATCCATCAGTGAAGGAATTTGTAAAGAAACACTATTGAGATTGCAGTAGGTTGTATATATAAATGTATAGCAATAAAATATTTTTGTTGAAAATATCAGTTCAATTATACTACTATTATCCGGGTTTCAAATCAGACTAATACTACTACTGGTACCACGACAAAAATACCAGCTGGTGTTTGCATTAGGGTTAGGGTTGGCTGGTGTTCGCATTAGGGTTAGGGTTAGGGTTAGCTGGTGTTAGCATTAGGGTTAGGGTTAGGGTTAGCTGGTGTTTGCATTAGGGTTAGGGTTAGGGTTAGGGTTAGGGTTAGGGTTAGGGTTAGCTGGTGTTCGCATTAGGGTTAGGATTAGGGTTAGCTGGTGTTTGCATTAGGGTTAGGGTTAGGGTTAGCTGGTGTTTGCGTTAGGGTTAGGGTTAGGGTTAGCTGGTGTTTGCATTAGGGTTAGGGTTAGGGTTAGGGTTAGGGTTAGCTGGTGTTTGCATTAGGGTTAGGGTTAGGGTTAGCTGGTGTTAGCATTAGGGTTAGGGTTAGGGTTAGCTGGTGTTTGCGTTAGGGTTAGGGTTAGGGTTAGCTGGTGTTTGCATTAGGGTTAGGGTTAGGGTTAGCTGGTGTTTGCATTAGGGTTAGGGTTAGGGTTAGCTGGTGTTTGCATTAGGGTTAGGGTTAGGGTTAGGGTTAGGGTTAGCTGGTGTTTGCATTAGGGTTAGGGTTAGGGTTAGCTGGTGTTTGCATTAGGTTAGGGTTAGGTTCACTGCTGGGCTGCTCAGCATACTCGTTTCATATTCACACTGCATGGTACTTTTTGCTTTGTTTTTTTTGAGTTAGGGTTAGGGTTAGGGTTAGGGTTAGGGTTAGGGTTAGCTGGTGTTTGCATTAGGGTTAGGGTTAGGGTTCACTGCGGGTTGCGGGGCGGCTCAGCATACTCGTTTCATATTCACACTGCATGGTACTTTTTGCTTTGTTTTTTTTGAGTTAGGGTTAGGGTTAGGGTTAGGGTTAGGGTTAGGGTTAGCTGGTGTTTGCATTAGGGTTAGGGTTAGGGTTCACTGCGGGTTGCGGGTTAGGGTTAGGGTTAGGGTTAGGGTTAGGGTTAGGGTTAGGGTTAGCTGGTGTTTGCGTTAGGGTTAGGGTTAGGGTTAGGGTTAGGGTTAGCTGGTGTTTGCATTAGGGTTAGGGTTAGGGTTCACTGCGGGTTGCGGGGCGGCTCAGCATACTCGTTTCATATTCACACTGCATGGTACTTTTTGCTATGTTTTTTTTGAGTTGGCTTCCAAAGTGCAGGGACAGCCCCAGGAGGTTCTGAGCCGAGGAAGAGCTTACGAGACCAGCCTGCCCTTTACAAGCCAGCCCGTATCCCCCCCCTGCTCGCGTAACCTTTTCAAGATGAGCACGGTGTTAGTGTACTCACGACCACAGGGCACCCCAGCAACCACAGCAATCAAAGTGCAAACATCCAGTGATGATCTTCTCGATTTCAGACAATAAAAAGAGAAATGGCACAACGGGGTTGGGGGTACCAGCTGGATCCATTCCTGGTTTTACTAGGAGTTGAATAAGACTCATCTGAGCTTGTGACTTAGACACTGCGCGAGTCTGTAGTAAAACCTGGAATGGGTGAAACTGCTATGCAATAGGAGTCTTATTTTCACCCCTGCAAATCAAACTACACTCGCCTAAATTCTGAATAAAGCAAATTATACTGTTATTATAAATTATATTATTAACACATAACATTCATAAATGTTACATTGACAGGGATGTTATAGGGCAGCAGTGTGGAGTAGTGGTTAGGGCTCTGGACTCTTAACTGGAGGGTCATGGGTTCAATCCCAGGTGGGGGGACACTGCTGCTGTACCCTTGAGCAAGGTACTTTATCTAGATTGCTCCACTAAAAACCCAGCTGTATAAATGGGTAATTGTGTGTAAAAATAATGTGATATCTTGTAACAATCGTAAGTCCCCCTGGATAAGGGTGTCTCCTAAGAAATAATAATAATATGTTTTCCGAAACCTGCATCCTTTTAATTCTAATTTGCTGTAAAATCTCACTGATGCAACTCCCAAAAAGATCAAAACAGTGCCTGTCTTGACCGGAAGGGGCAGAGTGGGTTTTTATGGGAGGGAATCCTTACTGCCCGCCTCAGACAGCGCACGGTCCACTGGAAATAGGCAGCGGGTGATTACAATGACTCTGCTGCCCCCTTCAGGATGAAGGCAGCAACAGATGAAATCTCCCATGTCAAGGTCTGCTTGTCGCTAGTCCAGAATTAAAATGAAAAAACTAAACAGCACGTGCTCAGCGATGAAAAGAGTCGTCCTGGACTTTGTGAAAGAGCGCAGGCTGCAGTCACTCGCAGTCTGTAAAGGGCATTGCATTCCTGGCTGAAGCATTGCATCAGATCACTATTTTTGAGCAGGATTATTTAAATCCCGTCCTCATTTGAACACATTACCAGCACCTACACTTACAACATCGCTGAGCGCAGATGCCCTCTCACTCTCAAATACCAGCCGCATCTGATACTGAACACAGCAGGATCTGCTCAACCAGACACACAAAGCAACATTCAGTTACTTCCTGAACAAGTGGGGCCCGTTTCTAAACGACTTGCAGAAACAGATCTCTTAACGTGTGTTAATAGCATGCTTCCGTAAGAACAGATAACGTGTGTTAATAGCATGCTTCTCTAAGTATAGATAACGTGTGTTAATAGCATGCTTCTCTAAGTATAGATATCGTGTGTTAATAGCATGCTTCTCTAAGTATAGATATCGTGTGTTAATAGCATGCTTCTCTAAGTATAGATATCGTGTGTTAATAGCATGCTTCTCTAAGTATAGATATCGTGTGTTAATAGCATGCTTCTCTAAGTATAGATATCGTGTGTTAATAGCATGCTTCTCTAAGTATAGATATCGTGTGTTAATAGCATGCTTCTCTAAGTATAGATATCGTGTGTTAATAGCATGCTTCTCTAAGTATAGATATCGTGTGTTAATAGCATGCTTCTCTAAGTATAGATATCGTGTGTTAATAGCATGCTTCTCTAAGTATAGATATCGTGTGTTAATAGCATGCTTCTCTAAGTATAGATATCGTGTGTTAATAGCATGCTTCTCTAAGTATAGATATCGTGTGTTAATAGCATGCTTCTCTAAGTATAGATATCGTGTGTTAATAGCATGCTTCTCTAAGTATAGATATCGTGTGTTAATAGCATGCTTCTCTAAGTATAGATATCGTGTGTTAATAGCATGCTTCTCTAAGTATAGATATCGTGTGTTAATAGCATGCTTCGTCAGGTTTTCATTTCGACGGGATGGCTACTATGGGATGTTTCTAACTGTTCAGGTGCTGCTGCCTCCAATCAAGTTGAGAAGTGCTTTCTCTTGCACTGCTGTGATAAGTATGTGCATGTGTTTATAAAGATACTCAGAAAGGCAGTATCTAATAATAATAATAATAATAATAATAATAATAATAATAATAATAATAATAATAGGCATCAGATTTTAGAAAATGCACCCGTTGAGTCAGGCGTTTTCTTGTGGGGAATTCAGTGTCACTGTTGCCCAGGAAACCAGATCACGTGACAAAGCCACAGCCTGACCGCAGGGTTAAGAAAGTCCCGGCTATTTGGAGCCGAGAGGGGAAGCCGAGTGGAGGTGCTGGCGGCAGAACCGGACTGGATCGCTCGGGATCAGAACCAATGGGGAAAGCTCCGCCACATATTCACAAAACTTTAATGAATGTTTACAAACTTAAATTCTCGGTCTTCGGTTATACGGTTCTTTATTTAGAAACACTACGACTCCTGTATTGTGCAACGTGCCGCCCTGTGCAATTTAGCAGAGTGCAAGCAACTGCAGCGAAACGAGCTCCGCTGAACGGGACAGAGTTACAGGGAGTTTACAGTCCCAGGATTGAAATCACATTGTTATTCAAACAATGCTGCATGGTGTGAATTCCCCGGAGCGGTGCGTGTGCAAGGTGGGGAATACTGCACTGACAGCTGACAGGACACAAAGGGACAGTGGTGTGGTGTACAGAGCGCCGGAGGCACTGCCCACTGCCACGGGAATGACTGCAGCTGCAGTCACGCTAATCTCTACTGCGCAGGACCGCTGCAGCAAACCTTACCGTTTCTTACCAGCAGATGGCAGCAAATACAGTAATAAGAGCTGCTTTGTCCCATTAGTCGCGCTCAGTTTTGGTCTCCACATTACTGGAGATGGTTCAGAGAAGAGGGGCCAGACTAATCTCAAGGCTGAAGCGCATGAGGAAGAACAGTCTGATGAAACTGGTCCCAGTCAGCCTTGTAACAGAACTGGAATTCAACATTGCTCAGCAGCACATCACACAGCATTGCCAATTACACTGGGAGCCAGCAGCAGTTTAAACAGCTCAGTTATTTTATGTTTTCGGTGGGCAGAATGTTTTTTTTTTGGTTGTTTCTGGTTACAAAGGAAACAAAACCCAACACTTAGGTGGCAGTTCAGATCGGTATCATCCATGCGCGGAAACAGCTGAACCCTCAAGCTGCTGTGGAGGACAAGATCTGGAAAATGTGAGCTGTCACAGACCCGCTGCCCTGTCACACTGCCCCGGTCCCCTCCCTCTTCTCTCACACTGCCCCGGTCCCCTCCCTCTTCTCTCACACTGCCCCGGTCCCTCTCCTCTCCCCTCTTCTCTCACACTGCCCCTCTCCTCTCCCTCTCTCCTCTCACACTGCCCCGGTCCCTCCCCTCTCCTCTCACTCTGCCCCGGTCCCCTCCCCTCTCTCTCACACTGCCCCGGTCCCCTCTCCTCTCCCCTCTTCTCTCACACTGCCCCTCTCCTCTCCCCTCTCCTCTCACACTGCCCCCGGTCCCCTCCCCTCTCCTCTCACACTGCCCCGGTCCCTCTCCTCTCCCCTCTTCTCTCACACTGCCCCTCTCCTCTCCCCTCTCCTCTCACACTGCCCCGGTCCCTCCCTCTTCTCTCACACTGCCCCGGTCCCTCTCCTCTCCCCTCTTCTCTCACACTGCCCCTCTCCTCTCCCTCTCTCCTCTCACACTGCCCCGGTCCCTCCCCTCTCCTCTCACTCTGCCCCGGTCCCCTCCCTCTCTCTCACACTGCCCCGGTCCCCTCCCTCTCCTCTCATACTGCCCCGGTCCCTCCCCTCTTCTCTCACACTGCCCCTCTCCTCTCCCTCTCCTCTCACACTGCCCCGGTCCCTCCCCTCTTCTCTCACACTGCCCCGGTCCCCTCCTCCTCTCCTCTCACACTGCCCCGGTCCCCTCCCCTCTTCTCTCACACTGCCCCGGTCCCCTCCCTCTTCTCTCACACTGCCCCGGTCCCCTCCCTCTTCTCTCACACTGCCCCGGTCCCCTCTCTCTCTCCTCCCCTCTCCTCTCACACTGCCCCAGTCCCTCCTCTTCTCTCACACTGCCCCGGTCCCTCTCCTCTCCTCTCTCTCACACTGCCCCGGTCCCTCCCCTCTTCTCTCACACTGCCCCGGTCCCCTCCCTCTTCTCTCACACTGCCCCGGTCCCTCCCTCTCTCTCTCTCACACTGCCCCGGTCCCTCTCCTCTCCTCTCTCACACTGCCCCGGTCCCTCTCCTCTCTCTCTCACACTGCCTCCGGTCCCTCCCCTCTTCTCTCACACTGCCCCGGTCCCTCCCCTCTTCTCTCACACTGCCCCGGTCCCTCCCTCTTCTCTCACACTGCCCCGGTCCCTCCCCTCTTCTCTCACACTGCCCCGGTCCCTCCCTCTTCTCTCACACTGCCCCGGTCCCTCCCTCTTCTCTCACACTGCCCCGGTCCCTCCCTCTTCTCTCACACTGCCCCGGTCCCTCCCTCTTCTCTCACACTGCCCCGGTCCCCTCCCCTCTTCTCTCACACTGCCCCGGTCCCCTCCCTCCCCTCTCTCTCACACTGCCCCGGTCCCTCCCTCTTCTCTCACACTGCCCCGGTCCCTCCCCCTCCTTCTCTCACACTGCCCCGGTCCCCTCTCTCTCTCCTCTCCTCTCACACTGCCCCGGTCCCTCCCTCTTCTCTCACACTGCCCCGGTCCCTCTCCTCTTCTCTCACACTGCCCTGGTCCCCTCCCCTCTTCTCTCACACTGCCCCGGTCCCTCTCCTCCTCCTCTCCTCTCACACTGCCCCGGTCCCTCTCCTCTCTCTCTCACACTGCCCCGGTCCCTCTCCTCTCTCTCTCACACTGCCCCGGTCCCTCCCTCTCCTCTCTCACACTGCCCCGGTCCTCCTCTCCTCTGCCTCTCTCTCTCACACTGCCCCGGTCCCTCTCTCCTCTCTCTCACACTGCCCTGGTCCCCTCCCTCCCTCTCCTCTCACACTGCCCCGGTCCCCTCCCTCTCCTCTCCTCTCACACTGCCCGCGTCCCTCCTCTCACACTGCCCCGTCCCTCCCCTCTCACACTGCCCCGTCCCTCCCTCTCACACTGCTGGGGAAGCTGGTACATTCTCAGTTCTCCAGCTGTTATTGCCCATTATAATACATAATAATCACTGCCTAAACACTCCTCTCTCAGCTCTCCAGCTGTCATTACCCTTTTTTGTTATTTTTGCAAACGGATCTTTGGCATATGGGTATTGTATCATGTTTAGAGTATGATGAATTATGCAAAAGCTGTGGTTTGGAAATTTTGTTTCTCATAACGATTGATATTGTCAGCCACAGGGCAGATCAAAGTAACTGTGCTGTTTGCAGCTGAGGGCTCCTATTTCCATCTCTGTGAAGAGCAGCGCAGGCCTGACATCAGTGTCTTTACATTGTCAACTGAACAGTGCAAAGCAAAACAACATGAAACCAAGCGAGACCAGACCAGAGCTGTTTCAGATGCACCAGCCAGCCAGCCCCTATACAGAGCAGGGGTGGAGCAGCCAGCCACCCTATACAGAGCAGGGAGTGGAGCAGCCAGCCACTCCATACAGAGCAGGGGTGGAGCAGCCAGCCACCCTATACAGAGCAGGGAGTGGAGCAGCCAGCCACCCTATACAGAGCAGGGAGTGGAGCAGCCAGCCACTCTATACAGAGCAGGGAGTGGAGCAGCCAGCCACTCTATACAGAGCAGGGAGTGGAGCAGCCAGCCACTCCATACAGAGCAGGGAGTGGAGCAGCCAGCCACTCCTATACAGAGCAGGGAGTGGAGCAGCCAGCCACTCCTATACAGAGCAGGGAGTGGAGCAGCCAGCCACCCTATACAGAGCAGGGAGTGGAGCAGCCAGCCACTCTATACAGAGCAGGGAGTGGAGCAGCCAGCCACTCCATACAGAGCAGGGAGTGGAGCAGCCAGCCACCCTATACAGAGCAGGGAGTGGAGCAGCCAGCCACTCTATACAGAGCAGGGAGTGGAGCAGCCAGCCACTCTATACAGAGCAGGGAGTGGAGCAGCCAGCCACTCTATACAGAGCAGGGAGTGGAGCAGCCAGCCACTCTATACAGAGCAGGGGTGGAGCAGCCAGCCACTCCATACAGAGCAGGGAGTGGAGCAGCCAGCCACTCCATACAGAGCAGGGAGTGGAGCAGCCAGCCACTCTATACAGAGCAGGGAGTGGAGCAGCCAGCCACTCTATACAGAGCAGGGAGTGGAGCAGCCAGCCACTCTATACAGAGCAGGGAGTGGAGCAGCCAGCCACTCTATACAGAGCAGGGAGTGGAGCAGCCAGCCACTCTATACAGAGCAGGGAGTGGAGCAGCCAGCCACTCTATACAGAGCAGGGAGTGGAGCAGCCAGCCACTCTATACAGAGCAGGGAGTGGAGCAGCCAGCCACTCCATACAGAGCAGGGAGTGGAGCAGCCAGCCACTCTATACAGAGCAGGGAGTGGAGCAGCCAGCCACTCTATACAGAGCAGGGAGTGGAGCAGCCAGCCACTCCATACAGAGCAGGGAGTGGAGCAGCCAGCCACTCTATACAGAGCAGGGAGTGGAGCAGCCAGCCACTCTATACAGAGCAGGGAGTGGAGCAGCCAGCCACTCTATACAGAGCAGGGAGTGGAGCAGCCAGCCACTCCATACAGAGCAGGGAGTGGAGCAGCCAGCCACTCTATACAGAGCAGGGAGTGGAGCAGCCAGCCACTCTATACAGAGCAGGGAGTGGAGCAGCCAGCCACTCTATACAGAGCAGGAGTAGAGCCAGCCACCCTATACAGAGCAGGGAGTGGAGCAGCCAGTCACTTTATACAGAGCAGGGAGTGGAGCAGCCAGCCACTCTATACAGAGCAGGGACTGGGGAAGCAGACCCATGCAGGACCAGTACAAAACAACGCAGGAGTTCAAGTGCGATTACTGTACACAGAAATCATATTTACATTTTGATTGAAATACGAAATATTCCTCAACTCATGATGGATTCCACATGCTTATTCATATGAAATGTCGACTTCAGCCCTGAATCGGAGCCAGCAGTGTTAGCAAAGTCACCCCCACTCTCTGCAAACTAGGACCTGAGCTCTGAAGCAACACAGACCACCACTGGAGCCGCTTTTAAGAACCGCAGTAAATAGAAAAGGGAGCTAATCCAGTCTTCATATGTGAATAGATAATGAAGCCCAGAACAGAAAGGGTTAATGCTTTGTGGGCAAGCTGTGGGTCACAAGGCTGATTCCTCACCCATCTCTCCTGACCCAAGATTTCCACTGCGATTGGTATCAGACTGGAAAATATGCAAAGTAAAGGAAACACTTTGTTTAGTAAGAGTGAAACTATGGGGTTTAAAAGGTCTTTTCTCATTTAGCAAAAAAACAGATTCCTTATCAGCAAAATAATTTCCTTATCGGCAAAATAGAAAACATACTGCAGCGCCAGCAGCTCTCTGCTAGTGCACTGAACATGCTCAAATCCACTGCATACAATGCTGCAGTAGCAGAGCGATAGTGCAGTGTCTCATTCAGATAACAAAGGGTGTTCCTGCAGTGCCAAGGCGTAGTGCAGTGAGATATAGATACAATGCTGCAGTGGCACAGCGTAGTGCAGTGAGACTCAGATACAATGCTGCAGTGCCAAGGCGTAGTGCAGTGAGATATAGATACAATGCTGCAGTGGCACAGCGTAGTGCAGTGAGATTCAGATACAATGCTGCAGTGGCACAGCGTAGTGCAGTGAGATTCAGATACAATGCTGCAGTGGCACAGCGTAGTGCAGTGAGATTCAGATACAATGCTGCAGTGCCATGGCGTAGTGCAGTGAGATTCAGATACAATGCTGCAGTGCCAAGGCGTAGTGCAGTGAGATATAGATACAATGCTGCAGTGGCACAGCGTAGTGCAGTGAGACTCAGATACAATGCTGCAGTGGCACAGCGTAGTGCAGTGAGATTCAGATACAATGCTGCAGTGCCATGGCGTAGTGCAGTGAGATTCAGATACAATGCTGCAGTGCCATGGCGTAGTGCAGTGAGATTCAGATACAATGCTGCAGTGCCATGGCGTAGTGCAGTGAGATTCAGATACAATGCTGCAGTGCCACGGTGTAGTGCAGTTTTCAGTTGCATTGCTAAGACTTTTGGAAGTGAAGGCGCCATGCACGTTTTGTTACGTTTACTCTCAAACAGAGTTCCAGCACACAAAGAGTTAACCACGTGCGCGCAACGTGCAGCGAACAGGTGGCCTAACTGAAGAAAAGTAAATGTATCTTTTTAGATGCAATAGAGAAGCTTCTAGAACAATAGACCGAAAGACAAGAAAAGAACATCGCAAGCAACAGAGCAAGTCGTTAGAACAATAGACAGTGTTCATGAAAGAGAAAGAAAACAGGAGCGTAAGCAATAGATAGTATGCTGTATTTATTTTTGAGAAATAAAGAGAAAGAAATCGCAAGCAACAGCAACAGCAAAGATCTGAAGAACTTCGACGCTTTAGAACTGTGATCTAGGATTTTCTGGTGACTATATATATATATATATATATATGATTTCTCTCCGGTTCTCTAAAAGAAAGAGAGAAAAAATAAGGAAAACGGTATTCGTGTTTATTATTGTTCAACAATACTGAATAAAACCAACCAGAATTTTTTGTGTTTTATGTGCTTTCGAACAGTAACGGTAGACAGAATGTGTGCGAGGATAGATTTACGCAATATTTACGTATGTTTTGGTTAAATTGAAAGAAAAGGAAGCTTACGATTCTGACAAATAGTAAGAAATGTAATTTAAATGCAAAACCGTGAATTGCAAAGAATCTGTTGAATTTGAGTTTATAAAAAATGCTGGTGGAATTTTTTTTATTTTTTTTTATTATTTTAAGAATGAAAGATAAATATAACCAGGCAGTTGCAAAATAAGTGAAAACACAGGCAGATGAAAACGGAATTTGTGAAATGCTGTTAATTTTTATTTCTGTTTTAGACAATAGGTTTCGACATACGGACATTTAATTTTGTTGATAGTATAAAGGAAGTTTAAACTGAAAAAAAAACTATGAATGATGTGCAGTGTTAAGTAAATCGATAAAAACCTGATTGTCGTGTAACTGTATATCGCGTGCAGAGATAATGATTTAGAACTGCATAATGACGTGTGTTCCAATGCAGGTGGGTAACTCCATACCGGGACTGATGACATCATAACAGCCATTCAGCGACAACGTCATCAACAGCTATAGCTCAGCTCTCTACAGCTTCCTTTCCAGTCTTTGGTGGGTCAAAGGACTGAACTGAGTGGTAGGATAAACCAACTGCTTATATAAATGAATGGACAGTGAACTGTGGACTATGCGTATGATGCTGGATTCATTCTGCACATCACCAGTGATTTAATTTTGTTATTACTCATTTTCTTTACAAAAGATAAACATCATATGCAAGAACAGTAGTTACACTTGTTGTCAAATTACTTATTTAGATTGCTGATGTTACCATTGTGCAAATCAATGAAACCAGTCTCCCTATGAACGTAACGATAACCTGGAAGTATTATTCACTAATACAGGGTTACACACACGCACACGCACATGCACACACACACTGGCTTGTCTGTGGCCTGATTGAAAGGGGTGCCTGGTGGGTTAGGACACGGGTTCCCAAACTGTGTGCCGCGACACAGTCCCGGGTGCGCCGCGGGAGCAATGACATTCTATGTATTTTTTTTCTATTCACAAATCAGAGCGAACAGATTGCCTGCTTGTAGGCGGGATGTAGAGCGAGGGCTCTGACAATAGGGCGGTGTTAAGGTCATGTGATCGCTCTGCAGGCAGATGTAAACAGCGTGTTCAGTATTAATAAAATTACAATGTGTCGAATCTGCTACCAAAGAATACGTTTTACAAAGTATAAGAACACAAAAGCAGCTACAGGAGTTTGAATGCATTTGTACCGTGGGCTCAGTTTTCATACTAACTTTTGTACTTGATAAGATTCATTTACAAATTCAACTGATGCCTATATATGATGAATATGTTTTTGTCACTAAGTAGCTATTAACAATATTAATTAAATCAAGTTATTAATCAAACTGATAAGTCAACGACAAACGTGAACAATAATAATAATAATAATATCTTAATTTTATAAAGCGCCTTTCATAACAAGTCATCTGAAAGCGCTGTACATAAGAACACAAAATAAAAATAAACAATAAGAAAAATATCAAACAAATCTTGAGCAAGACTTCCTGTCAAAACGCTTGTCGTTGAATTTAATACGTTTGTTTCACTGTTTCCATACACTACTACGGACCTGCAGCCATTTCCAGGGGTCTAGGTGTGCGAAGCTGGGACGCTCGCAATTAAAAACAGACAAAGCGAAATGAAGTGAAGGGTTTGAGAGTGCAGAAGGGTGCTGCAGATGCAGGTTTGTTCAGAGCTTGCAGAGACAGAAAGCTCCTCGTTCTCTTGCCTCTTGATGCTGATTGGCTGGGGCTGGCGTGGGACGCTGCAGAGGGCCGTTAGGCGCTGGATTATCGTGGAGTCACGTATTTTATCACATACGTTTTTTATCTGCCAAGTAACAGCAGGTACGGGAAATCCACACTGCTGAAGCCCTGCTTGTGCCTGTGTGAGTGCTGAGTCAGGATGCTCGCCCACCCTGCCTTGTTTCAGTATCAGTAACCCCAAGCAACAGACCTCACTGAAGCTTTGCACCTTTTTGCATAGAAGTGGGTTCCTGTATGTCAGTGAGACCACACAGGCTGAGCAGGGCAGGGTGCTTGAAGCCAGTGTGACGCTGGAAACAAACCGCATTCCCTTTTATGGCGAGGCTCGCTGGAGCTTCTCACTTCTTGATAATCCGCTCAGGGTTTCATGAAACCGAAATCATTCGAAGGAGCCCTGCCTTGTTAGAAAGACGACCTCTAGCAAGGGTTTTGAAGATCAGTCGTTTATTTGTGGTCGTGGTCGGGATGGGAATCAAAGCTTTGTCAGCTGCATGACCTGCATTTCTACGATCAGACACTTCAAGCATGTACCGAATATATCGCTTGGGTGTTCAGTACAAGCCTGTGCTATTCTTAAAGTTGCATTTGTATTGAATTACGTTTGTAACATGAAGCCCGGCTCAATAAAGACGTTACAGGTAAGCCAGGCTAACCAGACGCATCACCAGTCTGGAGTTGTATTTGTTTATTTAGCAGGCTCCTTTATCCAAGGCGACTTACAGAGACTAGGGTGTGTGAACTATGCATCAGCTGCAGAGTCACTTACAACTACGTCTCACCCGAAAGACAGAGCACAAGGAGGTTAAGTGATTTGCTCAGGGTCACACAATGAGTCAGTGGCTGAGGTGGGATTTGAACCGGGGACCTTTTGCAATCACAATTGTCTACCACAGTTTGTTATTTAAAGCCTCTAATAGGAATAATATGGATTCAGTTCAGTGAATGCCAGGAGACTGAGCAAACCTAGAAGTGTTTTTAGTGGACCTTACCCCCCCTTCCCCTATTCTATTCAAAATGAAACTCCCGTCCAAACCACCAGAGGATGAAGTGAGAAACACGTGCTCAGAGGAGAGAGCTTTACTGTGAGACAGTGCCAGCGCTGTGACACTGTCCCTCTCATCCCTGAGACCCCACACTAACACTGTGTTCAAATCAGAGATCTGCAGACAGACCCCACACTAACACTGTGTTCAAATCAGAGGTCTGCAGACAGACCCCACACTAACACTGTGTTCAAATCAGAGATCTATCTGCAGACAGACCCGGCACTAACACTGTGTTCAAATCAGAGATCTGTCCGCAGACAGACCCCACACTAACACTGTGTTCAAATCAGAGATCTGCAGACAGACCCCACACTAACACTGTGTTCAAATCAGATCTATCCGCAGACAGACCCCACACTAACACTGTGTTCAAATCAGAGGTCTGCAGACAGACCCCACACTAACACTGTGTTCAAATCAGAGATCTATCTGCAGACAGACCCGGCACTAACACTGTGTTCAAATCAGAGATCTATCTGCAGACAGACCCACACTAACACTGTGTTCAAATCAGAGATCTGCAGACAGACCCCACACTAACACTGTGTTCAAATCAGAGATCTATCTGCAGACAGAACCCACACTAACACTGTGTTCAAATCAGAGATCTATCTGCAGACAGACCCCACACTAACACTGTGTTCAAATCAGAGATCTATCTGCAGACAGAACCCACACTAACACTGTGTTCAAATCAGAGATCTGCAGACAGACCCCACACTAACACTGTGTTCAAATCAGAGATCTATCTGCAGACAGACCCCACACTAACACTGTGTTCAAATCAGAGATCTATCTGCAGACAGACCCCACACTAACACTGTGTTCAAATCAGAGATCTATCTGCAGACAGACCCCACACTAACACTGTGTTCAAATCAGAGATCTGCAGACAGACCCCACACTAACACTGTGTTCAAATCAGAGATCCATCTGCAGACAGACCCCACACTAACACTGTGTTCAAATCAGAGATCTGCAGACAGACCCCACACTAACACTGTGTTCAAATCAGAGATCTGTCCGCAGACAGACCCCACACTAACACTGTGTTCAAATCAGAGATCTGTCCGCAGACAGACCCCACACTAAACCATGACATGTTCAAATCACTGAGCTGAGCCTCTGGCTATTTGCAAGCCAACCCTTATAAAGTTTTACTGCATTATTTCTGCATTTTTACCAGGATTTTCACATGGTTATACAGTACTATGCATTTATTATAGATTTATCTGGTCTGTCATGTTTATTAATATGCTTTACCTTACCTCATTTTTCTTAACAAAGCTTACCTTTATTTTAGTTTTCACTTTTAGAAGGGTAAGAATTTGATAATACTGAGCAATGCAGCCAGGTCTATAGTTCAGATCTATCTGCATTTATAATAAAGGTTTGTGCTGTCCTCCACTCGTCACTCTGTTTTTCTCCTCAGCTCCCCGGCAATTTCCAGCGTGAGGTTTTCTGTTTCCACAGTGCTGTGTCTAACACATGAGAACATTTAAACAGGGAGGGTGAGTGAGTCTATCTGTGTGTGGGTGTGTGAGGGAGTGTGTGTGTGACCATACTTGTGTCTATCACATAGAGAGCGTGTGTCAGACTCATTTTATAATCGCAAGCCTGTGGTCCACAGCTTGCAGCCCCCACACACCCTCTCCAGCCCCCATAGAGAGCTCTTGGCCTTTTCTAAATAGTCCTCTAAATCTCCCCTCTTCGGTTCGGACGCCTCTGTCGGTCCTCTATGTTTCCAGGGGTTGTGCTGCGACAAGGGGCGAAGGAGAGCAGTGCAGTGCAGACCCAGTTTTAGCATCTTGTGGTGGGGATGGGCGTGCAGAGCTGTCCCCCCACAGCAGCACAGGAAGGAAGTGTCGGTCTGTGAAGGTACATTGCATCGCCTGTGCAGGAGCCTGAGATCTACAGTGAAGACTGGTTAGAATCTGTAACAACATGCCCCCTGGGCATTAATATACTTCAAAATCAAGAGAGAGTGCACCGTGTACACTAAGAACATGCACCCTGGTCATTTACACACCCTTTCACTGCTTGTTTTCATAGATTCTCAAAGCCCCAAATTGCAGGCAGGCAGGTAGGTACGTCTCTGTGTGGTGGGTAGATTGCATGCAGCGTTTCTTTTAAAAAAAGCTATGTTCCAGTGTGGTCTGCAGAACAGAAACTGAAGCAGAAAGGTGAGACCTCAGCCGCTGTGCTGCGAGAGGAAGGAAGGAGCCTGACCTTCGACAGCGCTGGAGTCTACATGCTGCTCTGTCTCAGCCTTCCGGAGCTCACAGCTCACACTGCCCTCCCTGTCTGACCACAGCAGCTCAGTCAAAGAGCCATGAAACTCCCGGCTGTGGAAGAGGCTGTAAACAACAAGTACTTCAAACAAACCTTCCTTCACTGAGTTCTTCTGAAGAGCCTCCTGTACACCCCATGCAGCAAAACAAACAAACATGATGATGATGAGCTGGGTACTAAAAATAAGAACTTTATTTAAATTATGCATTATAAAAATAAATACATATTGCATCATTTGCATTATTCACCTTATTGCACAATTATTGTTTTTTTTTTTCTTCCCCCACAAGAGCCACGCACACGCGCGCACAAAAACACACACAGTGTCTAATTGAGACACGCATTCCTAGTCTGCTTTACTAACGAGGAGACGGCACCCCCAGGAGACCGCGTCTTTGTTTCCAGTTCCCCGTCAGTCAGAGGGGTGTCATTGCGGAGTTACTCAGAGCTGCCTGTTAGTGTATTGGGCTCTGTTACGGGAGAAGGCTTTTAGTCCACTCTGATAACACAGTTTAAACATTCCAGGGTGCAGGCTCAATGGAAATCAGTGGGCTGGTGTCCGGTACACTGGGGCTGGTGTCTGCTGTTGCGGGATCAGTCGTGGAAAAACAGTCCAGGAAGTGACCTCGACTGTCTCCTGTGCAGGTAAGAGAAAACAGCGGCTGGATTGTGAGCTCTGGATTCAACACCGACACAAACACTACATCCCTGTTGCTGCTACCTAACAGTGTGAGGGGAGTCCTCTTCCACACGGTCTCACAAAGGACATGCCAGGGGGGCAATGACACAATGAACTAACGGCTGAAGAGAGACCGTCACCCAGGGTCACCCAGGCTCCTCAGCTCCGTCTGCTGGTACGCACGGGCCTCCCTCCAGGCTTTCCCTGGCTGCAAAGACCCCCCTCCTCCAGTCCTGTTAAATCTTATAAATCCCAAAGTACGTGTTGGCGGGCTCCAGGCTGACCAGCTGGGGCTCCGACACGTTGACAGAGACGCGGTCGAATTTCTGCAGCTCCACGACAGCCGCCAGGTAGCTGCTGGAAGTCCACATGCGCTCCCCGGAGCAGTAGCTGAGCTTGCGGTCCTCCAGCAGGGGGATGGCAGCGGGGTAGCGTCCTGAGCGCTTGAACACCCGGTGCACGACGGCCCGGTCCCGGGGGCAGGTCGTGCCATGGAGCAGGAGCCGCGAGTACAGGAAGTACTGACCCGTCTCGTTGATGAGCAGCGCTCCGTCCCGGTACTCCATGCCCTCCGTGAAGGCCTTACCCACGACGGGCTCCCAAAGCAGGGTCTCCGAGCCCCCGCTGGCACTCTTCACTGTGGGAAGAGAAAACGCAGTTTTAAAGAAGCCGCCCTTTTGAGTGCGTTTGTATTGTGGTTAGGCAGATGAGATGCGAAAACTTGTCTGCTGGCAATTCATGTTGGTGTTAGAGTTAGGGTTAGGGTTAGGGTTAAAGTTCTTTGTTTGTGGGGTTGGGGTTAGAGCTGATTGTTTGTGGGGTTGTTTGTTAGTGGGGTTGGGGTTAGAGCTGATTGTTTGTGGGGTTGTTTGTTAGAGGGGTTGGGGTTAGAGCTGATTGTTTGTGGGGTTGTTTGTTAGTGGGGTTGGGGTTAAAGCTGATTGTTCGTGGGGTTGTTTGTTAGTGGGGTTGGGGTTAGAGCTGATTGTTCGTGGGGTTGTTTGTTAGTGGGGTTGGGGTTGGGGTTAGAGCTGATTGTTTGTGGGGTTGTTTGTTAGTGGGGTTGGGGTTAGAGCTGATTGTTCGTGGGGTTGTTTGTTAGTGGTGTTGGGGTTGGGGTTAGAGCTGATTGTTTGTGGGGTTGTTTGTTAGTGGGGTTAGGGTTGTTTGTTCGTGGGGTTGTTTGTTAGTGGGGTTGGGGTTAGAGCTGATTGTTTGTGGGGTTGTTTGTTAGTGGGGTTGGGGTTAGAGCTGATTGTTTGTGGGGTTGTTTGTTAGTGGGGTTGGGGTTGGGGTTAGAGCTGATTGTTTGTGGGGTTGTTTGTTAGTGGGGTTGGGGTTAGAGCTGATTGTTTGTGGGGTTGTTTGTTAGTGGGGTTGGGGTTAGAGCTGATTGTTTGTGGGGTTGTTTGTTAGTGGGGTTGGGGTTGGGGTTAGAGCTGATTGTTTGTGGGGTTGTTTGTTAGTGGGGTTGGGGTTAGAGCTGATTGTTTGTGGGGTTGTTTGTTAGTGGGGTTGGGGTTAGAGCTGATTGTTTGTGGGGTTGTTTGTTAGTGGGGTTGGGGTTGGGGTTAGAGCTGATTGTTTGTGGGGTTGTTTGTTAGTGGGGTTGGGGTTAGAGCTGATTGTTTGTGGGGTTGTTTGTTAGTGGGTTGGGGTTGGGGTTAGAGCTGATTGTTTGTGGGGTTGTTTGTTAGTGGGGTTGGGGTTAGAGCTGATTGTTTGTGGGGTTGTTTGTTAGTGGGGTTGGGGTTAGAGTTGATTGTTTGTGGGGTTGTTTGTTAGTGGGGTTGGGGTTAGAGTTGATTGTTTGTGGGGTTGTTTGTTAGTGGGGTTGGGGTTAGAGTTGATTGTTTGTGGGGTTGTTTGTTAGTGGGGTTGGGGTTAGAGTTGATTGTTTGTGGGGTTGTTTGTTAGTGGGGTTGGGGTTAGAGTTGATTGTTTGTGGGGTTGTTTGTTAGTGGGGTTGGGGTTAGAGCTGATTGTTTGTGGGGTTGTTTGTTAGTGGGGTTGGGGTTAGAGCTGATTGTTCGTGGGGTTGTTTGTTAGTGGGGTTGGGGTTAGAGTTGATTGTTTGTGGGGTTGTTTGTTAGTGGGGTTGGGGTTAAAGTTGATTGTTAGTGGGGTTGTTTGTTAGTGGGGTTGGGGTTGGGGTTACAGCTGATTGTTCGTGGGGTTGGGGTTGTTTGTTTGTGGGGTTGTTTGTTAGTGGGGTTGGGGTTAGAGTTGATAAAATTCAGGTTCAATGTGTGAAACTCATTTCATAGTAACCCCTATTCTTCTTGTGGCTTCCTACCCCGAAAGTGCACAGGTTTGTTTTGATCCTGTAACTGACCACTCCAAAATCGCACAGGACAGCGCTGGGGCTGCGGGGTCAGTCTTCATGGGGCTCCCTTCACCCCCACACCCCAAAGAGCACGGAAGGAAGTGTGCATTGGGTTTACCTGTCAGATGCGCCATTCTCTTGGTTTCCTTTTTCTCCACCGCCAGTCCTGTGAAAACAGCAACAGCAGTGAGCCAAGTGCAGGGGGAATCAGGCATATCCTACCCTTCGCATGACCTGCCCTCCCCCAATCCAGTCCCAACCCACCATAACCCCAACCCCGACCCCAACCTTAACCCCATCCAAACCCTAACACTAAATCTATCCCTAACACTAAATCTATCCCTAACCCTAATCTGGATCAACAGATTATAGCATACTAATCAGGCTACTTCAAGTCAGAAAGTATAAATTCTTCCCTGCCCTCTTCAATCCCTCTTTGTTTTGTTTTTTATTTGATTACCAATATTACACACTCTACTTCAAGTCAACTCGTAATCTGGGTCTTTAGAAGCCTCTTTCATTTCAAACTACATTTCCATCAACCCTCTGTAAAATACAAACACAATTCCCCTGAAATAAATCCCTTTTCCTTCCTTTCCCCCCTCCTGTTCTTAAAAAAAATGTTTTTACATCATATCAATTAATGTAGAAAAAGTGACTCAACGAGAGAGTGTGTAGCCCATGTACGGGGAGGGACAGCAGACTTTCTCTTGCCCCCCCTAATTTAATCTTAAATCTATCCCTGCCCTCAACCACCCCCACCCCTGTCCCTACACAGTCCCATCACTACCCGGTCCTCTCTCTCTCTTGTGGTCGTACACGATTCTTCAGGAGGTGGAAACTATTATTGCATCATTTCCCACGCCTTGTGAACACCCCAACTATGAGCAAACTGCTGCTGTGTTAAACACACCACAGCACTGATCACTTATCAGATCTAAAAACAGACTCAAGAGAAACTGCTTTTTCAGCAGACCACAAGATTAACACTTTGCATTGAAGCTGCTCTGGTGCTGCAGCTGCTGCCTTTGGGTGGGTTGAGGGCTGTTGAATTATCTTGAGAAATGAATATGAAGACAGAGAGGGACTCACCAATTTGTTTCTCCAGGACTGGCGTCAGGTTCTGGGCGCTGGTACTTGTGGAATCCTGGAAAAGGCAAGAAGAAAGCACGCTGTTTTCTTTAATACTTTAATAAACTTTCTGAAGTACATCCTGTTCCAACTGAAATTCTCTGTCACAGAATTTCAAGAAAGGGTCTTGTGATCCTGTGATGGAGGCACATTAAGATGCTGAATGTGATTCCGCATCAACTGAAAACACAACCAGCGATTCGGCAACGCTAACAGCAGGTCTGTGTATTCCCATTAGCCGGCTGTGTGCCCAAAATGTTGAGCCACAGTGAACTCTCTTTGGTGTGGTGTGTTTCACGGATAGTTTGGTCTGTATTCCTTTGGGGGTGGGGTAACGACACCCAGCCGCTGTCCCGGGACAATCTGTTTTAATGACTATAATAAATGAGACCGTACTGGGCTGGCTGGACTGAGTTTCAGAAGTTCACAAATACAAGTGTCTCTTCAGCTCTTTAACTTCTACACAACAAGAAACAATGAACAGAAGTAACATCGCTCAAGGAGTTCTTTCTTCAGCTCTCCTTTTCTCAGTTTTGTAACAGTAAGTGGATTTCTGTCAAATAAATACATTTTAAATAATTTTAAAAAAGACTAATAAATGAATTAACAAAACAAACAATATCTAAAATGATGTTACTTTACGCTGACTTTGCATGGAAAATAAATTAACTATTGGCTCATTTGATTTTTTTTTTAATTGCTGATATGCCACTCAAACAATAAGTCATTAATAAACAGTAAATCCTATTTCTCGCTTCTACATCTATTATTAAGCCTATACTAATAAATGATATTTTCAGTCGACACAGTTTCATAAATATTTGAAATATTGTTTTTACAGTAACATGCCCCTAACTGACTCTGGCACCTTACCAGAAACTTAAAAGGTATGAGGCATGCTACAATAAAGCTAAAATCAATAGACAGCTTCCTGAAAGCAACTACTGGCAATGCAGGTTTGGACAGGAGTGTGTTTGGACAGACGGACACAGACCGACACGCACTCACCTGTCGGAGCTCAGTCAGCTCCTGCTGCAGTCTCAGGATGTAGCACGCTCCCAGCCCCAGCCCAGCCATGGTGAGGAGCAGCAGGGTGAGGAGGAGCGCAGTGCAGCCCCTCTCCCTCCCTCCCCTGCTTCAGCAGTGGGGCAGCACTGGCCAGGCCGGCAGGGCCGTTGTGTCTGGGCCAGGAGCCCCGACCCCCCGCGGTCCACCAGGAAGATCTGGGGATACACGTAGCTTAGGTTCTGCTGCATTTTAACAAGGCTCCCTGGCACGATCCCTCACCGAGTATGTGCGAGTGCGTCCAGTCGCTCTGTAACCCTCCTCTGCTCTGCTGTGCTGTAGAGGAACGTGCCTCATACTCATTTAAATACCCACAGCTTCCTCCCACGCCTGCCTCACACTCTCTGATAGGCTCCGTGCTCTCAGGTTGGTGGCTAGACCTGCTCTTTGACTCTAGAAGTTTACTTTACTGGATTTACCGCAACCTGGAGACTCAAGCCTTCCATGAAGCCCCCACTGGCCAAGACTCATATCCCCAGAAAGAGCACGACAGACACTCAGCCAGCCCTAGAAGACGGTTTTATTGGTGTTTGAGACTGTATCAAGTAATAGGTATGGATGGCAATCCCAGGTTTACACCAATGTAACCATCCCTAAATTCCACACCCAGCTCTCTGTATTGTTCTTTGTGTTAATGGACATGCTTACAGGACTGTAGAGAGCTATAGAGCACCCATCGCACTCCTAGGGATGATTTTTGCTGAGCGCGCTGGTTTAGGAGCTGGTTAAGTTGGTCCATTAAAAATCCCTTTAACCTCAAGTTCTAAATCTGTGTGTGGCCTTCACTCCTAAATGGATCTACTTGCTGCACGCCTTGCCTGGGTTTTTCTATACCTGCTGGGGCCCCGCGTGAAACCAGTACATATGTAGTTAACTATTTAGTAAAAATCTGATTTACTCCACAAACTGTTAGCTGTTTATCAGAATCAAAGCTGAGGTTCAGGTTGGGCCCTTGAGTCAGTAATAACACAGCCTGCCCTACACATCCTCTGAGGTACACAGCACCATTGGGGAGGAGCGCTGTATCGCTGTGGAGGAGCATGGTAAATCACTGAGCAGTGCTGTAAGGGATGCTGCAATGCACAGTTTAGTGTCAACACTGGGAAAGCACTGCAAGCCATTAAACACACACGGTAAAAACAGGCACATTCAGCATGGTTCACCGAGAGAAAACTGGATCAAAAACTTGATGTCAAACTGTGAGAGGTGAAGCTGCAGGCTGCTTCAGAGCAAGCTCTCGAGAAACCACACTTGCAGTTGGTTAACCATTGCTCTGAAATGGGTTTTGAGAAAGTGACAGCAGAACTGACCTAGAAATAGTTCTCATGAACGCAACCACTGCTGGTAAACGGCTGCTGAATAAGAGTGGAATTCTGTTCAAGGTCTTTCTCATCACCGCTCTCGATGGCATGGCCACTGCAGGCACCTGTGTGGTCATGCCACTGGGGCAAAATTCATGAAGTTTACCATGCCAGTAAAACACACAGGTCTATTTACTGGCAATTAATACAAGAAGTATAGAGCTAGCAGCTGAAAAGCTCCTTTCCAAAAGCCTCACAGTGTCTCTCACCCCTACATGCTCCCAGACAAGAGGGACATGCATGCTCTAGGAAACCTCCGAGCAGCACCCGAAATCCTTCAGCAGAATCACTCAAGTCTCTGGCTACTGAACACAAATACCTGGCGACGCTGTAGGAGAAATGCTACAGTTTTAGTCGGCGTGACATGCAAGCCCTGCAATACTGAATGTGCAGAGCAGGTCTGGCCTCATCACTTCCTGTGAGAGCAGTGATCTGCTGCAATGTCCCTCCGAGTCAAACCACCGACATGAACAGCAGGCTGGCAGAGTTACAACTGAACCCCTCTCTGTTCATCTCCGAGTCAAACCACCGACATGAACAGCAGGCTGGCAGAGTTACAACTGAACCCCTCTGTTCACAGTTTTGTTTTCTATACAGAGATCAGAATTCACACTCACTGTGTTTATTGGCAGAGCTGGCGTGTTCTTCATGTTGCAGACTCTGCCACGCCCTGGCTGTGCACGGTGACCCGCACTGTGTTTCTTGGCAGAGCTGGCGCTGTTCTTCATGTTGCAGACTCTGCCACGCCCTGGCTGTGCACGGTGACCCGCACTGTGTTTCTTGGCAGAGCTGGCGTGTTCTTCATGTTGCAGACTCTGCCACGCCCTGGCTGTGCACGGTGACCCGCACTGTGTTTCTTGGCAGAGCTGGCGCTGTTCTTCATGTTGCAGACTCTGCCACGCTCCTGGCTGTGCACGGTGACCCGCACTGTGTTTATTGGCAGAGCTGGCGCGTGTTCTTCATGTTGCAGACTCTGCCACGCTCCTGGCTGTGCACGGTGACCCGCACTGTGTTTATTGGCAGAGCTGGCGCGTGTTCTTCATGTTGCAGACTCTGCCACGCTCCTGGCTGTGCACGGTGACCCGCACTGTGTTTATTGGCAGAGCTGGCGCGTGTTCTTCATGTTGCAGACTCTGCCACGCTCCTGGCTGTGCACGGTGACCCGCACTGTGTTTATTGGCAGAGCTGGCGCGTGTTCTTCATGTTTTTCCAGCTCTTGCAGAGTTCACCCTTTGTATTTCTCTATATCAGTTCAGGGGGCTCTGCAAAAGGTAATGCTGCAAAGGTTCTCTCCAGAGAGAGACACAGCCTCGCCTGGGTGTGTGCCAGCGACACAGCGGCTCCTTCTGAATGGCACAGCCGCAGGGTTGTTAGTAAACAGTGATTTATTCATTGAGGCTATAGGATCCACAGCAGGAGGAAACGGATTTGCCACATGAAAACACAGGTCTCGCCGATCGGATGCGAGTTTCAAAACAGGCTCGTCAAAACAGGGAGAGGGGAAGGAAACTGTGGTTCTGCGCTGCCTGAAGAGCACTCACCCTCTCTAACTATGCGAGCGCATCTGCCGTCTTTCAGCGTCACCGTTTATTACCGGAACCAATCTAACAGCATTAACACTTCGGGGTTTTGTTTGGTTTATTTTTTAACACTCAGCAGGCGATAAGAAAGTTGATGTTTGGCTAATGCCTTCATCAGTGCAATGACACTTTTTTACATTTACTGGAAATATTGGTAGCATACGTGATCACGCTGTGCATATGGCTGAACACCTTTCACATGTTACATCCTCTGTAGCCAAGGTCTTCCCATATAAAGACACTTCCAATCTCCAATGAACAGTTAATGGCTCTAGGACCAGGGGACAGTTGGAAATCGGATGGAGATAGAGTTGGGACAGAGGGAAGGAGACACTTTTTCACAAAGTATTTATGGATAGAATAGGCTGCCTAGTCATGTTGTTGATGCTGAATCACTTGGCCCCTTTAAGACCCGACTTCAGAGATCAAAGCAGCTACTAGTAACCGGACGGGCGCTGCTGGGCTGAACGGCCTCATTTTCTTATGTTCAGCACAGTCATGACATGACCGGTTCAGCTACAGCACTGTCAAATTATCTCATTTCTTATTAAACTGTAGCTCTGTGATTTCAGAAAATTGGGACTTTTTGGCTTTTTGTTTTTCAATGCAGGTGTCTAGTGTTTGGTCCCAAAATATTTTACTACCCCTAGAGTACATGGAACTGAAGTTGCCAGCTCCCACCAAATTTGGCAACAAAATAGACATTGTGGTCCCTCAAGAAATGTCAGCTTGGTCACGCAAAAACATAATGTAAATACAAATTATTATTCAAACCATTTTTATAGTGTTTATGAAGACTTTACCATCTGATCTTGTTAATGATGCAAACAAAATATTATTTTTTTCTATTTTCTGCCTAGAAATGTACACAATTAAATGGACAAGTACAATACACTGGTATTTTTTGTTTTATTTTACAAAAAGTAATATATTTAAGATATTTTTTTTAAAACTATGCTACTGATGATCTTTAGTATAGTGGATAAACATAACATTGAACAATTAAAAAAAAATGTTGAGCAGTTTTATTTTTATTTTGCAATTTGATCTTGTGGCAATACCGTGACCAAGCTGACAAGAATAAGAATTGACTAGTTACTAGTATTCATTGAAATTGTTTAATGATTTTTAAATAAACAATATAGAATTAAAAAAACATGAAAATATGTATTTATCAAATAGAATATTTTTAAAATGTAAACAGTACGAACAAGTGCAATATTTCAACAAGAAATAAAACAAATCTAATACATATTGATATTATCAAAAACAAAACTTAATTACACAATGCAAAAAAGAATTGAACTTTTCAAGTATTATTTAAAATTAAACATTAAAATATTAGTGTAATAACTTTCATAATTTAATAAAACTGATCCATGTATTATAAAATTTCGGGGTGTGTGTTTCAGTGTGCATGCCTACAAAATTGCACTGTATCTACAGAAAACAAAATAACCCCTTCGAAAAAAAATAATAAAGGCATCAGGTACTTGTCTAAATAAATTATCCATCCATTATCATAACCGCTTACTCCTTTACAGGGTCGCGGTGAGCCGGAGCCTAACCCGGCATACACAGGGAGCAAGGCGAGACTACACCCTGGACGGGACGCCAGTCCATCGCAGGGCACCACACACACACACACACACAGACACGCACACACACACACACACACACACACACACACACACACACACACACACACACACACACACACACACACACACACACACACACACACACACACACACAGGGCAATTTAGAGTGGCCAGTCAACCTTGGACTGTGGAAGAAAACACACACAAACACGGGGAGAACATGCAAACTCCACACAGACAGACCCCTAGGCTGGATTCTAACCTAGGACCTTGGGGCTGTGAGGCAGCAGTTCTAACCACCATGTCACCCTAAATAATAATAATACTAATTCCACTACTACTAACAACAACAACACTAAAAAGTAGTTTGCAGCCCTAGTCACAAGCCATGTCAACTTGGTCACACAGATTTGTATGATAAGTTGACAGTTGACAAGTTTCCCACCAAAAAATGACAGTTACAGAAAAGGCCCCATCTCACTGTAACGTTAGACCAAAATATACAAATAACCTTTGCCTTTTCTGTACAGTTTGAATATTTTAAACAACTTTTGTCAAATTGAGACTAAGGACCAAGTTGACATGTTATGGTTATCAATTCTACATACGTTACATAGATATGAAAAAAATAAAAGATAAAAATTTACCAAGCCTCTCTTATCATGTTCCTATCAGCAGTGAGGTAGGACCCCTCTGAGGACCCCAAAATTGTAGCTGTCTTTTTAAATTCCTTACTTAAAATTGGCAAAATCCATAAACTGTGACCAAGTTGACATTTTTGCGCGACATGATATTTTCAGAATTAAAATGCATTTATTTCTAATTTGACATTTATTTTTATGTTTTGATTATTTGTTATTTACAAAAGATACAAGTGTTTATTATCAGGGAGGCTGAATTGCTTTACAACTTGCAGAAATATTTTTGTCGGTGAGATTTTGAAATTTTGGGACTTTAGCTTGGGACACTATTTTAACCATGTTACTTAAATGTAAATTTCTATAAATAACAATTGTATATTTTTTTCACAAAATATTATGGATAATTTGTAGTAAATCCTACTTTAAAATAAACATTTAATTAAATGTCAATTTAGGATGCAATTGAAAAAAAAATACTTAAATGCTGAGGACAGCAGAAGTCCCGATTTTCTGAAATCACTGAGCTCTAGAAAAAGTGTGTCAACAGGGAAAATTTAAAAGTAATAATGAAAAATATTTTTCTAGCAGGAACGAATTAGAAGCACTGGGGTCATCGTCATCGCATGATTTCATCAGTTGAGTAATTGTGGCAAGCTGTTTCACAGAGACTGCCACAGCCGTCAGTTACAGGAACTGTTCCAGGTGTGGTGAGGAATTCAAAGAGCGACAGGGTATTCTGTGGAAATGATCTGTTACTCAAGACCGTCTCCTGACCTGATTTGTGTTCCCTCGTTTACACTGCTCACTTCAGACAGCATTAGAGGTGCAGCTGAACAGTGTAGAGAAGCCCGTCTCTCAGTGTTATTTCATCTGCACAATGTAATCCGAGACAGGGAACTGCTGGAAGGAAACTTCACTGTTACTATACAGAAAAATAAAGAACGTTACAAAATTCACAAGTTACATTTACTGAGCTTTTGCTCCGATTGTAAAATAGTTAATATAAAAAGTATACACTTTAATGCACAGTATGTATTCTTTAAGGGCTTAATAAGTGTAAAATTAATATGAATCAAATATACAGATATAAGCACGTTCGTCTCTGACTAAAGATACAAATAGTTTCCAACTTCACTGGTCTACATAGCACAGTTCTCATAAATGACTTGCTAGAAAATGAACCACAGTAATTTCTACAATATTGCTATGCTGTGGTTTGCTATAATGCACAAGTCTATGGTGATTCATAACCACTGCACAATAACTCTGAGGCTTTCCGCAATTATACCAGGGCAGCACTGCCGTGAGTGGAGAGCTCATGATGACACACTGCAGCTGGAAATGGAAACAGAAAGACACCCTTTCACACAGCTGGAAAGAGGGGCACGGTTATGAAGAACAGACCAAGCTAAACCTTACCGGCAACAGAAAAGCAACCTGCTAACTTTAAAGAGTTCATACAGCGTGGCAATTCTCCTGCTCCTTCTTCTAACAGCTGAGAAACAAGCTGTAAAATTGAATACAAAATAAAACCAACAACTTTAAAAGTTTCTTTGCCTGCAGCGTTCTTTTGTAGGAACAGACGCAGCTGCAGCAACAAGCTGCAACACATTGAAAATAAACCCAAAAATCGAGTTTCAATTGAGCAAAGAACAAAAAAGTGGAAGCCGAGTGAGCGCGGTCAGGACATGCTTACTTCATGCACAGTAATAAATGCATGGAAGAGTTTACTGAGTGAAGGGAAGCCACTACTCTGAAAGCAATCTGACTCTGCCCTTGAGCAAATAGTGCTAGAAAAAAAGGAACAAGTGATACTGGCACGCAGGGATGGGTTTGGTATTTGCAGAGGGCAGGTACGATCCTCCTCAGTGTAAAGGGTACAGGTACAGCACGCAGGGATGGGTTTGGTATTTGCAGAGGGCAGGTATGATCCTCCTCAGTGTAAAGGGTACAGGTACGGCACACGCAGGGATGGGTTTGGTATTTGCAGAGGGCAGGTATGATCCTCCTCAGTGTAAAGGGTACAGGTGCAGCATGCAGGGATGGGTTTGGTATTTGCAGAGGGCGGGTATGATCCTCCTCAGTGTAAAGGGTACAGGTACAGCACGCAGGGATGGGTTTGGTATTTGCAGAGGGCAGGTATGATCCTCCTCAGTGTAAAGGGTACAGGTACGGCACACGCAGGGATGGGTTTGGTATTTGCAGAGGGCAGGTACGATCCTCCTCAGTGTAAAGGGTACAGGTACGGCATGCAGGGGTGGGTTTGGTATTTGCAGAGGGCAGGTATGATCCTCCTCAGTGTAAAGGGTACAGGTACAGCACGCAGGGATGGGTTTGGTATTTGCAGAGGGCAGGTACGATCCTCCTCAGTGTAAAAGGGTACAGGTACGGCACGCAGGGATGGGTTTGGTATTTGTAGAGGGCGGGTACGATCCTCCTCAGTGTAAAAGGGTAAACAGGCAGGAATAGACTCCACTTTGTAAGTCCAGTTTGCCATCCTTCTGCCTGTATTGCTTGAAGCCGCTCTGAAATGAAGAGCATTTGGGCAGTTCAGTGTTTCCACTCCATGCAGTGCAGAGGAGTTAGTCTAGCATCACATTGTGGGCAGTTACTAACCACAAAGAGGAACAATATTGCAGAACAAGATGCAAATTGTTTCATCTGTGCACAACAGAGCTATGAATCATAACACAACACTTACTTTCAAATCATATTTCTATGTCAATCCTTGTTATGACAAGCTGCTGTCACACAATATCTTGCCAATCCAGTGACAAACTAGAAAGGCTGATCCGATCTGCGTCAAGTACTACAGCAGTAGAGAAACTCTGAACTACCCACGGTGAACTCGCATGGAGAAGAATAACAAAATAAATAAAAGAAGTCAACAAATTCACCTCGGAGACAATGGAGTGTTCAGTTTTATTTAGAAATTCACAGTTTCTAAAGGCACTACATCTCAAATTCACCTTGGAGACAATGGAGTGTTCAGTTTTATTTAGAAATTCACAGTTTCTAACGGCACTACATCTCTGTAGTTCCATTTCACTCCTGTTCCACAATACTGTGCAGCAAAACCTCACAGACAACAGAAACAAACTGGCCTGGAGAGAAAGACCCCCTTCCCATCAGACTGCGGCTCAAGACAAAGCCTGGCAAAGCAGTAAGTCACTTTACATACAAGGTATAGCACAAAACAGAAAGGCATCAGAAGTTACAAAAGTGCACTGAACAAGAACTTAAACTTTTAACAAGCGCATAATGTTTTATATTCTCTACACGAAACAAACCCATCCACTCCCACAGCTGCTTCAGCACATTCCATTTATAAAACACTCAGGACTGCACAGCACACACCCTCTCTCTGCATCACACACACACACCCTCTCTCTGCGTCACACACACACACACCCTCTCTGCGTCACACACACACACACCCCCTCTCTCTGCGTCGCACACACACACCCTCTCTCTGCGTCACACACACTTACTCCCAGTTTACTGTGTTCGCAATGTATTTTCTGAGTCTAACCCCGCAGGGTGTAGATGTACTGTACTGAAATAAAAAGCTCACTTGTCTCTGCTTGGTTCATTAGCTGGAATACCAGTCGATACTCCTTGTATTGTAAACCCACTCTGAATGGCCTCTTAAGCCCCCATTTTAGAAAGAGGGAACAAATATCAAATAAATAAATACAAATAAAAGTCTGGTAACACTGCTGTGTGTGGAGCTCTGTCTGTAGTGCCGGCCAGCCTGCAGCAGTGCTGCGCGTGGAGCTCTGTCTGTAGTGCCGGCCAGCCTGCAGCAGTGCCGCGTGTGGAGCTCTGTCTGTAGTGCCGGCCAGCCTGCAGCAGTGCCGCGCGTGGAGCTCTGTCTGTAGTGCCGGCCAGCCTGCAGCAGTGCCGCGCGTGGAGCTCTGTCTGTAGTGCCGGCCAGCCTGCAGCAGTGCTGTGTGTGGAGCTCTGTCTGTAGTGCCGGCCAGCCTGCAGCAGTGCCGCGCGTGGAGCTCTGTCTGTAGTGCCGGCCAGCCTGCAGCAGTGCCGCGCGTGGAGCTCTGTCTGTAGTGCCGGCCAGCCTGCAGCAGTGCCGCGCGTGGAGCTCTGTCTGTAGTGCCGGCCAGCCTGCAGCAGTGCTGTGTGTGGAGCTCTGTCTGTAGTGCCGGCCAGCCTGCAGCAGTGCTGTGTGTGGAGCTCTGTCTGTAGTGCCGGCCAGCCTGCAGCAGTGCCGCGCATGGAGCTCTGTCTGTAGTGCCGGCCAGCCTGCAGCAGTGCCGCGCATGGAGCTCTGTCTGTAGTGCCGGCCAGCCTGCAGCAGTGCTGTGTGTGGAGCTCTGTCTGTAGTGCCGGCCAGCCTGCAGCAGTGCCGCGCATGGAGCTCTGTCTGTAGTGCCGGCCAGCCTGCAGCAGTGCCGCGCATGGAGCTCTGTCTGTAGTGCCGGCCAGCCTGCAGCAGTGCCGCGCATGGAGCTCTGTCTGTAGTGCTGTGTGATTCAGCTGTCCACAATCCATTCACAGCTCCTCTCCAGGTTTAACTCTCCCCTGCTCAGGGAGTGACCCCTGATTAGAAACTAGGGCAGCCTTTGGGGGAAACTTACAACTGAGTCTTCTTGTACTTGCTGTTCTTTACAAACATCACTGATGAGGAGCCCCAGGCTGAACCGTGATCGCTCTGCTGTCTCTCAGGCACTCCCAGGGAGACACCCATCACTGAGCAGTGACAGGTGAACCCCTGCATTTACGGTTTCAAACTGCTCCCACAGCACCGACTCCAGGACAACACAATGCAAGGGCAGGTTTGGGCAACAAGCCTCTCTTTAGAAACCTTGCCACTCATTAATGTAGGGGTGTGTATTATCTGTTTAAAAGTACTTTAACACATAAATAAATAAATAGATTAGCAGCAGAGGGATACTCTGTGGCTCCCAGCAGCAGGCTCTACCACACAGCTTCAACATGATAACTGGGACCTTAGGTGTCCTGAAAGAGCAGCTGGAAAAACTAGTCCACAGGATGTGCACACGTCACAAATAAAAAACGTTCCCCACCAAATCACAAAATACATTTCATGACAATAATTTCCAACAGTCATTTCTGATTGCAGTTTGGTCTTCAGTAATTATTGCAACAGGTTTCAGTAACCCCTCAGACTTCAGAACTAGCACTGGCTTGGGGAGGAAACTAGGTACAAAGGGAAGAAGTACCAGCTGACAATATCACTGAAACACGGACATGGATTCCAGTTAAAAAAAAAAACAACCCACAAACCTGGCTGTAATCCAGATGAATTGCAACGAATTCAGTCAATCCTTCGGTGTGCGGGCTGCTTTAGATACCTGGGGATTTCCACATGCAGCGACAGCCACCTGGTCCCACATCTGACTATGCTGTGTAGTGTTAAACCATTCAAACCGAACAAATTCAAAACGCTGAACAAAAACAGTAAACTGAACAAGAACTACGAAAAGCAAATTGCCTGGGCTGCTGCAGCACAACACTGTGTCACAGCTAGCCACTCCTGATATCCTAGCAGCACTGCAAACAGGAGGCTCCAGAACACACCCTGGAGCACACAAACTGCCTTCCCTCCTTCAGTCTCTGTAAAACCAGGGAGATGATGGAATGCTACCCGCGGAGCTCGACAGTGAAAGCCGCTAGTCTGGTATAAAAACTCTTGTAGCATAAACTGCTAACCCCTAAATGTACACGTTTTGCTCTCTGTACAATAAAGGTTTTTTGTTTCTAAATAGACAAAAGGCACATAAACAAGGAAAGGTGCGAGAACAAGGGAACAAACTCTGAGAGAAGGGGGGTGGGGGGGTTCCCACTAACAAACAGGGTCCCACTCCCTGCCCCTCCACTCCCAGTAAACACTGGGTGCATCTCCCAAGAGTCTGAATTCAACGTAAACACAGGCAGGAACAGCGTCTCTGTGTTTCCACCCCCAGGCCCTTCTGCACGAACAGATCAGTGGGGAGTAAAGCATGGCCCTGCCCCATGGGGAGGAGAAGTGTTTGTTCAGGACGGGTCTCAGACATGCCCCGACACGGCTGTGACCCCGAACGTCCCCACGCTCATCTCCTTGTTTCCCTTCATGAAGTCCTGCATGCTGGGCACGGACCCTGTTTTAGTCTGCATCAGCCCTGCCATGTACTTCCCCGGGTCCATCTTGGAGCGCCTGCGCTTGAAGGCTCTCTTCTCAGTCTTGGTCTTGGGTGGCGGCTGGCCGTTGCAGAGGCGAGTGCAGGAGGAGATGCCGCAGAAGTAGGACTCGTCAGAGTGCGAGGAGCCCTCGGAGCTGCCCTCGGAGGGGGGGCCCTTGTAGGAGGACGTACACACCTCCCCTGACGGCAGGAAGGCGCTGTGGCTCTGCAGGGGGCCGTTGCTCTTCACTCCTCCGTTAGTTACTGGCGGCGCGGGCACAGAGGGCTTCAGAGTATCCACCTTCATTTTGCAACGTTTTTTCTACATAAACAAAACAAGCAAAGAAAAAAAAAGTGTGAGGCAGACTGGAAGGTTATAGAAACAAAATCACTTCATTGCTATGCTGACACAGAATGGTTATTTATAAACTAAAATGTGACAAATATCACACAAATAAATTCTTCTTAGCATTGTGCAGTTAAATGCGGTTTGCTATTCTGCAGGTTATACTGCCACCTTGTGGCGCTAATCCATCAATAAAAATCCCCCAACAAGGATTATACAGCCCCCACCGTCCTTCAGCAGTGAAATGGTTAATCTCAATGCTTGCTGAGTAGAATGTTACAGTGCTATCTTCGGACTGAATAATTAGCATATTGCTGATATGGAATCTGTCCAGTGTGTTAACAAACACCAGTAGTTAAAGTGACACTGTACCTTTTTATTTTCTGGCGAAAACCTTAGAGGTTCTACAATGTACAAGTCATCAGGACCTACTAAAAAGGGAGAGAGGGATGGAGGTTAAATGATGGTATGGGTAACACAAGAACAGATTGAAGCATGAGCTATGCTATGCACTTGCAAGTAGTAATCAGTGATGGACAACAGGAGTCTCTGCATCCATGGATTTATTTAAACTGATCATTTTTACTTGTCATTTAAAAGAAGAATTGTTTTCTTAAGACGGATGTCCTAAATGTGTGCCTGTCCACAGAACAACAAATGCCTCAGAAAAAAGAACTTTATTTCCAAAGAAATGGATTTGGATTATCTGCACTTTATAGAACAGAAATACAAAAAGATTTGCCAATTGCTGCATTGAAGAATGGGGCTTGTTACCAGGACGTTCCCGGTTCAAATCCCGGCTCAGCCCGACTCGCTGTGTGTGACCCTGAGCAAGTAACTTAACCTCCTTGTCCGCCGTCCTTCGGATGACACGTAAAAACCAAGGTCTTATTGGAAGTGATTGCAGCAGCGTTTATGCATAATTCACCCCTAGTCTGTAAGTCGCTTTGGATAAATTCATTATTAATAAGCCTGTTGTTAAAGGGGGTGTATTCATCTCCAAGTGAAAAGGGTCAGAGACGGTTATTTCAAAGAGTGAAATCGGTACAGCATTAGAAGCTAGGACTGTTTGCGGATCCAGAGACGGCCCAGCAGGAGCATTGCACAATCTGAAATCTTTTCAATCCAACAGAAAACCTGCCAAGGATCTGGTCTGTGGCACTACTGTATGAACTTATTTGTGGATGAAGCTTGGGAAAGTTTAATTACAGTATAGCCCTATGTTTTGAAACAGACACTAGTAAAGTTTAGTTTATTGTGTATTCAAGCTATTCACACATGGTGGTCCAACATTACTAATAAATGAGTCAGTCATTCAGGACCTACTCCGATTTTGGTAGAATACTAGTAATTTGTATGCATGTATTTTCAAACTGGCCCCTGTAGCTAATCAGTTTATAGAATGTAGCAAGAAGGTAGCACAGAACAGAAAGGTGTACAGCAGATAAACTGTCAAATCATGGAAGCAATTACAAATCTGCTTCAACGCTCTCCGTTGTTCACTCAGTTTAGCAGTAACTACTGCAATACCGCTGCTCCCCCTCCCTTAGCGGCTGTAAACATGTTACTACTTGCAAATGGAATTAAAATGTTCCAGCAATGGGCATCTTAAGCTTTGCATGTCCAATACTTTAAAAAAAGAAAAAAAACACACAGCAGTGGGGGCTGGCTGCCATGGAGAATGTCTGGCAAACAGAGGCAACAATGGGAGAAAAGGAAATGTTTCATGTTTCATGTCATTTTTAATGAAGGAGTTTATCAGCATTGTTACAGTGGCTACAGGTCCAGGTTTTTCAGTTTTGCACTGAAGCTGCTTCAGCCCTGGCGGAGAGTCTTAGGAACACCTGGAAGATTCCCACAGCTACTCTAGCACTGCCGGGCCAGGCACAGACCATGGCAGAGCAGTAGAGCATGTGAAAAGCAGAGCTAAACGCTGCCTAGATTGTGGTTATTCTAGTTTAAAACTCTGCTTTGAGCAGGCTGCACTCTGTCTCCTCCCGAGTGATCTCTGGGCCGGCCGAGGGCACACTCCACTCTCCTGATCTACCGCACTGCTCAACGGCTCCCTGCTCTGGGAGAGACAAGCCCCTTCCTCGAGATCTAACAAGGACTGGAAAGAGTGAGAGCAGACTGCATAAGAGTCCCTGTATCTCGCTGCCAACCTACCTACCTACTCCAAGCTCCCACTCTTCTGCAAGAGGCGACACTTAGGGGCCCTTCATACTTCAACACCTGCAATGTTATTTGCACTCAAATGGCCGGGATTTTATTTATTTTTTTCTTGCGTCTCTAATCAAATGCATAATTTTGTTTTCATGGGTTCCTGCAACTCATGATCCAGCAAATCTACAACTGCTGTCTTTTCTTGAGTCTTTTCGTGGAACTGCAATGAACACAGCAAACACACAGTTAACAGTCACCTGGCTCTGGTACATACTAGAGGGTGGCTGGGTAAAGCAGCTTTGTTCAACACCCAGGTCCTCCATCAACCGCAGTGAAAACAAAGACCTTTAAATGTTGCCCACAAAGTGGATTACCAGCGAGAATCCAACTACGTGGCTACATCGCATTTACCTTCTGAAGCAGGTAACTGGAATGACTTGGAACGAACAAGGGGGCAAGATATCCTCCTCTTGAGGCTCATGTCATCGTATGAAGAAAAGCACCTGGCAAAAAACACAGCAAGTTTAGTCTTTCCAGGCTCCTATTAAGCCACTTCCATGGCTTGGTTCAAAATGACGAGCAGCCCTGCAGACTGGTGAGCTGCAATACCTCTTGGGGCTGGGGTAGTGGTTGCTCTTGGGGATTGGTGAAGAGAAGCCTTCCTGTGCCGGGGAGCTGCTCCCACAGCGCTGGACACACAGCAGCAGGCCCAGGCACACACACAGCACCAGCGAGATGACAAGGTAGCTTTGACGATCCGAGACCTGCACACAGGGAGAGGGTTGAGAAAACACTGCAGCATCACATCAAACACCAGGAGGAAGGACCAGGTGTGGGCCCCAATGGGGTGGCATAAAACAACTTACCAGCACAACAGTAAAAGCTTTTTATAGTCAAATGGCTGGAGAGTGCATTTTGAAGACAAGACTGTATCTGCGTCACAAAGCCACATACAGCACTAGAACACACACAGTACCTGGCTGGCAAGACAATGCTGGTGCCTTTTAACTCCCTTATTACATACAGTTAAATAGTTGTATGCAGACAGAATTAAGATTAAACCACAAATGAACGAAGCTGACAAGTTCCTGCTGTATAAATGAACACAGTGAATGAGCAGGGAGCTGTGCTGGGCAGTACCTCTCTCTGGAGCTGCCCCACCGTGACAGACAGGTTCAGGACGAGCTGAGACATGTTTTTCAGCTGGCTCTGCAGTGACTGGATAGATTCTGTTTGCCGCTGGTCCTAAGTGACATGCAAAGGAAGGTGGTTTTACTGTTTACAGCTGGATATTCTGGTTTAACAGCAGGCAAAAAAATAAAATAATCTGGCGTCATGCTGACTAAATGCATAAAAGACATTTCATTTTGTTTCATTTACTTCAGAAGTAATTTCACATGTAAGCAGCCTGTTGCATGTGTTAACTGTATCCAGTTAACCAAGAGAAGGACCTAGAGTTACATCTCCTTTACTTGGGGGACCTGGAAAAATGCAGTCAAGCATTCACAGAAATGTTAAGAGGCTAAAACAGTAACCTGCTCCTCTGCTATCCTGGAGGTGTTCTGGAGTTTGATTACGGTCTTGTTGAAAGCCCTCTGCATTTCTTCCATTTGCTTCCGATACCTTCCAATGAAAAGAAAAGGCACGGTGAGTAAACACACATTTCAACAGGATTAAAAATCAATGGGTGCATGGATAATTTATTCAAAATGATCAGTGCTGCCACAACAGACAGCAAGACAGTGGAGACAGAGTGTGGTACAGAGCGCCAGACAGACACTCGCCTCTGGCTGAGCTCCTCCAGGTAGCGGCTGCTCAGGGACATGTTCATCTCCAGAGCCTTGATGCGGTTGTTGAGCCTCATGAAGACAGACTCCTTCTGGTTGGAGCCGTGCACCTGGTTGCCGTTGGTGTATCCCAGATCAGTGGAGTTCTGCAGCTCAGCGTAGAAGTCAGTGGCGGTCCTTTGGAGCTGGCCATTGGAGGAGGGGACCGTGAGGAGGATGTCCTCAGGGGACTGCTCGTCTCCTTTCACTTCCAGCATAACAGGGGGTTCAGGAGGCTCCACCGAGAGAGACGTCTCTTCTGGGGTCACTTTGCCAACCACAGCCTCAGTATTCACAGCAGAGGACCCGAGCTCCACTGGGGGCACTGTTTCTGTGGGGTTAGTGAGGGTCTGGGGGGTGTCCGTGTGCTCTCCGAGGGTGGGACTGGGCTTCTCCTCGCTGGGGGGTTCAGCTTCAGAGATCAGGGCTGGCTCCTCTGCAGTGCTGCTGGCTGCGATTTTCTTCACGGTCTCAGCCTGTGTTTCAGGGGTCTGTTCAAGCAGGTCTCCAGTGCAGGAGTCTGGTATCTCCTCTGTAGGGGTTACCTTCACATGGGGGATATCAGAGATGCTACCCTGAGGCAGAGAGGAGGACTGGCTGGGTTCCAGATCAACGGGCTCTGCAGTCTGCTCCACTGTGGTCTCCGAGTGCTGAACGTCCTGTTGCTGGGAGACTGTAGGGGTAGTTTTAATGTCCTGCTCGACGAGGATGAATTGGAATTCGCTAGGCGGTGGCAGCTCCTCTTTAGCAGGCTCCGGTGTCTCGCTGTGCTCAGGGATGGCCAGTGGGGTCTCTTGCTGCTGCTGCTCAGGAATGGGCAGTGGGGTCTCTTGCTGCTTCGTGGAGGAGCCCGGCTCCAGCTGGCCTGCGGCTCCACATCGCTGCCGCTGAAGAGCCACGGCGACGGAGCACTGCTGGAGCACATACTCCGAGAAGCTGGCCACGCAGGAGAAGGTGGTGGTCTCCCCACAGTATGTGAGGCTTTCCAGCTGGTAGGAGCCCTGCCTGTCTGCAGCCCCCTCCTCCTCCTCCTCCTCCTCTCCCTCCAGGAGAGTGACTGTGGACTGGCTGGGTTCCTCCTCCTCCTCCTGCACCAGCTGCACGATCAGGCTCTCCTCCTGGGGGGCCGGTGTGGGCACTGCCTCCTCCTCAGTGTCTTCACCGGAAACCGGGGCTCTCTCCAGCCTGGGAAACAAACATGAGGGGCAAGAATCACATTACTAGAGCTTGTAGCAATTTACAAAACAAGGCTAACAGCACATGCATCGCAAGAAGAAAATATAATCCATCCTTCTAGAAATAAGAACCACCATACACAAAGAAAAGGACTGTAAGCCTAGATTATGAACAATGGAAGCTCTGGAGGAAATCCTTTTAAAACTTTGTAAGATACACTTATTTAACACTGCAGTATGAATAAATACATTCTTGCCTGCAGGGCTTTGAGTGCAGAATAACCTGTTAGAATACACTGCATGCACTGTTTTCCAATGTATTAATGTACACAGCTATGCAAATGATGGGAGGGTTTTAATGCATTCAAATTAGGAAGAAATGCACAGTACATAACAGGAGAATATGCAAATCTGAACTATATGAGGGGGATCTGGGTATTGCCAAGACCATTCAAATGTCTTCCGTTGTTTTAGAGACGCCACACACACACACACACACACACACACACACACACACGAGACTTACACTGGAGGAGAGATGGGAATAGGCTGGGATGCCTCAGATGTTCCTGTCATATTCAAGGCTTCACCAGAGAGGTTTCCTTGAATAAAAATATTATGCTTTCACATTCATCGTTTTGTTTGTGCACAGTGCAAAGAAATTCAGTGGATATTGCAAATATATTTACAGTATACAGAGAATAGTTTCTTGGTCCATTACACAAGATGATAACTGGACCCATTTATCACCATACAAAACATCATTATGATCCGGAACAGATCTAAACAAATTTCAACCCTACTGAGATTGGCGACCGGTTTCAATATTTCTTATTGGAGGCCTACATTGACCGAGTGCATCACACAGGTAAAGCAACACACCACCATTTCCGTGGTTATGAAATGGGAATCAGTCTCCATGTAGTTAATCTTTCACCTCTTGGGCAATCGTTTTCAACAAAAGCACTTCTACAAGGAGGAGTCGGAGCATTCAATTGCTTACAGCAAGTTTTTAAGCTGCTGTTCTGGTGCCAAACCGCACAGTGCTTGAAATCTGAAGGCTTGGCGTTTGCACAGCCTTTGCCTTAATAAAAAGGGGGGAGTCAGAGGTTCCAGGAGTGACATAAGCAGGGCTCATAACTGAAACGTTTGTTTCAGCTTCACTGAGGAGTAGAAGCAAGATGCAGTATTTGCAGGTTCAAATGAAAAGCACTTCGATAAAACATGCAAGACTTCAATGCCATGGCCATGATCCATCTACCCAATTAGGAGACCCCTGAGTCTGGGAAAAGTGTGTGAAGAACATGAAACTGGGAACAGATTTTGTACTTTGAAACACACACTGTGTGTACAAAACAAAGAGGTAATCTGAGTCAGTTTGACAAACATTTTAAATACCGTATACTGTATTAAAAAAGTGAATAACTGGATGTGCTCTTTGTTTATACTGATAGTCTGTGATGCACACAAAGTTTCATTTACTTTTTATTTTATTTTTTTTAAATGCAATACCTTCTCTCTGAGCTGCCTCCAATTCCGATTTTGCCCCCAGCATATTGGCAGCTATGTTTACCATATTCAAGATAGCATCTGCAATGCAAACACAGAGAGAGATGAATAGTTTCCTTCATAAGCAGCACATGCTACAAAAACAAGCAGTCCAGTCTACTCGACTCTCTACAGGAAATCTATCAACCAAAAGCACTGGCAGGCTGAGCCACTATTCAGTACAGAAGGGTTTTTTATAGTGGGATGCATGTTTTTGAAAAGCAGTACTACTCCTCTGTTTATAAGTGAAGGGGAAAATGAAGTGAACAGTTTGTACTGAACCCGTCCTGAGGGAGCAATGCTTCTCTGTGAGACGACAATTCCACTAGAACAAGCCTGGTACACATTGTATAGAATCAACCAGGCCAAATGTGTTGGGATAGAGCAGTGGTTACCAAGAGGAGGAGAGAAACAAGCACAAAAACACAATCCAGCCCACAGTTTAGCAAAACGCCACACTGCCTCCCAGTCACACCACTTCACATTCTTCAGGTTTCATCTCAAAGCCACCCAGTCTTCGCCATGTTTTACACTTTTCCAGAGATCCTCCACACTGAATTTACTCACTTGTGGCGGAGCCGAGCAGGTCCTTGGAAGATTTGTCTTCCTGTGGCACATAGCCTGGAGGGTAATCTATAAAATACAATACACATTTAATACTTAGAAATCATGCTTACATAAAACACTGCTGGCATGGAGTTCAACAGGCCAAGGTTGAAGCTGCCAGCTGTGCTCCTGGCATGAGAGGTGTGTAGTGGCACTGACCAGAATGCAATACAAATGACTTGATATTGTCTGAGTGGCAACACCTGAGCTTCCAAAAGCCTGCCTGAAATGTTTCTTTAAAAGAGCCACACCCTGGAACTGGAGGGAATGCAGCCTTACCATAATCTTCATCCAGATATTCCATCCGCTCGGACGGGTACTGCAACTCTGCGATCTCTTCATACTCCTCCACCATGCTGGTCCCAAACACCCTGCCAGCAGACAAGCAGCAGTTATTCTGAAGCACACAGACTGGGTCCACGAGCATCACATGGCACTCCATACTAAATATTCACGACTTGGTGTTCGTTGAATTCAAGGACGTTAGAATTGGATCATTCAAGCGGGACAGTGTTTTCTTTTTTCTTATGTAATAAAGATGGGTGAAGATAGTGCAGTATAGAATAGTATGGAATGTTTGTTTTGAAACCTTTAAACCAGTAAGCTTTCAGTAGTGGGAGAAGATGATCTCCAGCTGCAAAACTGGCTAGAAGTGTCTTCACTGTCCCACGATACAGTATCCCATTTCATTTCCTTCGAGCCAGATTTGTAAATGAGATACTAAATCTCTACAGGTCTATCCCAGTAAACGCAAAAATAAATGCACGAATAACTTAATTAATTAATCAAATGAAATGAAGGTGTCATATCCAGGAACAAAACAAAGATTATTCTACTAATAGGAGGAACTGGGCCTTAGGGAACATCAAAAACTGGAAACCCAGAACTGCACACTCTTGCTATCAGAGTATATGAAATGTCGTGGAGCAGCAGGGAATGGGGGGATGAAATGAGAGGGAAATGTAGATCAGCAATCATCGATTTCTGCCTGCTAAAGCTTTGCTTATGTAACTGCAGAACTTCTAAATGCTCAATAATTAAGAACCATATTAACGCCCTAGAGATCAATTCAATGTATCTAAATGGTGGCAGATTTGAATGCCATCATTTCAATCATTAGAATAGAATGCGCCATGGCATTGACAGATTATTACTGACTGAAGAAACTTGCATGCACTCGTTTGAACTGCATAACCATGGTACACAAAGAGCACTGTTATAATGAAATAAACGGCCAGTTTTCAGATTGGCCACAGTTTCTATCAATTTAACAGTTTGGGTGATTAAACTTGTTTTGAGGTTTTTATCTGTGCTGCACTTATCAATATACATATATCTCGGGTTGTAGCTGAATGGGGTTTATCCAGTATTACACCTTACCCCATTCTTCAGTTGTCCCGATGACCATTACTCTGACTTACCGAATGAGGCTAAGTGGACAGAAGTGTTCAGATCCAAAATGGGACAGCAGTTCCACCTAAAGACAACAAGCCCATTCAAATAACAGTGCGATCCTGGCAGATGTATTTCTATATTTCTTTAAACTGCACCATGCTTCTGGTTAAGTACAGCATAATGCACATTTTGCAAAGCTTTAAATTATTTTAAATTGCCCTTATCTAGCCATGCATTACTGAGCACTCAGGGTGCAGTCAAAGCTTCTAATAGAGTGGAATGCTAACCTTTATGTACTTGATGAACATCTGACGCAAGAGAAGAGAGAAGAAAACAAGAGTCAGTTAAAAAGACCGGATTCATGCCACAAGCAAGTCAAGCAACATTTCTACTAGTACTGCAATCTACAAGCAACATTCTACAAGACTGGGAACGCAATGGAAGAGTATTCAGGTAGCATGTACACTTGCTGTACAGACAGCAGCCTATAGCTATGCACTATGGAGAATTCAGCTGGGACAGTACGGTTAATGTCTTTGTTATATTAATGTGGACACAATAAAGACAGATTGTTCTGATTGTTCAATGCAGCATTAAGAATGGAGACAACATCATCCAAGAAACCCAAGCCGAGTGGGAATTGCAAGAGTTTCATAAACAGTGAGGAAATCAAGACATCAGCATTGTTTTCTGTCTTTGTAACCCACTGCTTTGAAAAAGTGGTTATCCCAGATCAGATAGTTGTGTTAAAAACTGGGAGGTGGCTTGGGATCGCAATGGCTACTGAACAAACAGTTACCTAAACTACTGGTGGAAAGAATGAGGGAAACAGCTATTAAAGTGACTACACAATGAAATGCTAATTCAAAAGACATTGGAAATATGTAGTTAAAAGCAATGCATAGAATCTGTCCATCCTGACCAGGCAGAAGTACTGCTAGCGTATTCAGTAGTTATTATGACTGTGTATTTGGTGTAGGATTCCCTCTTGGCATTAACTACCACGTAGTATAAATACACACTACAGCTGACACAGTGCAGGCTGTCCAGTGAGAATAACTCAAGGGTAAAGGATTCACAATGGGGTTCAGTTTCTGCCAGGCCAATCAAGACAGAACTGAACTTGTACACTATTAAGGGCAGTATAATAATTGCTGTGCAAGTTGTTTGGAGACTTGGAGATGGGAGAAATAAAGCCACAGGTGAAAAAGAAATTAGACAGAAAATAAAAAATGAAGTGAAGGTTTGAACAAAAATCCTCAACCATGCCCAAACGGTTTCTGAAATGCATTCATGGCACAGTCTACCCAAACAACAAAGCAATTAGAAAGGAAAGCAGAGTCAGTAGGCGGCTTAGAGATTACCTTGACATATTTAGCATAGAGCTGCTCATCCAGTGGAAAAGTCTGCACTGTTCTCTCATCTCGGCCGTGGAAAGTACCCAGTTTAACCCATTTATTGGTTGGGTACCTTAAAGGAAAATGATGAAAATAAAATGTAGCAGAATAAACCAACTACATGGGGGTGGGAGGTCTACACAATGAAAATGTGACATTCAATGGCAGCGACTAGATCACGTCTTTCTTTATATTAAGCAACACATTCTGGATATATACTTACACAGAAGACATTGTGCTTTACCCTGCACTTGCGCAGGAATGTAAACAGCATCTCCCAGATCACTGCAGCATGGCTGTCTGGCTCAGGGTAATACTAACCGGTCACTGATGGAGACGAGGAAGTCCTTTGGAGTGGATGAGAACAGCTCGAAGTTTGCGATGTCCAGCTGCTTCACTTGAATCGGTTCACAGAGTTCAATTACAAACCTGAAAGTTGAGGAAATGCACACACTGAACTGAAAATGAGAACTTCATAAAAATAGAACTGCTCATTCAAATTGAGCGTGCAGAGTCAGCCTGGGTCTGCACAGTCCCACCACCCATCTGTATTCAGAGTCAGCCTGGGTCTGCACAGTCCCACCACCCATCTGTATTCAGAGTCAGCCTGGGTCTGCACAGTCCCACCCAAGCTCTTGGGCTTCACTTGTTTACAAAGTACACCAAGGGGACTTAATTTGAACACACATGGAGAACACACATCCCAGAAAGTACTTCCTATGAAGGACCTCCTGGTCTTAAATCTACACAACAGACTCGCTCTCATTCAGAAAGCATGAACTACCTTAGGAGATGATAAAACCGCTCCAGGTGAAACAAATATAAAAATGGTTTATTTGCTGGGAGATAAAACACAGGGAGACCCCAAAAATAAAAAAGAAGAAACACAGAATAAAACACAAGTGGTTTTCCAATGAAAAAGCTTAAAAACTAGTATTGCAAAACATTTATCAAAGGCAAGGCAGGTTAAAATCTCGTGAGTACCATCCATTTTTTGACCGATTGATTGTTTGATTGTCCAACTTACCATATCTTAGTGCTGCAAGGGTTTAACATATACAGGTCCATGTTTTCCATCAATATAGCTGAAGTGCTCTAAGAAGAAATATGGAGAGGAAACAAATGAAGTGCATTTGGAGAGGGAATAGCAAGCCACACGCACACACACACGCACACGCAGCACTGGAGAAACGGCTCCTGCTTCGCTGGGCAATGTGGAGAGCCCTACCTTTGCTTCTGTGTTGGCTGCTAGGATTTTGGCCCCACACTCCACGGAGGCGTAGTTATTGAAGTTCTTCTGTACTTTCTTTACAATGTGTGGGCTCCCATTGGAGGAGGGGTGCATGGACTGACCTGCGGACAGGATTTAGCATTTTTTCTTTTACAGTTTTATGACTTCCAAGTTATAGATCTTTACATGAATAAACAAACAGCAGAAAGCAACATCACTCTCATGTTCTGGTTGTAAATTGAGAATTGCATGATACCCTTTTTGTTAACGTCTATGTAAACACAGCTGTGGCTTTGGTATTACAGGATGTACAGTAAAAGACTAGAAGGCTCGTTCTCATTTACACTGTGGACAGGTTAAGCACTACAGGGGAATGACTGCAAGAGCTGCAAATCAGAGTCATGCTTCTGCACAACTGTAAACCGTCCTCCCGTTAGGATTTGCATTAGCAAGGGTATGCAGAGGTATATATCTATATTCTGCACAAAAGGCTTCGGTTTGTTTCTCATTAAAGCTGCCCCCTCCACTTTCATGAAATTCTTTGGGATATTGCTCTGCCAGTTGCTTAGAACTTAAATTTTGCCACTTTTTGTATAGTTCTGTGTAAGTATTCACTTTTGATGTTTGCTAACTGCTTTAACTTTGCACTGAAACCAATTCAAAAGACTCCTTTCCCCTTTCCTATTTTCACACTGATTGGCAATAACTGTCAATTCGAGTTCCGTGACAAAATCACATCCCCAATCACGCACAACTAATCGAAATAGAATGTGGTCCACATTCGCTGTTAGTTGCTTGATTTTAGTTTCCTAAAATGCTTTTTCTCAGCTAAAAACCTAATTAAGTTGGGCCCTTAGATTATTTCAGATATCGCCATATGATTATTTATCCACTAAATAATAAAAACCTCCTTAAGAATGCTTAGAGTGGAAAACTACTATAATGTATGATTTGTGAAAGAGCCGTCATCTTCCTGTTCTAACAGCAGAGCAGTGTTATGTAACGCAGTGCTGCATTGTGCATGCGCCAGTTCCTCTCGACACACAATTCTGAGAGACCAAACAGCCTGAGCTACTGACCTATATACAGTTTCTACAAGTAGATAAAAAAAACAACAATTGCACAGGGCTTTAGCTGTAATAATCTGCAAAACCATTTGCCATTCTCCCTTATGAAACGATAACTGCCTCATCTGAACTCCCTCAATAAACAGTTACTTTTACAACACAATCGTTAACAGTTTCAAAGCTGACACTGAACAGCACACTGCTGTTACACAACAGTGTGATGCTCCTTCTAAAGTCTTTGTGACAGCAACCCCACTATCTTGAGGGACCCAAGTGCCAGGGCTTACTCTTTTCCTTTTCCACCTCCAGAACTTTCTTCTTCCACTCGTCAAACGTGGGAATATCCTCTGGGTCTTTGCTGGGCTGGACAGCAGTGGGGTCTATCTCGCCAACTTTATGAGGGTCCACGTTCTGGATAGTCAGGGAGAACGATACAAAGAAATATATAAAAGAATAAATAAATGGAGTGTGGTCACACTGACAGTGCAGTGATACACCGATACAGCAGCATGGCTCAAGAGGCTCAAAATCAACACCTGCTTTATCCGATGTGTTCTAAAAAGATTACCTTTAAAAAGAGGTGAAAAGCCCAAAGCCCTGCTTATGTGATAGCACACCGACTGAACACTGTAAAATACAATGCACATGAGCAGAGTCCTTGGATTGCTCTGGATGGCTGAAGGACGTCCAGTGTGTACCACACCGACTCCAAGCAAGTCCTTCAGGTATTAGGTTGGGTGTCCTAATAAAGTAGCCAGGAAGTATTATGTATTCAATGAATGCTGCCGCTCTGCCCTGACAGGAGTACCTCACAGAAATGAGCTTCCTAGTTGAACAGTCCGGAATAAATCATTTCTCCGAGACCCGCAGGACAGCAGTGGCATGCTAAATGAACACTAACTGAATTGGACATTTGTGAGAAGATTTCTGGAAGCAGCACCTTCCAGAAATCTGAGCTACTACAACACCAAGATGAAAGACAAAGACAGAAACTCTGGTAATGCGTTCAGTAGTACATGGACAGAAAACACAATTCATACAGAAGAGAGAAAACAAAATGTTCACTGCAGTTCAAAACCCTACATTTTCAACACCCCATTTACAGTGTTAAAGTACTTCTAAAGTTACTTTTTAAAGAAACATGCATTGATGGTTAATAACAGCACAAGAATGTTTTTGTGAGAGTGCGGTGTCGAAGTTTTGCACAGAACAAACCCTTTTCAGAGTTTAAACTGGCTTACCTTGATTTCGTGAGAAGTGTTAGAGCTGTGGTCCCTGCTCGTCTCCTTGCCCACTCTCGTGAGTTTGGGGTCCAGGTCTGTCTTGGTCCCCCTTTCCCTGGCAGGAGTGCTGGAGATGTTCTCCACAAGCTCTTCCGAGAGGCTGCTTACAACACAACAGAAAGGGGAGGGAAACCAGAATCCTCTAAGTGGGCTGATATTAAAAAGCACACATGATGCATTTAAATAATCCTGCTGTCAAGCTAACATTTTCTCTTTAGCGACGACGACAGGAGAGAGAAGCAAGGCGTGCGGAGCTTTATTCAGTGGAGCGGAGAAAATGATACCTTCTATTGGAATGTGGCTCAGCGTGGTCGAGAGGCCGGCTTCAGTACTCACCTGGTGGGTAGCCTGCCAAAGGAGGGGGGCTCGCTATGAGGGGCCGCCACAGGGGTCCCTCCAGCCTCACAGTCAGCAGCTGACTGCTCAGCTTCATTAGAGCTGCCTACAGGGGTATCGGCACTGGAATTCTCTATTGCACTGAGGGAAAGAAATAACACGCCGTTTACCGGGTTGCCCTTTTAGGCGGGGAAGGAATGGAAGAAAAAGTGCCTTTCTGCAGCAACAAATGCCACTATTGAAGTACATGACGTTCAGGAACCAGTCTACTGATTTAGCTTCACAGCTGCAGAAGAGAGTTCATTTACTGCCTGATGATTACATGATTAGTTAGCGTCCAAACTACTTCAGAATCTTCTTTCTTGCTGGGTTTCTGTTTCATAACACGCAAGCTGCTATTTTTTACACTGCAGTGCGTTGCATTGATAAAAAAAAAAAAAAAAAAAGAAAAAAAGCTTCATCAGGAAAGCCATCAGACTCTCGTTTTGATCACTCTTCTTCATTCAGTGGATTGAATACGCAGCTGTATTCCAGCATACGATGGATGTAGAGGACTTAAAAGAATAGGAGTAGCAGTTCAGAGAGGAAAGCAGTCTCAAGCTGGTGACCTGGGTGACCCCAATACTGGTAAAGAGAGTCCAAGAAGAGCTCAGCTTGGAGGCTCTCCATATTTTGACATGCAGCTAAATTAACAGTCGACAACTTTGAAGGTTAAATGCAACTTAAAAATGAAGCAGCATGTATGTTTACACCAGTTACTGTAGGGCTGAAGGAGTCATCAGAATCATTATGCGACATCTTACCACCCAGTCTCTCAACTCTAACCACTATGCCACACTGCCTCCCAGTCCCTCGACTCTAACCACTATGCCACACTGCCTCCCAGTCCCTCAACTCTAACCACTATGCCACACTGCCACGCAGTCCCTCGACTCTAACCACTATGCCACACTGCCTCCCAGTCCCTCAACTCTAACCACTATGCCACACTGCCACGCAGTCCCTCGACTCTAGCCACTAGGTTGCAGTGCCTCTCAGTTAGGGCACAATGCCTCCTTGGCTTGGCTAGGATTGGCTAGGCTTGCCCTCCCCCTCCCCTGCCCCACAGCAAACATTTGGGTATTTTTTTTTTTTTTTTTAATGCCATTGAAGAAAGCAGTGTGTGAATCCTCACCTTGGCTGAGTAACAGGAGGGATCTCCGAGGTAGGTGTGCTGGAAATGTAATCAGTCGTAGCAGAAGCACTGGAAGTAGCTTCATACAGACTGGCTGTGTCTGGTTCTGGCTCAGTCACAGATTCAGATAAAGAAGCAGGCTCTGCCTCAGTCACAGATTCAGATAAAGAAGCAGGCTCTGCCTCAGTCACAGATTCAGATAAAGAAGCAGGCTCTGCCTCAGTCACAGATTCAGTTAAAGAAGCAGGTACTGCCTCAGTCACAGATTCAGTTAAAGCAGCAGGCTCTGGCTCTGGTTGTGGCTCATCTGCTTTCACATTCTGCAGGCAAAGTTAAAAAATAAGTTTGTAAGACATGTTTCATACAGACGCGCAACCTAGTAGACGACCTGTGAGAAGAGGCGGGATTGCTGCAGATACAGGCTCCCCCTCGCTGTGCGAGTGAATGGCTGCTCAAGGGCTTCACCAGCCAGGCTCCGCACCAAGCAACACTCACCTTGAGCCAGCCGACACACCTGTGAGTCTGCAGGATCCCAATTAAGAGCAAACTTAGACTTGTAATTAGCTGTAACTTCATAGATTTTAAAAACAGAAATCTGGCTAGTTCTATACTCGGTTTGAAAAAATGAATAGAAAAATGCTTTACCTGCTCCTGCCCTTCATCTTTTGTGCAGTCTTCTGCTAAAGTGTGTATTTGCAAAGTTTGTTCTGCTCTCAATCCAACGTCATAGGATGACTGGATCTCTGTGGACCCATCATCTGCACCCTGTTGGGATTTAACATTGTTAGACAAACCTGCTGATCTCAGAGAGTCGGGAGGGTGAGCAAGCCAGCCAGACACGTCTTGGCAGCACTAAAGCACTAACTCTACTCTGAACAGGCAGTCGAAACCTTATTACATTTTACTCCACTTATCCAGGCTCTCCCTCAGTAAAAGCATCACATGCAGTACTGTTAATCCCTTTCATGTTGTAGCTCAGGATATGTAAAATCGGTAAGCATCTTGGCAGGCACTGTAGTGCTAACATACCTAAACTCTGCCCCCTTCCCTTTGTATACTGTATAATCATAACAGAGATCTTGTGATCTGTTAGCAGTAGGAGATAGTGAACAGTGGGAGTGTTACCTTTGAGTCAATGTTCTCCTCATGCTTTGCCTGGGGTCCGCTATCCTGTGCAAACTGTGCTGAGGCTGTAGAGCCCTCTTCCGAACAACACACATGTCGACTGGGGTACCTGGGGAGCAGAAACAAGCTACCTGTCAGAAAGCACTCGCGGAAATCTGTGAAGACCCTGCCCTCTGGCATTCCAATGCTGGGGTCTACGACATCATACAGAAAACAGAGCCCAAAGAAAAAAAAAAAAAAAGTCTGTTTAGTCAGCTACCCAGTGACTGCCCAGCAAACGTGAACCACCAGATAACAATCCTGAAATATAAAATGTCAAAAAATTTAAAAAGTAAAACATATTTAATGGAAACTCAGTTTTGCCTTGTGCAGCTGTCAGGATCGGTCACTGAGCTTGTGAATGACACTTTATTCAGCCACGAAGGACCTACTAGGGCAAGTAATATACTCTGTGGAAAATGATTTTTTTTATTTTGAAAATAAATAAAAATAAATTTAAACCCTCATTATTACCAAATTCTACACCGTTACCAAATAGCACAGGTATATTATTAAAACAGTATAAAAATCTAAACATGAAATTACAGTAAGGATGAACAAAGCTCTTATCTTAGCAGAGGGTTTAAAGTCTAAGTGAGCTGGAAGTCGTTTGTGCAGAAAGGCTGCTGAAGCAACAATGTCATGGAATGTTTGAATGGAGGTTTAATAGGCAGCTCCAGTGTCACAGCTGGTTCCCTCTCAATCCGGTCACACAGTTTAAATAGCGCCGGCGCCCAGAAGGTTCCAATGACAACAGAACAATGCCACCTGCCAACCGAGCCCCGAGACGAAAGGAGCCCTGCCATCATTCATTCTGGACAGGGACAGGACATAGCCTGCTGTCTGCTGAAGGCATACACCAACTAAAAGTCATTCACACAGGTAGTCTACTAGTCTGTGGTGCAAAAGATATACAGCCAGTACAGCAGCAAGCACATCGTGCAGGTTTTGGGATGATGTTGATGTGATGGTTTCACCCAAGTGCTTCATCAGGGTCAGATTTCTGGTTAATTAACCCTTGGCGGTCCATTTATTCAGCCCATCTCAGGCGCGTCGGGTCCAATTTATTTTCACACATGAAGTTTATTTTAGACGCACTGTTTAAAAGCATTTTTTTTTCACCGTAAAACAGGTTTAAAAGGCACTGCATATCAACAGGACACTCAGTACTGCATCTCCAGCCCAGCCCCGCCCCTTGTTCGCTGTATTTTTCACATACCTTTTCATAGTGCATACTGATGAGTGATCAGGAGATGATTTGTTTTATCACCAAACTCCTCAATAATGTGATCCAAGTCATTATTTTATTACTATAACATCTCAAAAAGCTCTGCAAATGTCTGATATTCTTTGAGCGCTGGATGTAGAAGCAGCTATCTTGTTTGTTTATGGCCGTGTTATCTCTGTGGTGCCGTGGCTGTGTGTATTGCTCAGATACCGGCCCTTTTTTTTTTTTCAGGTCTCACTCGGCCATTGAATGGTTTTCTCGGCTTTTTCCAGGAGAAAAAACAACTAGAGACTTGTGATGTCTTTTTGATGATATCGGACAAGGTACGACATAGGACCGCAAAGGGTTAATATAATTTTTTAAAAACACCTTAAAGCCCTCATGATGGTGGGGCTGCCTAAACCAGGCAGTAGTGGTTCACCTCAATGACTGACATTGGGAAATGCCCTTGTAAACCTGACACACGCTTGTCCAAAGATCATACTCTGTCTGTGGTATCAGGTCCATTCTCCACGTGCACAAGTGTTTATCAGCTCATCTTTTACTCATACAGCCAACAGCAACAAGTGACACTGCAGTAAGTTTACACAACACTGGGAAGAGCTCTGGCAGCTGGGCTTGCTTTAACTGTCACTCTGCCCAGCACATAAACAGGGAACACTATTCCTCTGCACCAATGTTTGGCTATCATGTTCATTAGTGGTGAGGCAATAAATTACAACAGAACTGTAAAGCGTTAATAGACACAGTAAAGAGCAGGCGTCTCCAACCCTGGTCCTGGAGAGCTCTAATCCTGCAGGTTTTCTAGGTGTCTTCCCATCAGCAATGGCTAAACATCTGGAACATGTTAATCTGGACTAATTATGACAAGAATCGGTTCAATTAAGTAACAGAGAACTCGGTGGAAATGAAAACCAGAAGTCCTGCAGCTCTCCAGGACCAGGGCTGGAGACCCCTGGTAAAGTATACAATACAATCTGCTGTCAAAGCTCATACCAGTGCAGGAATCAGCACCACAGCTTTTGAACAATGTATTTTCTGCGTTCTTCACCATCATTCTGGAAAGCCTTGCACTCGTGACCCCGCCCCCAGTGGCTCGCCTAGTAAAGCATGGCTCGAACCCCACAGGTCAGGAGCAGAGACTTGAGGCACTTTGTAAGATCTCCCTCCCCAGTTACAGCATGTTTCCAGTGCAAGGATAGATCTACAGGCAGACGAGTCTGTACTGAAGCACCGTTTGAATCCAAGTGCTCTCACTCAAACAGCAGTGTGTGAAAGGCTTTATCATGTCCCCTTAAGTGCACTGCCAGATTGTTCTGTCATGTTGAAACAAGAGGAATATCAAAATGAAACACAAATACTACCAAGAGCACGGAGGGAAAGCAGTTAAACCTGTCATGTGAGCATGGCTTTTAAAAGCAGGCTGTTAGCAGCTCCACAATAACTAAATGAAATGCAACCAAACTCAGTTCCACTGGTTTTGTTTTCGGTGACCAGTTGCAGTAAAGATGCATCCTCAATGCATCAGCATAGCTTTTGGGCTACACATAGTTTCACGCTAAGTTAGTTTCTTCAGAAAGACTGTGTGCACTTGAAGAGTATCGTGTCAAAAATATCTAGCCAGACGAGCGGAGTTTAACCAGTATCAAGTATTGTATATACATCTACATAGAAGCAGCCAAAAAGCACCTTGACCATCTATTCTCAGTACTCAGTAAATGGCTACACTACAAAGAGATATTGCATTTTAAAAAGTCACACTCAAACATTTTATTTGTAACGATGCCTGCTCAACACGTGGCTGGTGCTGTGCTGTCCAGACAGATCAGGAGTAGGGCAGACACATTCCATCACTTGTTTGGGTATTAGATACAGCTCTTATCGGTCACTGCTCTGCATGGAAACACAAATCCAGCTCATCCGTTCTAATCCTCCCAATGTTCGAACTGACACAGAGAAAGGGCGGTCCTGCTGAAAAATCGAAAAGGGCACAAATGTTTTAATGGGGGGCTTTGTGATGACAAACCACCCCAGGCTACAGAATACTTTGCAGATGTCAGACCAGAAGTATTCCTTCAAACTTAGATGCAGTTTTTTTAAACCATTTTTTGCTTCAGAAATATCCTGCATCTTAAATTTGAGTATAGTAGTGATGCGTGATTGAATAGCCAACAAAAGATGTGACAACCCGAGTACACAAGCAGCAACGTGACCGACTGCAGAGAAAAAACAAACAAAGACATCACTGCCTGAATACACAAGCAGCAACGTGACTGACTGCAGAGAAAACACAAACAAAGACATCACTGCCCGAGTACACAAGCAGCAACGTGACTGACTGCAGAGAAAACACAAAGATATCACTGCCTGAATACACAAGCAGCAACGTGACTGACTGCAGAGAAAACACAAAGACATCACTGCCCGAGTACACAAGCAGCAACGTGACTGACTGCAGAGAAAACACAAAGATATCACTGCCTGAATACACAAGCAGCAACGTGACTGACTGCAGAGAAAACACAAAGACATCACTGCCTGAGTACACAAGCAGCAACGTGACTGACTGCAGAGAAAACACAAAGACATCACTGCCTGAATACACAAGCAGCAACGTGACTGACTGCAGAGAAAACACAAAGACATCACTGCCCGAATACACAAGCAGCAACGTGACTGACTGCAGAGAAAACACAAAGATATCACTGCCTGAATACACAAGCAGCAACGTGACTGACTGCAGAGAAAACACAAAGACATCACTGCCCGAATACACAAGCAGCAACGTGACTGACTGCAGAGAAAACACAAAGATATCACTGCCTGAATACACAAGCAGCAACGTGACTGACTGCAGAGAAAACACAAAGACATCACTGCCTGAATACACAAGCAGCAACGTGACTGACTGCAGAGAAAACACAAAGACATCACTGCCTGAATACACAAGCAGCAACGTGACTGACTGCAGAGAAAACACAAAGACATCACTGCCTGAATACACAAGCAGCAACGTGACTGACTGCAGAGAAAACACAAAGACATCACTGCCTGAATACACAAGCAGCAACGTGACTGACTGCAGAGAAAACACAAAGACATCACTGCCTGAATACACAAGCAGCAACGTGACTGACTGCAGAGAAAACACAAAGACATCACTGCCCGAATACACAAGCAGCAACGTGACTGACTGCAGAGAAAACACAAAGACATCACTGCCTGAATACACAAGCAGCAACGTGACTGACTGCAGAGAAAACACAAAGACATCACTGCCTGAATACACAAGCAGCAACGTGACTGACTGCAGAGAAAACACAAAGACATCACTGCCTGAATACACAAGCAGCAACGTGACTGACTGCAGAGAAAACACAAAGACATCACTGCCTGAATACACAAGCAGCAACGTGACTGACTGCAGAGAAAACACAAAGACATCACTGCCTGAATACACAAGCAGCAACGTGACTGACTGCAGAGAAAACACAAAGACATCACTGCCTGAATACACAAGCAGCAACGTGACTGACTGCAGAGAAAACACAAAGACATCACTGCCTGAATACACAAGCAGCAACGTGACTGACTGCAGAGAAAACACAAAGACATCACTGCCTGAATACACAAGCAGCAACGTGACTGACTGCAGAGAAAACACAAAGACATCACTGCCTGAATACACAAGCAGCAACGTGACTGACTGCAGAGAAAACACAAAGACATCACTGCCTGAATACACAAGCAGCAACGTGACTGACTGCAGAGAAAACACAAAGACATCACTGCCTGAATACACAAGCAGCAACGTGACTGACTGCAGAGAAAACACAAAGACATCACTGCCTGAATACACAAGCAGCAACGTGACTGACTGCAGAGAAAACACAAAGACATCACTGCCTGAATACACAAGCAGCAACGTGACTGACTGCAGAGAAAACACAAAGACATCACTGCCTGAATACACAAGCAGCAACGTGACTGACTGCAGAGAAAACACAAAGACATCACTGCCTGAATACACAAGCAGCAACGTGACTGACTGCAGAGAAAACACAAAGACATCACTGCCTGAATACACAAGCAGCAACGTGACTGACTGCAGAGAAAACACAAAGACATCACTGCCTGAATACACAAGCAGCAACGTGACTGACTGCAGAGAAAACACAAAGACATCACTGCCTGAATACACAAGCAGCAACGTGACTGACTGCAGAGAAAACACAAAGACATCACTGCCTGAATACACAAGCAGCAACGTGACTGACTGCAGAGAAAACACAAAGACATCACTGCCTGAATACACAAGCAGCAACGTGACTGACTGCAGAGAAAACACAAAGACATCACTGCCTGAATACACAAGCAGCAACGTGACTGACTGCAGAGAAAACACAAAGACATCACTGCCTGAATACACAAGCAGCAACGTGACTGACTGCAGAGAAAACACAAAGACATCACTGCCTGAATACACAAGCAGCAACGTGACTGACTGCAGAGAAAACACAAAGACATCACTGCCTGAATACACAAGCAGCAACGTGACTGACTGCAGAGAAAACACAAAGACATCACTGCCTGAATACACAAGCAGCAACGTGACTGACTGCAGAGAAAACACAAAGACATCACTGCCTGAATACACAAGCAGCAACGTGACTGACTGCAGAGAAAACACAAAGACATCACTGCCTGAATACACAAGCAGCAACGTGACTGACTGCAGAGAAAACACAAAGACATCACTGCCTGAATACACAAGCAGCAACGTGACTGACTGCAGAGAAAACACAAAGACATCACTGCCTGAATACACAAGCAGCAACGTGACTGACTGCAGAGAAAACACAAAGACATCACTGCCTGAATACACAAGCAGCAACGTGACTGACTGCAGAGAAAACACAAAGACATCACTGCCTGAATACACAAGCAGCAACGTGACTGACTGCAGAGAAAACACAAAGACATCACTGCCTGAATACACAAGCAGCAACGTGACTGACTGCAGAGAAAACACAAAGACATCACTGCCTGAATACACAAGCAGCAACGTGACTGACTGCAGAGAAAACACAAAGACATCACTGCCTGAATACACAAGCAGCAACGTGACTGACTGCAGAGAAAACACAAAGACATCACTGCCTGAATACACAAGCAGCAACGTGACTGACTGCAGAGAAAACACAAAGACATCACTGCCTGAATACACAAGCAGCAACGTGACTGACTGCAGAGAAAACACAAAGACATCACTGCCTGAATACACAAGCAGCAACGTGACTGACTGCAGAGAAAACACAAAGACATCACTGCCTGAATACACAAGCAGCAACGTGACTGACTGCAGAGAAAACACAAAGACATCACTGCCTGAATACACAAGCAGCAACGTGACTGACTGCAGAGAAAACACAAAGACATCACTGCCTGAATACACAAGCAGCAACGTGACTGACTGCAGAGAAAACACAAAGACATCACTGCCTGAATACACAAGCAGCAACGTGACTGACTGCAGAGAAAACACAAAGACATCACTGCCTGAATACACAAGCAGCAACGTGACTGACTGCAGAGAAAACACAAAGACATCACTGCCTGAATACACAAGCAGCAACGTGACTGACTGCAGAGAAAACACAAAGACATCACTGCCTGAATACACAAGCAGCAACGTGACTGACTGCAGAGAAAACACAAAGACATCACTGCCTGAATACACAAGCAGCAACGTGACTGACTGCAGAGAAAACACAAAGACATCACTGCCTGAATACACAAGCAGCAACGTGACTGACTGCAGAGAAAACACAAAGACATCACTGCCTGAATACACAAGCAGCAACGTGACTGACTGCAGAGAAAACACAAAGACATCACTGCCTGAATACACAAGCAGCAACGTGACTGACTGCAGAGAAAACACAAAGACATCACTGCCTGAATACACAAGCAGCAACGTGACTGACTGCAGAGAAAACACAAAGACATCACTGCCTGAATACACAAGCAGCAACGTGACTGACTGCAGAGAAAACACAAAGACATCACTGCCTGAATACACAAGCAGCAACGTGACTGACTGCAGAGAAAACACAAAGACATCACTGCCTGAATACACAAGCAGCAACGTGACTGACTGCAGAGAAAACACAAAGACATCACTGCCTGAATACACAAGCAGCAACGTGACTGACTGCAGAGAAAACACAAAGACATCACTGCCTGAATACACAAGCAGCAACGTGACTGACTGCAGAGAAAACACAAAGACATCACTGCCTGAATACACAAGCAGCAACGTGACTGACTGCAGAGAAAACACAAAGACATCACTGCCTGAATACACAAGCAGCAACGTGACTGACTGCAGAGAAAACACAAAGACATCACTGCCTGAATACACAAGCAGCAACGTGACTGACTGCAGAGAAAACACAAAGACATCACTGCCTGAATACACAAGCAGCAACGTGACTGACTGCAGAGAAAACACAAAGACATCACTGCCTGAATACACAAGCAGCAACGTGACTGACTGCAGAGAAAACACAAAGACATCACTGCCTGAATACACAAGCAGCAACGTGACTGACTGCAGAGAAAACACAAAGACATCACTGCCTGAATACACAAGCAGCAACGTGACTGACTGCAGAGAAAACACAAAGACATCACTGCCTGAATACACAAGCAGCAACGTGACTGACTGCAGAGAAAACACAAAGACATCACTGCCTGAATACACAAGCAGCAACGTGACTGACTGCAGAGAAAACACAAAGACATCACTGCCTGAATACACAAGCAGCAACGTGACTGACTGCAGAGAAAACACAAAGACATCACTGCCTGAATACACAAGCAGCAACGTGACTGACTGCAGAGAAAACACAAAGACATCACTGCCTGAATACACAAGCAGCAACGTGACTGACTGCAGAGAAAACACAAAGACATCACTGCCTGAATACACAAGCAGCAACGTGACTGACTGCAGAGAAAACACAAAGACATCACTGCCTGAATACACAAGCAGCAACGTGACTGACTGCAGAGAAAACACAAAGACATCACTGCCTGAATACACAAGCAGCAACGTGACTGACTGCAGAGAAAACACAAAGACATCACTGCCTGAATACACAAGCAGCAACGTGACTGACTGCAGAGAAAACACAAAGACATCACTGCCTGAATACACAAGCAGCAACGTGACTGACTGCAGAGAAAACACAAAGACATCACTGCCTGAATACACAAGCAGCAACGTGACTGACTGCAGAGAAAACACAAAGACATCACTGCCTGAATACACAAGCAGCAACGTGACTGACTGCAGAGAAAACACAAAGACATCACTGCCTGAATACACAAGCAGCAACGTGACTGACTGCAGAGAAAACACAAAGACATCACTGCCTGAATACACAAGCAGCAACGTGACTGACTGCAGAGAAAACACAAAGACATCACTGCCTGAATACACAAGCAGCAACGTGACTGACTGCAGAGAAAACACAAAGACATCACTGCCTGAATACACAAGCAGCAACGTGACTGACTGCAGAGAAAACACAAAGACATCACTGCCTGAATACACAAGCAGCAACGTGACTGACTGCAGAGAAAACACAAAGACATCACTGCCTGAATACACAAGCAGCAACGTGACTGACTGCAGAGAAAACACAAAGACATCACTGCCTGAATACACAAGCAGCAACGTGACTGACTGCAGAGAAAACACAAAGACATCACTGCCTGAATATACAAGCAGCAACGTGACTGACTGCAGAGATAACACAAAGACATCACTGCCTGAAATACAGAAGTAGGAACGTGATTGGCTGCGTCTTAAATTCAAAGGAATATAGTATTCTTAGAAAGCAAGGCACATTCCCAAAAGACATGCTGCCGCCCTGCAAACTTGGTATCCTTGTTATGTAAAGATGAATCTCTTCAAGATAAAGTACCTACTCCTAGAAGTGTTACTCCTAGAAACCATGAACTGCAATTTGCATTTCTGCAATCCCCAGATTAATTAGCCCTATGCATGTAAAATACTTTTGAAAGACTTTGTTTTACAGGGATAACTATAACAATCTGTGAAATTACTGGGCTACATCACAAAACAGTTTGAATGTATAAAAGTGTTTATTGCATTTTTTAAATTGTCAGGAAATATAAACATCCATGCCAGGTACAGTTGTTGTGATAGAATTATACTGTATTAGGCCTACGTCTGCACTGAACCAGAGCTGGATACTAAAGCATGAAAGAGAAGAGAGATTGCCCTTGGGAGAGCCTGGCTGAACCCATCATGTGATCTGATGCGATCTGAAAGGTATTCTGTCAGCACTGTGCTTCAGCAGAGCAGCAGAACAGGCTAATCAAACAGGCAAATGAGGAAGCACACAGCATGCCAACCCCAGCAAACTGAACTGCACTCCTGATCACACTTGAATCTATTCATTTAACCAGGAAGGAACCCACGAGAGGCTCCTGTCACTTACAAAGAGGTCCTGGAAGACAGCAGTGGCATAGCTCCCCAACTCTTGAGATGCTGAGTACCCAAGAGGAAGAGACAGAAATGTTAAGAGAAAAACAACATATTTAACAAGTATTTGAGAAGCAACCTGCAAACAGCAGCAATGCTACACTGATGGATCACCGAGTGCATTTGGAGGAGGCCACCAAGGAGACAGGAGCGCCCCTTCATTCAAACCCTTTGTGAGCTCCCTGACCGACAGGATTTCATATCCTGAAGTAATTATACCTTTAAAAACAAGACGTATGCGTTATTTTAACTTGACCAATTTAAATTAGAAGTTCAAATGCATTTTCTGTGCCACTGTCTGCCAGAGAGGGTCACTGGACTGCTGAACCATTGAAAAGAGCTTAATGTCTTCCCAATGGTCTGTGAGCAAGAACAACTGAAACCAGCAGACGCAAAATCTGGCCTCGTCCGATTGTTCCATTTGATAAAACAGAATAAAAGAGCTCAGCCTCATCCAATAAACATTCCTCTGGATGGGTGTTATTTCACTTCAGGATGTATAATGTATACCAGAGCCCCCGGTCTCAGTCACCAGTGCAGGCTGTTATTAGACTTCACTCTCTACCCCAATGGCTTTGCCTGACTCTGCTTATTGTTTTGCCCTCAGTATGTATTTTGAGTAATAGTCAGCTTGCTGTTTATTATTCATTCAAGCATAATTCCTCAATAAATAAAGACAGCCTGCAGGTTTTACTCTACTGGGACTGGGCTAGCATGCGGTGCTCGAGTTTTCAAATGCGTTTTGATTTGAAATGGCCCACCCCTAATACAGTACACTTAATCTGAGATTTTGCAACATGCACAAGTCTGAATAGGAACCTTCTCCCGAGTAATTCCTTCAGCTTTGATTGCAGTTTACACCTTCACTTTATCTGTTAAATAAACCCTTTAGGCAAGAGCACTATACAAAACACACACACACACACACACACAGTCACATATGGAAAAACACGCTCTAGCAAAGCGTTGCCTCTGTTGTCACACGTGCAGAGCCAGGTGCCACCAAACCTTCAGAGAACCACACACTCAACAAGCGCCGCTGCGTCTCATTCTCAAGAGTCCCTGTTAGCAGAACCACACACTCAACAAGCGCCACTGCGTCTCATTCTCAGAGTCCCTGTTAGCAGAACCACACACTCAACAAGCGCCACTGCATCTCATTCTCAGAGTCCCTGTTAGCAGAACCACACACTCAACAAGCGCCACTGCATCTCATTCTCAGAGTCCCTGTTAGCAGAACCACACACTCAACAAGCGCCACTGCATCTCATTCTCAGAGTCCCTGTTAGCAGAACCACACACTCAACAAGCGCCACTGCGTCTCATTCTCAGAGTCCCTGTTAGCAGAACCACACACTCAACAAGCGCCACTGCGTCTCAGAGTCCCTGTTAGCAGAACCACACACTCAACAAGCGCCACTGCATCTCATTCTCAGAGTCCCTGTTAGCAGCAGCGATGGTTAAACTCACAAAGCACAGGCCTGATTAATGAAGACTGTGAAGAGAGAGACGCAGTGGCAGGGGCCCGCTGCAGTGATAATTGTTCATGTTCTTTGCTTTTCTGGCTTCATATTCATCTCTACTAAATATCCCAGGAATCCTGAATCCCAGTCCTACAAGAAGAATACACCCCCACTGTACAGGAAGGCATGAGGCTACACACATTCCTCTGATGACATTAACTCACTGCTGTCCAACTAGCACATGCTGCACAAACGCCAAGCACAGACTCACACCCCTGTGCATGTATAGCCTTCTGTATGGGGCCTCCAGTCATTTCTTACCCTGCTGTTACTAAAAACTGTTAACAGAAGCATTTTATTTCTTTATTTGAATGCCTGACCCATGTTTGCAAAGCTGGTCTAATTCACATGTGATCACATCAGGCATTTACAATCAGCGTGTTAATTAATGTCATGGAGTAGCTGGCTAGCCCAGTGAAATACAGCTGGGAACTCCAACCAGTGCTGTGACTGTTCAATAAATCAGAGGCAAATGTTTCAAGTGTCGACCCTACAGTGCAATGCTGGTTTTCGTCAGGTGATTCAAGTCAAACATATCCCAGCAGTGTAGAGTGTGACTGTCCATCTCTGAAAACATCTACTGTATCTGCATGCGAGAAGAGTGATCAGTTCTGAATAGAATCAACAACACCTAAAAAAAGAGCTGGTCAAAACCCAGGACTGGGTGCCAAGGCACTGCTGCTTTCTAACCCTGCAGGGTTTGACGAAACAAAACCGCTACCGAGTTCAAATGAGCATCCCCAGTCACTGCTGAGCATCCCCAGTCACTGCTGAGCATCCCCAAATAAACTACCATGAGAAAGTAGATCACCACGCCCTTCAGTGTATCCAGTGCATCTCTGTACTGTACAAGGAGATGTGCTTGTGCAACACACTGAACACACAGACACATCCCCCCATATTCTGATACTTCCGATAACTTCCAATACTAAAGTTAGTTGTGATGAACTTTTATGAAGATTGGATACACAGCACCCAATTAAAGTATCCAACGAGACTGGCTGCTGAGGGTGTGCAGATTCCCACGACTATTTATTGATTAAATCTGCACTCTTGACAAATTGGTGAATGCATCTGTCAAACTAAGAAAAAGCCAACAGGGTAAAGTGCAATTAGCCAAAATAAACACAGAGTGGCACCCAATAAAACTGCAGAGATGGCGTATCCTGCGAGACACATGCCTGCCAGCACAAATGTTCTCCAAATCAGTTAGGAGGCTACCAATGAATTCGGAGTAACAGATTAGTCCAATCTTGCCTTGTTAGGTCATACACAACTTGATTTCACACTTGGAAATACTCGCCCACACACCTTTTAAAAACACCCTGACCTCACTGGCAAACAGGGACATTCCTTCTGAATTGCTATACTGACAAAAAAAGGCCTCTAGAAATCACACCCATGCAAATCAGTTAGTGTCAGCCGAATGTTTTTTTACTTCTAATAACTACATGATAACCACTTGAATGGCCTAATCCAGTAGCTACAGTCTCAGCTGTGTGAAACAGTAAGAAGCTCTGTAGATCCACATGTGGACAAGCACAGCACCTTCATAGGGAGTAAAGTGACTGTACATTTCAAATGACATGGGAGTCGAAGAGTGCCAGTGGTAAAGGTGGGGTTGTTTCGGAGAGACCTCACAGAACGTTGCCGAACTGTTTCTCACAAGTCCAGCTGAGAAACGGTCAATAACAAACACCATAGCCTTCTCTCATTACAGTACACAGCGTAACAGAGAATGTGAGCAGCAAAAATAAACTGCCATGATAAAGCACTGCCAGTAACTCAGATTGGATTAGTTCAGACATGTTTATTTAAACACAGTCACAAGCTTCCGTTCTCACCCCTGCACTAGCCAGCCTATCCACTTTCAAAGAGACCCCCTACTCCTCACTCCCTCCAGCATATTATCAGGCAAGCTTACAACAGTAATGTACTAATTCATACAAACCATTAGAAATTGCTGTTCTGTGCTGTTTTATTAACAGTATCTCAATATGTAAGGTTTTTTTTTTTGAATAGTTTATTGCACAGAGAATGCATCTGCAACCACAAGTGAAAACAAAACTGAATCTTCACATCCAGGGCGCCAGTGTTCATGTCTCACTTTACAAGACTATGTGTCCTTGGCAAACCAGCATTCTGCATGATAACACTACAGCAAGAACTACACTTCGTAGAGATACAGAATTGGGTTCAAATGAGTGGCAGTAACCAGCAGGTGAAATCAGACCGACATTAAAAGGTGACGCACGCCGACGTCAGTGACGCCGACGCTCGTCTTTTAGGTTTAAATGACGACATGCGCACGGTTACTTTTCAGAGCACATCAGAACTGTACAAAACGGGATTCGTTAATATAATTCCCATTCGTATCAATACCACAGTATATCCCTAGTATCATCACACCGCAGAAAGAGCAGCTTCCATAGGAGTCGGGACACGTCCCGTTTCTAATCGGTGGTCTTAATGTAAAACTAAACTGTGGTTCTACAGCACAGTACAATAATATGGGTACTTTCAAATCGTTCACACCCGGACTAGTTCCACATTTTATCAAGTGATCTTGGTTAACGCATTGTCCACCCCCGTGCATTTGGTCTCACTTAGTAATTGTACTACATAAATTGAACACCCACACAGTTTGAAAAATACATAACATTAAACCCTATAAAAATGGTAGCTACAATGCTGAAGTGTCATATTAATTCTCTCAATATCCAGGTGTCAACTCATAAAATTCAATATTAACATAAAGCACTGTATGATTAGCAGAATCAGGCAGTTCAGAATCTTAATAATACTAATTTAAAACAAAACAAAGCAAAACAAAACACCCAAGGCAAAGTTGTATTTGCATTGCACTAAGCCGGACACTTGACAAACTGGATGTCTGGCGTGGTGGCGGCACTGGGATGGCACTGGGATGGCACGGGCTCGGCACATCCTGGTGTTGTGCAGTATATCATGTATATAATAAATATAAAACTATAGTATCGGGCCTTCGTGATGGCACGGCGTGTAAACAAGATGAAATTGCATACAGCGCTGTGCCTAACATTGAACGCTGCGGCAGACACAACAGCCGAGACTGTTTTTGACTCGTATTATTATTATTATTATTATTATTATTATTATTATTAAAACAATACAGCCGCGCCAGTATTGTAATTATAAACGACGTCGCGTTCTCCTTACCAGCACAAGACCGAGAGAATCAGGCACACCACCAACAAAACCTCTTTCATCATCTTCCCACAGAAACGAACATCCTCGCTGGCTTTGTTAACCCCTTCGTGTGGAGTTTCAAACAGTTAGGAAGAGACCTCTAAGCACTCGCTTTTTCAACGGGCTCGCTGTAATTCTAATAAATTAACGTGGGTTCGTTAACGCTGTCCCCTCGCTTGTGTTTCCCCGGATAGTCCGACTCCCTCCCACAGGCTCCTGCCTCTCGCTCGAGCTGCGGAGGGTTATCGCCGACGCGCGAATCACTCCTCCTGCTCGTGACGCAGCGGTTAAAACCTCACCCGCTGCTCTCGCGCTGAGTTGGAACATCTGACGTTGGACACATCGCCAGCTCGAGGGGGGGGGGGGGAAACACGCCCATAGCTTGGCTTGGAGTACAAGGATATCCAATCAAAAACCATTTTCAGACACGTCGACTATTCTCGCCCCTCCTCCGTACACCCAAAGTATTCTGGGAATCGTGGTATTTTTTTTTTTAAATATACATTAAAAGGTAAACAACTACAAATCCCAGCATGCGTCGCGCTCGTGACAAGAGTGTCTGAGTTCAAACAACAGTTCAAAACGGACAGATATTTATTTTAAAACCGGGTTTCTAAATACAGAAACAGGCACATCGCTTGAGGGTGTCTGTGGTTTTTATGAATTACTTTCCAAGCACAGGGTGCCTGTCCTTCGTGCGTTAGCCGCGCTTTGTGATTGGAGGATACGGGGTCTCCTAAGCGCGGCCCCTTGCTGTCTGCGCCTCGCCGCTTCTCCGTGCTCGACTCACACCGAGGAGGTTTCTTGGAGTCGATAGTTAGCGTTTGCTCAGTTTCTCAGTGGAAGTGTTGTTTGTATTTTCGGCTATGGTTGTCAGGGAGCTGTGTGTGTTCGTGTTGGTCGCTGTGGCTCACTGGGCGAGTCTCTCCGCCGACGCCTTCTCGCAGTCGATGGACAGCGACTTCACATTCACCCTCCCGGCGGGCCGCAAGGAGTGCTTCTTTCAGACTATGAAGAAGGACGCCTCGCTGGAGATAGAGTACCAGGTAAGGCTGACAAAGCGACTCCCAAGGCTGTTTGCAAGTTAACAATCTGTTTAGTAAGCAGTTATTTAATATCATAGGGCGTACTGCTGTGCTTGGTATTAGTGCACAAACTTGAACTTTTGTTCCAACTGCTGAATACATTTCGGCATAGTGTTGTTATTATTGTGACTCGTTGTGGGCTTTCTATAGTTCATACATCCCGCTAATAATAACGCCATGATAACAGGAAACGTTGAAGCGGGTTATTTCTAATTTTATCCAGAAAGTCGCACTCCCGACTCCACCCCGTGGTTGGAGTCGAGAGGGGGAGGAGGGGTCGTATGGATGACATTTGCCCAACACAGCTGCATACCAACCATCAAGTGAGACAAGACCGCTTTTAATAAAGTGAGACAGGGTGTTGTGTTTTTTGTCTTTGTGTGTGGAAGGAGTCAGGGACAATTCTTGAAGTACACCTGTGTTGTGTTCCGGAAAGACTGTATTCATTTTGACAAACAAACAAACAAACCAACCAAGAAAGCACTTCCATCCAGAAAGTGTGAATCACAAACGATTTGACATTCTGTAAAAACCAGTACACATATACACACACAAAGATTAAACCAGTACACATATACACACACAAAGATTAAACCAGTACACATGTACACACACAAAGATTAAACCAGAACACATGTACACACACAAAGATTAAACCAGTACACATGTACACACACAAAGATTATACCAGTACACATATACACACACAAAGATTAAACCAGTACACATGTACACACACGAAGATTAAACCAGTACACATGTACACACACAAAGATTAAACCAGTACACATATACACACACAAAGATTATACCAGTACACATGTACACACACGAAGATTAAACCAGTACACATGTACACAAGAAGATTATACCAGTACACATACGCACACGAAGATTATACCAGTACACATGTACACAAGAAGATTATACCAGTACACATATACACACACGAAGATTAAACCAGTACACATATACACACACGAAGATTAAACCAGTACACATACACACACAAAGATTAAACCAGTACACATGTACACACACAAAGATTAAACCAGTACACATACACACACAAAGATTAAACCAGTACACATACACACATGAAGATTAAACCAGTACACATATACACACAAAGATTAAACCAGTACACATATACACACACAAAGATTATACCAGTACACATGTACACACGAAGATTAAACCAGTACACATACACACACACGAAGATTGAACCAGTACACAAGATTAAACCAGTACACATACACACGAAGATTATACCAGTACACATAAACACATGAAAATGAAACCAGGGCACAAGAAGATTGGCATACCAGATTGTATTTCACTTTTTATTATATATTCTTTCCCTGCTCTTACAGCAAAGCTGGGGCAGTATGAAAGGTGATTTTTTACTCTGGATGCTTTAACCCTTTAAGGTACAAGAGACGTGTGTCCCATAAATAACTCATTTATTTCTGCAATGAGGTGCACGAAACAGGGTTGAAAATTTACTGACAGGCTGGATCTGGTCATCTAATGCTGAGACTTGCTCTCCCCTCTGTGTCTCTCCTGGTCTCTGTTGATGGGTCAGTGTCTCTCCTGGTCTCTGTTGATGGGTCAGTGTCTCTCCTGGTCTCTGTTGATGGGTCAGTGTCTCTCCTGGTCTCTGTTGATGGGTCAGTGTCTCTCCTGGTCTCTGTTGATGGGTCAGTGTCTCTCCTGGTCTCTGTTGATGGGTCAGTGTCTCTCCTGGTCTCTGTTGATGGGTCAGTGTCTCTCCTGGTCTCTGTTGATGGGTCAGTGTCTCCTGGTCTCTGTTGATGGCTCTCCCTGGTCTCTGTTGATGGGTCAGTGTCTCTCCTGGTCTCTGTTGATAGCTCAGTGTCACTGATTCTTGCTCTCTCCTCTGTGTCTCTGATCTCACAGGTGCTAGACGGGGCAGGTCTGGATGTGGATTTCTATCTCGCCTCTCCCACGGGGAATGTGCTGGCCAGGGATCACAGGAAGTCAGACGGGGTCCACACGTGAGTAAGCAGTGAACTCCTGGATCGGCGTGGCCTCCCAGCTCGCCCTCCTCGTCCCTCTCCACACCTGCGCCCTGTTCTCTGCTCCAGCCACTTCCCTGACCAGCGGTGTATTGATCGCAGTGCCAGGATGTCACATTTCTGTGTTTCATTGTTATGTTTTTTGTTTGTCAGTAAATGCATCATGTTTTACAGCAGCCTTTGCCTCTGTACAGATGGGAATATGACTCCCATTGCATAGCAGTTTGATCCATTCCTGGTTTTTACTAGGAGTTTAATAAATGCACACCTGAGCTTGTTGTCTGTATGCGGTGGCTAATGAAGCTTGTAGTAAAACCTGGAATGGGTGACTCTGCTGTGCAGTAGGAGTCTTATTCCCGTGCCTGGTGTGTTCGTGCTCTCTCTCTCCAGGGTGGAGACGGAGGACGGGGATTACATGTTCTGTTTCGACAACTCCTTCAGCTCTATCTCAGAGAAGATCATTTTCTTCGAGCTGATCCTGGACAACATGGATGGCGGGGGAGAGGAGGACGCCGAGGACTGGAGGGAGTACGTGCACGGCACTGACCTGCTGGACATGAAGCTGGAGGACATCCTGGTATGGGCAGGGGGGCACTGGGTTTGAGTAGCTCAGTGGTTAGAGAAGGCGCTGGGCTCTGGGTTTGAGTAGCTCAGTGGTTAGAGAAAGCACTGGGCTCTGGGTTTGAGTAGCTCAGTGGTTAGATAAAGCACTGGGCTCTGGGTCTGAGTAGCTCAGTTGTTAGAGAAAGCTCTGGGTTTGAATAGCTCAGTGGTTAGAGAATGTGCTGGGCTCTGGATTTGAATAGCTCAGTGGTTAGAGAAAGCGCTGGGCTCTGGGTCTGAGTAGCTCAGTGGTTAGAGAAAGCTCTGGATTTGAATAGCTCAGTGGTTAGAGAAAGCGCTGGGCAGTGGGTTTGAGTAGCTCAGTGGTTGGAGAAAGCGCTGGGCAGTGGGTTTGAGTAGCTCAGTGGTTTGAGAAAGCGCTGGGCAGTGGGTTTGAGTAGCTCAGTGGTTAGAGAAGGCGCTGGGCTCTGGGTTTGAGTAGCTCAGTGGTTTGAGAAGGTGCTGGGCAGTGGGTTTGAGTAGCTCAGTGGTTTGAGAAGGTGTTGGGCAGTGGGTTTGAGTAGCTCAGTGGTTTGAGAAGGTGCTGGGCAGTGGGTTTGAGTAGCTCTGGTTTGAGAAGGTGTTGGGCAGTGGGCTTGAGTAGCTCAGTGGTTAGAGAAAGCGCTGGGCAGTGGGTTTGAGTAGCTCAGTGGTTAGAGAAGGTGCTGGGCAGTGGGTTTGAGTAGCTCAGTGGTTAGAGAAGGTGCTGGGCAGTGGGTTTGAGTAGCTCAGTGGTTAGAGAAGGTGCTGGGCAGTGGGTTTGAGTAGCTCAGTGGTTGGAGAAAGCGCTGGGCAGTGGGTTTGAGTAGCTCAGTGGTTTGAGAAAGCGCTGGGCAGTGGGTTTGAGTAGCTCTGGCTTGAGAAGGTGTTGGGCAGTGGGTTTGAGTAGCTCAGTGGTTTGAGAAGGTGCTGGGCAGTGGGTTTGAGTAGCTCAGTGGTTAGAGAAGGTGCTGGGCAGTGGGTTTGAGTAGCTCAGTGGTTAGAGAAGGTGCTGGGCAGTGGGTTTGAGTAGCTCAGTGGTTAGAGAAGGTGCTGGGCACTGGGTTTGAGTAGCTCAGTGGGTACAGTGCTGGGCTGCAGTGTGGAAGGCAGTGGGTTCTAGCTGCTGATTGGCTGTAGCACTGGGCTGTTTTCTCTCCCTGGATACACAGCAATGTCTCTCTGCCCTGCAAACAACAGGAAGGTCAGGCTGTCTCTTGGCAAGTTCAGCTCTGTATTGTGTGTATTCTGTGGATCTCTTGTTTAAGGAGGGAATATTTATTTCATGAGAACAGTTTAACATGAGAGAAGTCAGGGTGACCGTCACTGATTAATGAGCAAACCGCTTGGAATCAATCCCCCTCTTACCTGACCAGCCATTTGTAAAATCTCCTTTAGTGTGTCTGCTGCTGGCCAAGTGCAGAGTGCCTGCAGAGGCTGAAACAGTGGGTCTGTGAGGAGCTTCAAACACCTGCAAACTGTCCACTTTTTTCTTATTTCAACCACTGTTGGTTTTGTATCTTTACTCTGAATCGGGGGTGCTGTTGTATCTCCGTGTCACTGGGCTGTCCTCTCCCCCTCTCTCAGGATGCGATGAACAGCGTGAAGGCTCGGCTGGGTAAGAGCGTGCAGATCCAGACGCTGCTGCGTGCCTTCGAGGCGCGGGACCGCAACCTGCAGGAGAGCAACTCCCAGCGCGTCAACCTGTGGAGCATCACCAACCTGCTGGTCATGGTGCTGGTGTCAGGGGTGCAGGTCTACCTGCTGCGGAGCCTGTTCGAGGACAAGAGGAAGAGCCGCGACGTAGCCAGCCCCCAAACACACCCCACCCGGGACAGGGGACAACCACTTTGTTACTGGTTTTGAAATGGAGTTTTTTTGTTTGTTTTTTTAAACAGCAATACTGCCACTTCTCTCTCTAGCTGCTGTGTGGGTCCCGAGCTGCTGCTTCTCTCTAGCTGCTCTCTGGGTCCCGGAGCTGCTGCTCTCTCTCTAGCTGCTCTCTGGGTCCCGAGCTGCTGCTCTCTCTCTAGCTGCTCTCTGGGTCCCGAGCTGCTGCTTTCTCTCTAGCTGCTCTCTGGGTCCCGGAGCTGCTGCTTCTCTCTCTAGCTGCTCTCTGGGTCCCGGAGCTGCTGCTTCTCTCTCTAGCTGCTCTCTGGGTCCCGGAGCTGCTGCTTCTCTCTCTAGCTGCTGTGTGGGTCCCGGAGCTGCTGCTTCTCTCTCTAGCTGCTCTCTGGGTCCCGGAGCTGCTGCTTCTCTCTCTAGCTGCTCTCTGGGTCCCGGAGCTGCTGCTTCTCTCTCTAGCTGCTGTGTGGGTCCCGGAGCTGCTGCTTCTCTCTCTAGCTGCTCTCTGGGTCCCGGAGCTGCTGCTTCTCTCTCTAGCTGCTCTCTGGGTCCCGGAGCTGCTGCTTCTCTCTCTAGCTGCTCTGTGGGTCCCGGAGCTGCTGCTTCTCTCTCTAGCTGCTGTGTGGGTCCCGGAGCTGCTGCTTCTCTCTCTAGCTGCTGTGTGGGTCCCGGAGCTGCTGCTTCTCTCTCTAGCTGCTCTCTGGGTCCCGGAGCTGCTGCTTCTCTCTCTAGCTGCTGTGTGGGTCCCGGAGCTGCTGCTTCTCTCTCTAGCTGCTCTCTGGGTCCCGGAGCTGCTGCTTCTCTCTCTAGCTGCTCTCTGGGTCCCGGAGCTGCTGCTTCTCTCTCTAGCTGCTGTGTGGGTCCCGGAGCTGCTGCTTCTCTAGCTGCTGTGTGGCCCCGAGCTGCTGCTTCTCTCTAGCTGCTCTCTGGGTCCCGGAGCTGCTGCTCTCTCTAGCTGCTGTGTGGGTCCCGGAGCTGCTGCTTCTCTCTAGCTGCTGTGTGGGTCCCGGAGCTGCTGCTTCTCTCTAGCTGCTGTGTGGGTCCCGAGCTGCTGCTTTCTCTCTAGCTGCTCTCTGGGTCCCGGAGCTGCTGCTTTCTCTCTAGCTGCTCTCTGGGTCCCGAGCTGCTGCTTCTCTCTAGCTGCTGTGTGGGTCCCGAGCTGCTGCTTCTCTCTCTAGCTGCTGTGTGGGTCCCGAGCTGCAGCTTCTCTCTCTAGCTGCTGTGTGGGTTCCGGAGCTGCTGCTTCTCTCTCTAGCTGCTCTCTGGGTCACAGAGCTGCCTTGCTTTGGGGTGTTTCAGGGGGAAAGCGCTGGCAGCTTGTATTTAACTCTCCTCACCTCCATGAAGCAGCCTAGCAGTCAGAGACATCAGTGTTTCAAATCAAGGAAAGCTTTTGAAAAGGTGCAGTTGATTTTAAAAATGTAGGGTGCTCACATTAAAAAAAAAAAGAAAAAAAGAAAAAGACTTTCAGGTAGAGGGGCGTTTTAGGGAGACCCCACTGAGTGATGGAGAGCGAGCTGCTTCTTCATGGATTTAGCTGCGCTTGTGTTTTTTTTTTTTTTCTGCTACCCAGAACCTCCTAGCAAAAGGGCCTCACACGATCACACCCTCATGTCTACGCCTGGCCTTCAGTTCCTGTCCCTGTGTTGGGGAAGAGAAGCCACAAACACAAACAGCACATCCTGTGCTGCTGCTGCTGCTGCGAGCAGTCATTGCTCAGACAATCCCTGCTGCCCACTGCCAGCTGTATACTCAGAAACAAAGCGATTCCTTGAAGCAGTTGTTCCAGTTCTTCTGCACGGAATGAGATGCAGGAGTTTTATATTGGACTGTTATGAGAGTTTTCTGGTCAGCCTGCATAGATAGAGGCTCTCCAGAGCTTGTTACTGCTTCTGCCTGGAAAGACAAGACCCTGTACTGCAGGCAGAGTAACTGCCCCCGCCCGAGCCCCCCCACCTGCCCTTCTCTTATTGCCCTTACACTTTCTCTGCTGCTCTCGGTGTAACACAAGGAATACAGAAAACACTGACAGTGAGAGCTACTGCTTTCACTCCCTGCACCACACTTTTGTACCCTCCTCACAAGCACTCCACACTTCTGCAATAACACTTGGAAAATGAAATGTATGAAGGAAGGTGTGCTTGCTATGCCTACAACAACAACAACAACAACAAAATCAGCTGCATTTTGTTGGATCTTCTGAGTTAAATCCACTTTCAGTAACTCACTCGCAATTGTTAAACAAAAAAATAAAATTGCGTAGAAATGCTTCTGCTAATCTAAAATAATAAAGTTTCAGAAAGTAAAGGTTTTATTTAAACATTGAAATAAATGCAAGTCAATGTTAGAAGCAAAAACCTGGTCCAGGTATTTATTCTCAGCAGGTAATCCCTCCTTCAGTCACAGTGCTGCTTCAACGCTGGAAGTGCAGTCATTGTCCTTATCTAAACGAGCACCACCTGCTGGGCTGACTGCGCACTGCAGCCTTTCACTTGGTCGACTGGAACAGAAAAATGAATGATGAACTGTGGGACAGTGTAAAGACGGCAAGGGAGAGTTTTGGGCATGCCTTCGTCAGTTTAAATGTTTATCTTCCCAGCCCCAGCTTCATGGACTCAGATTTTCTTGTTGAATAACTCTGCACAGTTTGTCCTGGATTTTATACATTCAAAATGATTTCTAAAATACTGCAGTTTAACATTGGGACTTCAAAAAACATGCATTTCATGGTAAACTGTTCTACCTAAACCCACGTGCTCCCATCTGTAAAGGTACTGAATCGACTGGGGTTTTTGTTTGTTTGTTTTACTTGGTGAGTAACTCTGGCAGGGCTTATATAGAAAGCAGCTGACATCTCTGACTGCATCGCCCAGTCTCTGGGAATTCAGGAACTCCGAGCGCAGTTTAAAAAGTGACAAATAGGAATTGCTGCTGAAAATTCAACAGAATGGAAAACCCAAACGGATATAAACCAAATAATAAAAATAAAATAAATACTTCTCTGCACGTTGAAGAGTGTGTGTAAAAAGTCATCTTGACAATGAGGTCCTGTCAGTAGCGTTTCCTACCAGACTGACCATGTGTTTGTGTTTTTTGTGAATGTTAACAGGCCGAGTCCTGGTGCATGTTCTGCTCTTCCACGCAGCAGCGTCAGGACAATGTAACTCATCCTGAGTTTTCCCCAAGAAAATCAAACTGGTTGTAATGAAACGTTCAGAACCTGTGAAGATGTGAATTTCGATAATGAAATGCTCCTAATTTTCTACCTAATGTTTTTTTTTCTGAGCTTCCTTACCTGTGGGGTTTGAACTCTGGAGATCGAGTCCTTGGGCAACAAGGGGGGACCTGACTGCAGCTCTATAGTGAGCCCTGAGAACGCAGAGAGATACAGACACATGGGCAGGGGAGTCACTGCACACACTGAGATACAGACACATGGGCAGGGGAGTCACTGCACACACTGAGATACAGACACATGGGCAGGGGAGTCACTGCACACACTGAGATACACATGGGCAGGGGAGTCACTGCACACACTGAGATACAGACACATGGGCAGGGGGGTCACTGCACACACTGAGATACACATGGGCAGGGGAGTCACTGCACACACTGAGATAGACACATGGGCAGGGGAGTCACTGCACACACTGAGATACAGACACATGGGCAGGGGAGTCACTGCACACACTGAGATACAGACACATGGGCAGGGGAGTCACTGCACACACTGAGATACAGACACATGGGTAGGAGAGTCACTGCACACACTGAGATACAGACACATGGGCTGGAGAGTCACTGCACACACTGACAGACAGCAACTCCAATAGAGAAGGGCAGTGAGTTCCTCAAGTTACCTGTGTGTTGGGTCTCTCTGCCTGTCCTGTTCTCCAGGACTCGAGCCCCTGGGCTGCACCCAGGTGTGGGGCAGCCTGTCAATCTGCACTGTGGCCACCTGCGGGAGAGGGGGAGGGAGGGAGGGGAGCGCTGACAGGATCCAGGATCCAGGCAGCAGCCGGACCCTGCACTGCCCAGAAGAGCAAACACCCCACCCTGGTCAAGCACACACATCCTGTTTGCTGAGTCAGTCCAGGGAGAGTCGCTGACCAGGCCTAGAGCAGTGACCCTTATACAAGCTTCCCATAGTAAAAGCATAGCAAGGTGTAAGAAAGCACAGTGAAAGCACGGCAAAGGATATTCAAAAACAAACCATGGCAAACTAACCCTTATAAAAGTGTCCCATAGTAAAAGCACAGCAACGTGTAATTGTAAAAACAATATCAAACCATGGTAAGCTATGGTAAATGCACAGTAGATCCATGGTAAATACACGGTATATCCATGGTAAATCAAACGACTGTCACGCATATGTCCTGTGAGAAGCTTTTCTGTGTGGAGACACCACATCAATAGGAAGGATTTCAAAGGCTTTTGCACCAGTGTGAAATCTACACAGGAAAGGGCTGTTCAGAATCTCAACACACCCACACCTGAACAGCACAGCTGAGTTATTATTAGTAATTATGAATGAGTCATTCAGAAAATGCTTTTATCCAGAGCGACTTACAGAGACTAGGGGGTGAACTCTGCATCATCAACAACTGCTGCTGCTGCTGCAGAGTCACTTCCAATTGGACCTTGTTTGTTTTACGTCTCATCTGAAGGACGGAGCACAAGGAGGTTAAGTGACTTGCTCAGGGTCACACACAGTGAGCCAGTGGCTGAGCTGGGATTGAACCCGGAACCTCCTGGTAACAAGACCCTTTTCTTTAACCACTGGACCACCTAGTCCAGATTTCTATATCTTTTAAAAGGGTACATTTTTCTTTAAAAGGGGGGGGAATGTATTGTACGTTTTACATTGGAGAAATAACTCAATAAATATTGAACTGTTAAACTCAAATCAAACTGCTATGCAATGGGAGTCTTATGTGCAGCCCTACAATACAATGGATAAACAAAAAACAAATGGTCTAATTCCAGCTGGCATCTCCTCCTCCTCGTCACAATTCTCAGCACATCTAAACTGCAGAGCATTGCTTCTGCATCTCAAAACAACCGCATCTCCTTTTTAAAACGTTCAACAAGGAGTTTAAAGTGAAGCCGCTGGAGGGCGCTGTGACATCATGAAGACGCCGAGATGCAGCTAAGTTCACCAACGCCGTCTACACTTCCGGGCTCTCTCTCCATGTTTAAAATGTGTTTATTAATTTGAACTAACGATCAGCCCGAGAGAAAACTAAGACAGCGTCTTTTATGCCATACCGACTACAGCAGTCGGGTAAGTATCGTGTTTGTATTTCATAACAAGTGTTAGCGATGAATAAGGAGCCTTTCTCTTGACAACACGTAGGGATTGCGGCGCGGCAGTGTGTCTGCACATTTAATTTAAAACACATCGCGATAGTGCTTATATACACACTGTCAAATATTAATATCACAGATAGAGATGAGAGTACTCTTGCCGTGCTGCTCGTATATTATAATTTCGTTGTTACGCAGAATTTCAGCGCCCCGTGGAAATCGGTTTCCTTTGCTTATTGTATATATCGTGCAATCAGGAGCTGTGGCGATTCCTCTTTCGCCACGGTTTGTTTTGGCCGTATCCCGAAGTGAACACTTTTTTTTCTAAGGTTAAGGTTAAGGGTGAAGGTTAGTCTATATTCGCCCGATTACACGACCTGCACAAGGGAGCTGCAGGGCTAGCAGCTTCAAGCTCAGATATATTGTACCAGCGCCTGAACTCCCTGCCCCTATTGTACAGTTGTGCTGCACAAACCGATTATTCAGATGTAGCTCTCCATAGAAAGCAGGGGAGGCTCTCCGGGGTCGATCGGAGTGATTCACCGTTCAGAGTGAAACGAGTGAAGAAACAGCTGCTTGGGTTTGTGATGGTCGCTGCTTTAACTCTGTGGAGAAGAGCGATCCACACAAACCCAAACAGCCGCTCTGAATGGTAAATCAGCCCGATCAACACTAATGACCCTTCCCTGATTGTCAGTAACTGTGATTTCTGTGGAGAGCTCTGTCTCAGTAATGCAGTGATTGGTCATGCAGCTGCATTGTCAGTAACTGTGATTTCTGTGGAGAGCTCTGTCTCAGTAATGCAGTGATTGGTCATGCAGCTGCATTGTCAGTAACTGTGATTTCTGTGGAGAGCTCTGTCTCAGTAATGCAGTGATTGGTCATGCAGCTGTATTGTCAGTAACTGTGATTTCTGTGGAGAGCTCTGTCTCAGTAATGCAGTGATTGGTCATGCAGCTGCATTGTCAGTAACTGATTTCTGTGGAGAGCTCTGTCTCAGTAATGCAGTGATTGGTCATGCAGCTGCATTGTCAGTAACTGATTTCTGTGGAGAGCTCTGTCTCAGTACTGCAGTGATTGGTCATGCAGCTGCATTGTCAGTAACTGTGATTTCTGTGGAGATCTCTGTCTCAGTAATGCAGTGATCGGTCATGCAGCTGCATTGTCAGTAACTGTGATTTCTGTGGAGAGCTCTGTCTCAGTAATGCAGTGATCGGTCATGCAGCTGCATTGTCAGTAACTGTGATTTCTGTGGAGAGCTCTGTCTCAGTAATGCAGTGATTGGTCATGCAGCTGCATTGTCAGTAACTGTGATTTCTGTGGAGAGCTCTGTCTCAGTAATGCAGTGATTGGTCATGCAGCTGCATTGTCAGTAACTGTGATTTCTGTGGAGAGCTCTGTCTCAGTAATGCAGTGATTGGTCATGCAGCTGCATTGTCAGTAACTGTGATTTCTGTGGAGAGCTCTGTCTCAGTAATGCAGTGATTGGTCATGCAGCTGCATTGTCAGTAACTGTGATTTCTGTGGAGAGCTCTGTCTCAGTAATGCAGTGATCGGTCATGCAGCTGTATTGTCAGTAACTGATTTCTGTGGAGAGCTCTGTCTCAGTAATGCAGTGATCGGTCATGCAGCTGCATTGTCAGTAACTGATTTCTGTGGAGAGCTCTGTCTCAGTAATGCAGTGATCGGTCATGCAGCTGTATTGTCAGTAACTGATTTCTGTGGAGAGCTCTGTCTCAGTAATGCAGTGATCGGTCATGCAGCTGTATTGTCAGTAACTGATTTCTGTGGAGAGCTCTGTCTCAGTAATGCAGTGATCGGTCATGCAGCTGCATTGTCAGTAACTGCGATTTCTGTGGAGAGCTCTGTCTCAGTGATGCAGTGATTGGTCATGCAGCTGCATTGTCAGTAACTGTGATTGGATATGCTTGTCCAGCAGGCTCTGTGCGTGTTGCCCCCCCCCCGCGGTGTGATGGGGGCGGAGCGAGAGCCCGGGCCCACCCCCGCGGTGCCCTGGAAGAAGGTCCTGTATGAGCAGCAGCCCTTCCCTGACAACTACGTGGACCGGCGCTTCCTGGAGGAGCTGCGCAAGAACATGTACGTGCGGCACTACCGCTACTGGAGCGTGGTGTACGAAGTCGGGCTGGTGGCGCAGCAGCTGTCCCGCGTGCGTCTTCGTGCTGCTCTGGGGGCACATGGACCGGGCTGCTCTCGCCAAGACCGCTCATCGCCGCCGGGCTGGTCGGCTCCCTGGTTGGCTACGCTGTACGCACCTGGTGGACTGGGGCAGGGCCGGGCGCGGTGTGGGCGGAGCCGCTGGGCCGACCTGAAGAGCACGGCCATCTTCCTGGCGTTCACGTACGGCTTCTCTCCCGTGCTCAAGACCCTGACCGAGGCCGTGAGCACGGACACCGTCTACGCCATGGCCTCCCTCATGCTGTTCGCCCACCTGCTGTTCTTCGAGTACGGAGCGCCCCCCGACGTGGTGTCCAGCGGCTTCTCCCTCAACGTGGCCATCTTCGCCTCGGTCTGCCTGGCCTCGCGGCTGCCCGGCCCGCTCCACGCCTTCGCCACCGTCACCTGCGCCATCCAGGTGTTCGCTCTGTGGCCCGCGCTGCTCCGCAGGCTCAAGGCCAGCGCCCCCCGTGGCTACGTGGCGGGTGTGGCGCTGGTGTGCATGGCGGGAGTGGCAGGCACGCTGAGTGTCTCGGCTGTGGGCGGCGTGCTCCTCGCCCTGCTCCTGCTCTCCGTCTCCCTGCTCTGCCCCCTCCTGCTCACCCGCCTGCAGCTCTACAAGGACAATATCCATGGTCCTTGGGATGAGGCCGAGATCAAGGAGGACCTGTCCCGCTTCCTGTAGTGAGAGCCGGAGCAATTCACCCTGACTCAATCAGAGAGACACACTGACTCAATCAGAGCCTCCCCCTGACTCAATCAGAGCCTCCCCGACTCAATCAGAGCCTCCCCTGACTCAATCAGAGCCTCCCTGACTCAATCAGAGCCTCCCCTGACTCAATCAGAGCCTCTCCTTGACTCAATCAGAGCCTCCCCGACTCAATCAGAGCCTCCCCCTGACTCAATCAGAGCCTCCCCCTGACTCAATCAGAGCCTCCCCCTGACTCAATCAGAGACTCACTTCACAGACACTTGTGCCAGGACTTGGTGTAGATTGACTGAATGCAAATTACAGCAAAGCCGGCGTCCTGAGAGCACAGCACACAGCACACAGCACACAGCACACAGCACACAGCACACAGCACACAGCACACAGCACACAGCAGGGGTACAAGTGTTAGACTGCCTAGTTTAAAACTGCAGCCTCTCAAGATGCGTATTGAACTGTGGAAAACGATTGTGCGAGGCTCCCTTGAGGAAATCTTCCGTGCAGCCTCGGTTTGCTGTTGCTCTGTGTTCAAGAGTGAGTTTACTGAATTACACATGGGTTATTCTGACATGTTCATGTATTTTTATCAAGTAAAAAACATGGAAATAAAAACGTTGTGTGTTTTGATTCGCCTAAATTGTGTTTTATGTTGTCAAACAGAAACTAAGGAAAACAAATCAGAAAACAGTAAAAGGAAGACAGAGAGATAGATAGATAGATAGCTAGAGAGAGATAGACAGACAGATAGATAGATACCGACAGAGATAGATAGACAGACAGATAGACAAAGAGAGAGACAGACAGAGAGGTAGGTAGATAGATAATAAGACATCCCAAAAGCGCCATTTGAAGCAGCAGCTCGGTTTGAAGCAGCAGCTCGGTTTGAAGCAGCACCTGGGTTTGAAGCAGCAGCTCGGTTTGAAGCAGCACCTGGGTTTGAAGCAGCAGCTCAGTTTGAAGCAGCACCTGGGTTTGAAGCAGCAGCTCGGTTTGAAGCAGCATCTCTGTTTGAAGCAGCAGCTCGGTTTGAAGCAGCACCTGGGTTTGAAGCAGCAGCTCGGTTTGAAGCAGCACCTGGGTTTGAAGCAGCAGCTCGGTTTGAAGCAGCAGCTGGGTTTGAAGCAGCACCTGGGTTTGAAGCAGCACCTGGGTTTGAAGCAGCAGCTCGGTTTGAAGCAGCAGCTCGTTCATGTGTAATGTGTGTGCTGTAACATCCTGTCCACAATGCGCACGTGACGGTATTCCTCCTCACACCCAGCTGTGTCTGAAGGGGTGTGACATACCGAACCCTTTCTCTTCTGAAGGAGCCTTGCCATACTTTAAGCTGTTTAAGAGAGTTTGCAGTTACCACAAAGCAAGCACCAGCAGGCTTTTCAGTTTACAATGAACCTAGAATCGCTTGTACTTCAGTATTAATGCGGTGAACGTTTGTTCTTGACACTTGAGATCAGTGTTCGTGGCGCACTGCGGGGCTGCAGGCTTAGTGAACACCCTTACCATGTATGAGGAGCCTAGAACAGGATCTAGTCAAGGATAGCTGTTAGTGAGCAAGAGGTCTGAGTACAGGAGATTAAACAAATCCATACACCCTGCATTTATACATGTGTGCGAGTCAGGGTGTGCGTGTATGTGAGAGTATGTGAGTTAGTGTGTGTGTGTGTGTGTGTGAGTATGTGAGTCAGTGTGTGTGTGTCTGTTAGTGTATGTTAGTGTGTGTGTCTGTTAGTGTATGTTAGTGTGTGTGTCTGTTAGTGTATGTTAGTGTGTGTGTCTGTTAGTGTATGTGAGCATGTGCGAGTCAGTGAGTGCGTGCGAGTCAGTGTCCGAGTCAGTGTGTGTGTCTGTTGGTGTGTGAGAGTCAGTGTGTGTGTGAGTCAGTGCAGACACAGCAGAGAGACATAGAGACAGCGGACTGGAAGAAGGAAACGAGAGCGGGTGAGAGGCTGGAAATGCACCAGGTTTATTAGAGACTGAGAGCTTGTGAAGGCCCCCCGTTACGATTCATACAGTCACATTCACCTGGGAGTGAGAACAGCACCCACACCATCAAACAGAACAACACCACAGCAAGCAGCTCCGAACAGCACCCACACCACCAAACAGGACAACACCACAGCAAGCAGCTCCGAACAGCACCCACACCACCAAACAGGACAACACCACAGCAAGCAGCTCCGAACAGCAGCCACACCACCAAACAGGACAACACCACAGCAAGCAGCTCCGAACAGCACCCACACCACCAAACAGGACAACACCACAGCAAGCAGCTCCGAACAGCACCCACACCATCAAACAGGACAACACCACAGCAAGCAGCTCCGAACAGCACCCACACCATCAAACAGGACAACACCACAGCAAGCAGCTCCGAACAGCACCCACACCGCCAAACAGGACAACACCACAGCAAGCAGCTCCGAACAGCACCCACACCGCCAAACAGGACAACACCACAGCAAGCAGCTCCGAACAGCACCCACACCGCCAAACAGGACAACACCACAGCAAGCAGCTCCGAACAGCAGCCACACCGCCAAACAGGACAACACCACAGCAAGCAGCTCCGAACAGCAGCCACACCGCCAAACAGGACAACACCACAGCAAGCAGCTCCGAACAGCACCCACACCGCCAAACAGGACAACACCACAGCAAGCAGCTCCGAACAGCACCCACACCACCAAACAGGACAACACCACAGCAAGCAGCTCCGAACAGCAGCCACACCGCCAAACAGGACAACACCACAGCAAGCAGCTCCGAACAGCACCCACACCGCCAAACAGGACAACACCACAGCAAGCAGCTCCGAACAGCACCCACACCGCCAAACAGGACAACACCACAGCAAACAGCTCCGAACAGCAGCCACACCACCAAACAGGACAACACCACAGCAAGCAGCTCCGAACAGCAGCCACACCACCAAACAGGACAACACCACAGCAAGCAGCTCCGAACAGCACCCACACCACCAAACAGGACAACACCACAGCAAGCAGCTCCGAACAGCACCCACACCGCCAAACAGGACAACACCACAGCAAGCAGCTCCGAACAGCACCCACACCGCCAAACAGGACAACACCACAGCAAGCAGCTCCGAACAGCACCCACACCGCCAAACAGGACAACACCACAGCAAGCAGCTCCGAACAGCACCCACACCGCCAAACAGGACAACACCACAGCAAGCAGCTCCGAACAGCACCCACACCACCAAACAGGACAACACCACAGCAAGCAGCTCCGAACAGCACCCACACCACCAAACAGGACAACACCACAGCAAGCAGCTCCGAACAGCAGCCACACCACCAAACAGGACAACACCACAGCAAGCAGCTCCGAACAGCAGCCACACCACCAAACAGGACAACACCACAGCAAGCAGCTCCGAACAGCACCCACACCATCAAACAGGACAACACCACAGCAAGCAGCTCCGAACAGCACCCACACCACCAAACAGGACAACACCACAGCAAGCAGCTCCGAACAGCACCCACACCACCAAACAGGACAACACCACAGCAAGCAGCTCCGAACAGCACCCACACCACCAAACAGGACAACACCACAGCAAGCAGCTCCGAACAGCACCCACACCACCAAACAGGACAACACCACAGCAAGCAGCTCCGAACAGCAGCCACACCACCAAGGCAGGGCTACGACTACACCAGCCAGGGGGGCCCCTATACTGGAAGGCAGGGCTCCTATACTGGGAGGCAGGGCCACTATACTGGGAGGCAGGGCTACGACTACACCAGCCAGGGGGGCCACTATACCAGAAAGGGTGGCCACGATACTGGGAGGCAGGGCCCCTATACTGGGAGGCAGGGCCCCTATACTGGGAGGCAGGGCTGCTATACTGGGAGGCAGGGCTGCTATACTGGGAGGTAGGGCCCCTATACTGGGAGGCAGGGCTGCTATACTGGGAGGCAGGGCCCCTATACTGGGAGGCAGGGCTGCTATACTGGGAGGCAGGGCATGCATGGTTAGCGGAGGGAGCTGGTGGGCGGAGCTTGTGCTTCAGTCGAAGAGGGACGAGTCTCCCGGCCGGATTACGGTGGGTCTGGTGGGAGAGGGAGGCAGTCGGCGGCTGCAGAGAGAGAGACAGAGAGAGACAGAGAGAGAGAGAGAGAGATTTAGGTGCTGCAAAGAGGTGAGGACAGTTTGGAAACACAGGTTAGGTCACCATGGAGTTTCAGCTCATTTCTCTTCAGACTTCCATTTTAAAACAGTAACAACAACAAAAACAACAAAAATACAAATGATTCCACCCTGACTTCACACTCACACAGCAGGCAATACCCCTGCTGACCTCCAGAGGGGGCTGCTGCTGCTGTGTGACACCCTGGGGGTGGAGCTCACTGCTGCTGTGTGACACCCTGGGAGTGGAGCTCACTACGGGAGGGTTATTGTTGGGATGAGCTCTCCACAGAAATCAGGAGCTGAGTCCTATGAAAAGCTCAATCAGAATAATGGAAGAATGGGTTGCTGCAGCATTACTGTGGTTCACTGTTACAAGAGCAGCGAGGCAGAGAGACAGAGTGAGGGAGGGAGTGGGGCGAGGCGGTCTAGACTGCAGGCTCAATGAGGGACACACGCAGCACCTCCCTGCCTCTCTGAAATAAAGGGCCGTTGTGTCTGAGGAGCACAAGCCCACAGGAATGTGTGCGCCGGCGAGGCTGTGTTTATGCCAGGCTCTGGTTCTCCTCTGAGCAGCTGACAGCGCACAGGACAGGGAGCTGCAGCTGGGATTGTCCACACTGTGTGATCAGCGCTACGCCTACCCAAATATACAAAAAAACTAAGAGAACCCCATTGATCTCAGGAGATACTGATCAGTGCTGTCTCATTGATCTCAGGAGATACTGATCAGTGCTGTCTCATTGATCTCAGGAGATACTGATCAGTGCTGTCTCATTGATCTCAGGAGATACTGATCAGTGCTGTCTCATTGATCTCAGGAGATACTGATCAGTGCTGTCTCATTGATCTCAGGAGATACTGATCAGTGCTGTCTCATTGCTCTCCAGAGATACTGATCAGAGACAGCACTGATCAGTATCTCCAGAGATACTGATCAGTGCTGTCTCATTGATCTCCAGATACTGATCAGTGCTGTCTCATTGATCTCAGGAGTTACTGATCAGTGCTGTCTCATTGATCTCAGAAGATACTGATCAGTGCTGTCTCATTGATCTCAGGAGTTACTGATCAGCGCTGTCTCATTGATCTCAGGAGTTACTGATCAGTGCTGTCTCATTGATCTCAGAAGATACTGATCAGTGCTGTCTCATTGATCTCCAGATACTGATCAGTGCTGTCTCATTGATCTCAGGAGTTACTGATCAGTGCTGTCTCATTGATCTCAGGAGTTACTGATCAGCGCTGTCTCATTGATCTCAGGAGTTACTGATCAGTGCTGTCTCATTGATCTCAGGAGTTACTGATCAGTGCTGTTTGCAAGTCTAGCTTTCAGAGAGCCGCGCACTTCCTGTCAGTGCAGCTCCAGAACCTACCTGGGAATGCTGGGGGCGCGTTGGGCCGGGCTGGGGACCTGGGGCGGCGGGTGCCTCTGCTATTGTTGAGGGGGGCAGCGGGCCGGGCCGACAGAACGGGAGGGGCCAGGGCGGGCCTCGACCTGCAGGGACACGAGAGGAGGAGAGAGCCTGGGGCAGTGGGGCTCAGAGGGGCTAACTGAGCAGAGAGGGAGAGGGGGAGGGGAGAGAGAGGCAGAGGGGAGAGAGAGAGAGGAGAGAGACGGAGAGGGAGAGAGAGAGGGAAGAGGGAGGAAGGAGAGGGAGAGAAGAGAGGGAGAGGTAGGGAGGAGAGAGAGGGGAGGGTGGGGAGGGAGGAGAGGGAGGATTGAGGAAAAGAGAAGGAAAGGGTTGAGGAAAAGAGAGAAGGAAAGAGGTGAGGAGCGAGAGGTGGGAGGAGAGGGAGAGGGTTGGAGAGGAGAGGGAGGGAGGGAGAGGGGTGAGAAGGGAGAGAGGGGAGGGGTGAGAAGGGAGAGGGAGAGGGGAGGTTGGGAGGAGAGAGAGGGGTGAGGAGGGAGAGGTGGGAAGAGAGAGAGGGGTGAGGAGGGAGATAGGGTTGGGGAGGACAGGGAGAGTGAAGAGACGAAGCAGATCATTATCATCAAGGTATAGAGCAACTAATACACAGGGTTCATCATCATCATCATCATCATCATCATCATCATCAATTTCTAGAAGAGATTACAGTCCCTCCTGCCTCATCCCCCTGTCAGTACCACTGCCCCCTACACCCTCCCATTCCCCCTGTCTCAGTACCTGTGCCCCTACACCCTCCCATTCCCCCCCTGTCTCAGTACCTGTGCCCCTACACCCTCCCATTCATCCGGTCTCAGTACCTGCGGCCCCCCTGCCAGGAGTTGTCGACGGGGGGGGGGCAGTGGTGTGGAGATGGTGGTGGTGGAGATGTCTCCGATGATCGCTAGTGCCTCCTTCAGGGCGTGGTGAGTGCGCAGGACCTCGTCCCGGCGCTGTGCCTGCTCTGCAGACTCGTCCATCAGCACGCTCTGATCCTCCGTGGAGTATAGCTGGGCCAGCAGCTCCGCGTTGATGAACTCCTTCACCTGCCAGGACAGAGTGATCAGAACCAGAACTCATTACCTGAACCACAGCCAACTGAACCACAGCCAACTGAACCAGAGCCAACTGAACCAGAGCAAACTGAACCAGAGCAAACTGAACCAGAGCAAACTGAACCACAGCAAACTGAACCAGAGCAAACTGAACCAGAGCAAACTGAACCACAGCCAACTGAACCACAGCAAACTGAACCACAGCAAACTGAACCAGAGCAAACTGAACCAGAGCAAACTGAACCACAGCCAACTGAACCACAGCCAACTGAACCAGAGCAAACTGAACCAGAGCAAACTGAACCACAGCCAACTGAACCACAGCCAACTGAACCAGAGCAAACTGAACCAGAGCAAACTGAACCACAGCAAACTGAACCACAGCAAACTGAACCAGAGCAAACTGAACCACAGCAAACTGAACCAGAGCCAACTGAACCACAGCCAACTGAACCAGAGCAAACTGAACCACAGCAAACTGAACCACAGCAAACTGAACCACAGCAAACTGAACCACAGCAAACTGAACCAGAGCAAACTGAACCACAGCAAACTGAACCACAGCAAACTGAACCACAGCAAACTGAACCACAGCCAACTGAACCACAGCAAACTGAACCACAGCAAACTGAACCAGAGCAAACTGAACCACAGCAAACTGAACCACAGCAAACTGAACCACAGCAAACTGAACCACAGCAAACTGAACCAGAGCAAACTGAACCAGAGCAAACTGAACCACAGCAAACTGAACCACAGCAAACTGAACCACAGCAAACTGAACCAGAGCAAACTGAACCACAGCAAACTGAACCACAGCAAACTGAACCACAGCAAACTGAACCAGAGCAAACTGAACCACAGCAAACTGAACCACAGCCAACTGAACCACAGCAAACTGAACCACAGCAAACTGAACCACAGCAAACTGAACCACAGCAAACTGAACCACAGCAAACTGAACCAGAGCAAACTGAACCAGAGCAAACTGAACCACAGCAAACTGAACCACAGCAAACTGAACCACAGCAAACTGAACCACAGCAAACTGAACCACAGCAAACTGAACCACAGCAAACTGAACCACAGCAAACTGAACCACAGCAAACTGAACCACAGCAAACTGAACCACAGCAAACTGAACCACAGCAAACTGAACCACAGCAAACTGAACCACAGCCAACTGAACCACAGCAAACTGAACCACAGCAAACTGAACCACAGCAAACTGAACCACAGCAAACTGAACCACAGCAAACTGAACCACAGCAAACTGAACCAGAGCAAACTGAACCACAGCAAACTGAACCACAGCAAACTGAACCACAGCAAACTGAACCACAGCAAACTGAACCACAGCAAACTGAACCACAGCAAACTGAACCACAGCAAACTGAACCACAGCAAACTGAACCACAGCAAACTGAACCACAGCAAACTGAACCACAGCAAACTGAACCACAGCAAACTGAACCAGAGCAAACTGAACCACAGCAAACTGAACCACAGCAAACTGAACCACAGCAAACTGAACCACAGCAAACTGAACCACAGCAAACTGAACCACAGCAAACTGAACCACAGCAAACTGAACCACAGCAAACTGAACCACAGCAAACTGAACCACAGCAAACTGAACCACAGCAAACTGAACCACAGCAAACTGAACCACAGCAAACTGAACCAGAGCAAACTGAACCACAGCAAACTGAACCACAGCAAACTGAACCAGAGCAAACTGAACCACAGCAAACTGAACCACAGCAAACTGAACCACAGCAAACTGAACCACAGCAAACTGAACCACAGCAAACTGAACCACAGCAAACTGAACCACAGCAAACTGAACCACAGCAAACTGAACCACAGCAAACTGAACCACAGCAAACTGAACCACAGCAAACTGAACCACAGCAAACTGAACCACAGCAAACTGAACCACAGCAAACTGAACCACAGCAAACTGAACCACAGCAAACTGAACCACAGCAAACTGAACCACAGCAAACTGAACCACAGCAAACTGAACCACAGCAAACTGAACCACAGCAAACTGAACCACAGCAAACTGAACCACAGCAAACTGAACCACAGCAAACTGAACCACAGCAAACTGAACCAGAGCAAACTGAACCAGAGCAAACTGAACCACAGCAAACTGAACCACAGCAAACTGAACCACAGCAAACTGAACCACAGCAAACTGAACCACAGCAAACTGAACCACAGCAAACTGAACCACAGCAAACTGAACCACAGCAAACTGAACCACAGCAAACTGAACCAGAGCAAACTGAACCAGAGCAAACTGAACCAGAGCAAACTGAACCAGAGCAAACTGAACCACAGCAAACTGAACCACAGCAAACTGAACCACAGCAAACTGAACCACAGCAAACTGAACCAGAGCAAACTGAACCACAGCAAACTGAACCACAGCAAACTGAACCAGAGCAAACTGAACCACAGCAAACTGAACCACAGCAAACTGAACCACAGCAAACTGAACCACAGCAAACTGAACCACAGCAAACTGAACCACAGCAAACTGAACCAGAGCAAACTGAACCACAGCAAACTGAACCAGAGCAAACTGAACCACAGCAAACTGAACCAGAGCAAACTGAACCAGAGCAAACTGAACCAGAGCAAACTGAACCACAGCCAACTGAACCAGAGCAAACTGAACCACAGCCAACTGAACCACAGCAAACTGAACCACAGCAAACTGAACCACAGCCAACTGAACCACAGCAAACTGAACCAGAGCAAACTGAACCAGAGCAAACTGAACCACAGCAAACTGAACCAGAGCAAACTGAACCAGAGCCAACTGAACCACAGCAAACTGAACCACAGCAAACTGAACCAGAGCAAACTGAACCACAGCAAACTGAACCACAGCAAACTGAACCAGAGCCAACTGAACCACAGCAAACTGAACCACAGCAAACTGAACCACAGCAAACTGAACCACAGCAAACTGAACCACAGCAAACTGAACCACAGCAAACTGAACCAGAGCAAACTGAACCACAGCAAACTGAACCACAGCAAACTGAACCAGAGCAAACTGAACCACAGCCAACTGAACCAGAGCAAACTAAACCAGAGCCAACTGAACCACAGCAAACTGAACCACAGCAAACTAAACCAGAGCCAACTGAACCACAGCAAACTGAACCACAGCAAACTGAACCAGAGCCAACTGAACCAGAGCCAACTGAACCAGAGCAAACTGAACCAGAGCAAACTGAACCAGAGCCAACTGAACCACAGCAAACTGAACCAGAGCAAACTGAACCACAGCAAACTGAACCACAGCCAACTGAACCACAGCCAACTGAACCAGAGCAAACTGAACCACAGCAAACTGAACCACAGCAAACTGAACCACAGCAAACTGAACCACAGCAAACTGAACCACAGCAAACTGAACCAGAGCCAACTGAACCAGAGCCAACTGAACCAGAGCAAACTGAACCAGAGCAAACTGAACCAGAGCCAACTGAACCACAGCAAACTGAACCAGAGCAAACTGAACCACAGCAAACTGAACCACAGCCAACTGAACCACAGCCAACTGAACCAGAGCAAACTGAACCACAACAAACTGAACCACAGCCAACTGAACCACAGCAAACTGAACTAGAGCAAACTGAACCACAGTTGCCCCCTAGCCTCGGCAGGCAGTACTGCAATGGCCTCTTACGTTGCTGATCATGAGGTGCATGATGGTCTTGGGCATGAGGTCCCGGATGCACTTGTTGACGATGGCCATGTAAGAGTCGACCAGGTTCCTGATGGTCTCCACCTGCCGCCCAGCTGGGGTCCATGGAGAAGTTATCAGAGGGCCCGTGTCATCGCTGTCCACCTGCAAGACAGGAGAGAGCCGTCAGCCACCAGCAACCACCCACCAGCAACACCCACCAGCAACACCCGCCAGCAATCACCTGCCAGCAAACACCCCCCAGCAACTCCTACCAGCAACACCCGCCAGCAACACCCCCCAGCAACACCTACCAGCAACACCCCCAGCAAACACCCCAGCAACACCCCCAGCAACACCTACCAGCAACACCCGCCAGCAACACCCCCAGCAACACCCCCAGCAAACACCCCCAGCAACACCTACCAGCAACACCCCCAGCAACACCCCCAGCAACACCTACCAGCAACACCTACCAGCAACACCCCCAGCAACACCTACCAGCAACACCCGCCAGCAACACCCCAGCAACACCTACCAGCAACACCTACCAGCAACACCCACCAGCAACACCCCCAGCAACACCTACCAGCAACACCCCCAGCAACACCCCCAGCAACACCCACCAGCAACACCCACCAGCAACACCCGCCAGCAACACCCGCCAGCAACACCCACCAGCAACACCCCCAGCAAACACCCCCGGCAACTCCCGCCAGCAACACCCGCCAGCAACACCCCCAGCAACACCCGCCAGCAACACCCCCAGCAACACCCGCCAGCAACACCCGCCAGCAACACCCGCCAGCAACACCCCCAGCAACACCCGCCAGCAACACCCGCCAGCAACACCCGCCAGCAAACACCCCCCGGCAACTCCCGCCAGCAACACCTACCAGCAACACCCCCCAGCAACACCCCCCAGCAACACCCAATGAAGAAGAGCAGGGTTACCATACCTATTCAACACTCAAGAGAGCTTCCTTTATAAAAGTCTGTCCTGGTATTTTTGCAGTTTTTTGCAGGTAACCAACTCAGATGAGTCCTAGTATAGTCACCAGTCATAGTAAAAACCAGGAATGGGTCAAACTGCTATGCAATGGGAGTCTGTTACCCTGTTACCAAATTAATTTAAACAGCGTCCTTCATGAACAAGCTTCCCAGTGCGCTTCAAAAGAGCTCTAAACTGCTTGCTCGTAAAAAAAAAAAGGATTAAAAAAAAATCTGCTTAAAGCTTTAAGATGTAAAGATATTGATTGGCTCAGCATTCCAGTAGAACCCATAGGGACTGCAGTGCTGAGGCTGAAGCGCTGGGAGAGTGCTCATGGATCTGGACTCCGCTGCAGTGAGGAGGGAGGGGCTCCCCTTCGCTGGCTCAGCACACAGGGACAGCTGGCTCTCATTACCTCCCTCCACCCATTGGGAAGCCCAGACCACCATCAAGAACAGAGACTTTTAACTCCTTCTCTGAAACAACAGAAACTGAGGCAGGAGCCCTGGGTAGTGAGGGGAGAGGGGTCTCTTTACAAACAGACCAAACTGACCCTCCAACAGGGCACCGGCCCCTCCTGCCCTTAGCAAAGTGTCTCATAGTAATGAAAGCATGGCAAAGCACAGGTAAGCACTGAGGTATGAGGTATGGTAAAGCATATTTTAAAAAAAAACCAGGGGATCCCCACAGCACTGGGGATCCCCTGGAATCTGCGCACGCAGCTCTGACTGAGAACAGACCCCTCCTTTCCCTGCCCCGTCCGCACAGGACCAGGATATAGAAGGATGAAAATGTTAGCTGTTAAAAGATGCCATTCACCATTAAAAAAAAACAAGCGTCTGGAATTTAACTTGAAAAGAAATAGATGGAAAATATGTGTGTCTCTCTGCTGGGTGACTGTGTGGCTCCAGTACAGGCGCCTCAAACAGATTACTGCAGCTTCATCCAGCAACCCCTCGAGGGACACGGGTTCAACAGTACAAGCTCTCCCGTAGCAGGACACTAAACCACACCCTCCCACTCCCTGAGCACCAACCACTGAGCCATCATGCCTCCCTCCCAGTCCCTCAGCTCTCTCTCTATATTTCTGCAGTATCTGTCAGGAACTCACAAGGACTGCAGACCCTTGCTTGGTCATTGAGACTCCCCGCCTCTGCATATTTTAGGTTTTGTGTTATTTTGTATTTGTATTTGTTGTATTATTATTTAAAATGTATGTTTTGTGTATAAAAACACAATGTTTTGTTATTATTGTTTACAGCCTGGATGGGATTAAAATGTCCCATCCAGATCAAATGGTGAGAATGCGTGGTCGACAGTTAGTGAGTACTGACAATCTGGCTGCTGACCACGCGCATGAGAAACCCCGGGGGATAAACTAGGGAACTGATAGCCAGTTAATCCCTCGGTCACAATACAGAAACAAGCAGCTTTAGCTGAACAGGTTAGTGTGTTCGGAGGCAGAACGAGAGACAAGAGATGAGAGTCGATATTATTAGAGACGAGAGACAATATTATTAAAGAGATGAGAGTCGATATTATTAGAGAGACGAGAGTCGATATTATTAGAGACACGAGAGACAATATTATTAGAGACACGAGAGACAATATTATTAGAGAGACGAGAGACGATATTATTAGACGACAGTCGATATTATTAGAGACACGAGAGACAATATTATTAGAGACACGAGAGACGATATTATTAGAGACGAGAGTCGATATTGTTAGAGACGAGAGTCGATATTTTTAGAAAGCAATTGCTATCCATGCTGGTTTCCACAGCACAACACTTTTTTTTGTTTTGTATCTATCTATTTATTTTGGCCACTGTGCCATTTTGTTTTGGGATAAGTGTTTTGTTTCTGTTTAACCCTTTTTATTTTGTAATAAATCTGCGCCCCAGTGCGTTCATTCATACCCCAGTGCTGTCTGCGTCTCCTCCCTGGTCTGACGTCACCCACCAACCCAATCTGTGACAGTCACGTTTCTCCTTCTTGATCCCATAGTTATACTATGCAACTACCATTTCTTTAAAAAAGCTTTATACCCCTCTGTGCTTTACAACTCTTACCCATTCTGCACCATGCTTTATTCCTCAGTCGCTGTGCTGCGGCCTCACTGTGAAAGCCCTTCTCTCCAGTGTGAGGAGGGCTCAGTCGCCGTGCTGCAGCCTCACTGTGAAAGCCCTTCTCTCCAGTGTGAGGAGGGCTCAGTCGCTGTGCTGCAGCCTCACTGTGAAAGCCCTTCTCTCCAGTGTGAGGAGGGCTCAGTCGCTGTGCTGCAGCCTCACTGTGAAAGCCCTTCTCTCCAGTGTGAGGAGGGCTCAGTCGCCGTGCTGCAGCCTCACTGTGAAAGCCCTTCTCTCCAGTGTGAGGAGGGCTCAGTCGCTGTGCTGCAGCCTCACTGTGAAAGCCCTTCTCTCCAGTGTGAGGAGGGCTCAGTCGCTGTGCTGCAGCCTCACTGTGAAAGCCCTTCTCTCCAGTGTGAGGAGGGCTCAGTCGCTGAGCTGCACCGGCCTCACTGTGAAAGCCCTTCTCTCCAGTGTGAGGAGGGCTCAGTCGCTGTGCTGCAGCCTCACTGTGAAAGCCCTTCTCTCCAGTGTGAGGAGGGCTCAGTCGCTGTGCTGCAGCCTCACTGTGAAAGCCCTTCTCTCCAGTGTGAGGAGGGCTCAGTCGCTGTGCTGCAGCCTCACTGTGAAAGCCCTTCTCTCCAGTGTGAGGAGGGCTCAGTCGCTGTGCTGCAGCCTCACTGTGAAAGCCCTTCTCTCCAGTGTGAGGAGGGCTCAGTCGCTGTGCTGCAGCCTCACTGTGAAAGCCCTTCTCTCCAGTGTGAGGAGGGCTCAGTCGCTGTGCTGCAGCCTCACTGTGAAAGCCCTTCTCTCCAGTGTGAGGAGGGCTCAGTCGCTGTGCTGCAGCCTCACTGTGAAAGCCCTTCTCTCCAGTGTGAGGAGGGCTCAGTCGCTGTGCTGCAGCCTCACTGTGAAAGCCCTTCTCTCCAGTGTGAGGAGGGCTCAGTCGCTGTGCTGCAGCCTCACTGTGAAAGCCCTTCTCTCCAGTGTGAGGAGGGCTCAGTCGCTGTGCTGCAGCCTCACTGTGAAAGCCCTTCTCTCCAGTGTGAGGAGGGCTCAGTCGCTGTGCTGCAGCCTCACTGTGAAAGCCCTTCTCTCCAGTGTGAGGAGGGCTCAGTCGCTGTGCTGCAGCCTCACTGTGAAAGCCCTTCTCTCCAGTGTGAGGAGGGCTCAGTCGCTGTGCTGCAGCCTCACTGTGAAAGCCCTTCTCTCCAGTGTGAGGAGGGCTCAGTCGCTGTGCTGCAGCCTCACTGTGAAAGCCCTTCTCTCCAGTGTGAGGAGGGCTCAGTCGCTGTGCTGCAGCCTCACTGTGAAAGCCCTTCTCTCCAGTGTGAGGAGGGCTCAGTCGCTGTGCTGCAGCCTCACTGTGAAGTGGTGTGCAGGGTGTGCAGTGGGGGGCAGGGTGGGGGGCAGGCGGGTCACTCACAGAGGGTTTCTCAGGATAGACTCCGGCTCGCAGCAGAGAAGCCTTCCAGCTGTCCACCTCTTCATGGGAGTCACAGGCCAGCTCCAGGTAGCGATAGTCCTTGTAAACATTCCTGAGAACAGAACAGAGCGATTCACAGCACTGAACACAGTCCCTCCCAGTCCCTCAGCTTTAACCCCTAGACCACACTGCCTCCCAGTCCCTCAGCTCTAACCCCTTGACCACACTGCCTCCCAGTCCCTCAGCTCTAACCCCTAGACCACACTGCCTCCCAGTCCCTCAGCTCTAACCCCTAGACCACACTGCCTCCCAGTCCCTCAGCTCTAACCCTCTCTGTCACAGCACTAGTCAGGGTTCCTCCTGGCAGGAATCCAATCTGCCAGTAATTAAAGAGCAGGAAATGAAGAAATCAAAAGCATTCATGGACCCGCACTCACAGCCCCCTTCCAATTCCTCCCTGTTTGGAAAAACACAAGACGAGTGAGGGAGCAGTGCTCTGCAGAGTGAGGGAGCAGTGCTCTGCAGAGTGGTGTGTGCAGAGTGAGGGAGCAGTGCTCTGCAGAGTGAGGGAGCAGTGCTCTGCAGAGTGGTGTGTGCAGAGTGAGGGAGCAGTGCTCTGCAGAGTGGTGTGTGCAGAGTGAGGGAGCAGTGCTCTGCAGAGTGGTGTGTGCAGAGTGAGGGAGCAGTGCTCTGCAGAGTGGTGTGTGCAGAGTGAGGGAGCAGTGCTCTGCAGAGTGAGGGAGCAGTGCTCTGCAGAGTGGTGTGTGCAGAGTGAGGGAGCAGTGCTCTGCAGAGTGAGGGAGCAGTGCTCTGCAGAGTGGTGTGTGCAGAGTGAGGGAGCAGTGCTCTGCAGAGTGGTGTGTGCAGAGTGAGGGAGCAGTGCTCTGCAGAGTGGTGTGTGCAGAGTGAGGGAGCAGTGCTCTGCAGAGTGAGGGAGCAGTGCTCTGCAGAGTGGTGTGTGCAGAGTGAGGGAGCAGTGCTCTGCAGAGTGGTGTGTGCAGAGTGAGGGAGCAGTGCTCTGCAGAGTGGTGTGTAGCCACAATAACTGCGCTGGTATAGACCTGTGTGTCTCTCCAGCCCGTTTATAAAGCTGTACTGAAGGGGGTCCACGCACAGGTCCAGAGACTCTGCTCACAGTGCTGCTTATTTTAGGACACTGTATAATATAGACAGCAATACAAATGGCATTTATCCCATTCATGCATATTTTTTTGTTTCATACTGAATGTAGAATTTCTAAACAAATAAACGCTCCTGATGAATATTTTCCTGGCTGGCCGCAGAGGCCCTGGTTTCCTGCGTTTGATCTTTGAGAATGACAGCATAATTCCACTCAATATCTTACAGACGCCTCGCATTCCTGCACCATCATCTCTGCTGGGACACACAGCTCACAATGATTCCTCCTGCAGTGTGAGTGTGTGTGTGAGTGAGTGTGTGAGTGGAGTGTGTGTGTGAGTGGAGTGTGTGTGTGTGTGAGTGTGTGTCCGAGTGAGACCTAGTCCTTAACTCCCCACTACCCCCTGCCTGATTGTCAGAGGCTATGAAGCTTTCCCTGGAATGCCAGTTCATGTTTAATTTCAGTCTGAAAAACCCACTCGTTTGGATCCGGCGCTGTTATAATGGAAATACTTGCCTAATGAAAAGCACTCTATATTGTGGGGTCTGGTCTGGATTTAATTAGGCGTGAAATGGCACTAATGATGCCCCTCTTGGCGTGCTGTCTTACATTCACTCACAAGACGGGACTAAGTACAAACCAGCTCCACATGTTGCAGTCCTGACAAAACCTCTGCTCTCATCCAAGGAGGTGAAACGTTAACTCTGAGCCTCCGAATACTGTGCTTCAGAGCTCTGATAAGAGTTCCCGTGCAAAGGGGGACCTCCTTGGCAGAGCGCTTGCATTCCCCCAGTCCAGCGCTCAGTGTGCACTTCACCTCCCTGCAGGCTGCTGTGTGTTAGCATGCAGGAGAACTGGAGTCCCCACTTTACAATCAATACATCAAGGAGTCAAAGCTGTGGCACATTACATATTCAAAATGAAGTTTCAACTCATGCAGTTCATTACAAAGTAAAGTGCATGCAGCAATAAATGAAACAAACGTGTTTGGCTTTCTACCCACGGGTGGATGAAAACCAGCTTGTATCTCACACAGCACCCTGCATTAGATTGTTTATAATATGTAGTTAAATAAGAATAATTAAACAGTATAGCTCATTTTAATGTGGCGTCATTTCCATCTAATACAATCGATCTGACATGTAGAAATTTTAGATGGCTGTATCACATCAATATCAGGGTCTGGTATTTAATATACTGTACACATAATATAAATATTGAACAGTGCTTGGCAGTGCAGTGTGTCTCGGTGCTCATGCTGGCAGTGCAGTGTGTCTCGGTGCCCATGCTGGCAGTGCAGTGTGTCTCGGTGCTCATGCTGGCAGTGCAGTGTGTCTCAGTGCTCATGCTGGCAGTGCAGTGTGTCTCGGTGCTCATGCTGGCAGTGCAGTGTGTCTCGGTGCTCATGCTGGCAGTGCAGTGTGTCTCGGTGCCCATGCTGGCAGTGCAGTGTGTCTCGGTGCTCATGCTGGCAGTGCAGTGTGTCTCGGTGCCCATGCTGGCAGTGCAGTGTGTCTCGGTGCCCATGCTGGCAGTGCAGTGTGTCTCGGTGCCCATGCTGGCAGTGCAGTGTGTCTCGGTGCCCATGCTGGCAGTGCAGTGTGTCTCGGTGCCCATGCTGGCAGTGCAGTGTGTCTCGGTGCTCATGCTGGCAGTGCAGTGTGTCTCGGTGCTCATGCTGGCAGTGCAGTGTGTTTGTGTGCTCATGCTGGCAGTGCAGTGTGTCTCGGTGCTCATGCTGGCAGTGCAGTGTGTCTCGGTGCCCATGCTGGCAGTGCAGTGTGTCTTGGTGCTCATGCTGGCAGTGCAGTGTGTCTCGGTGCCCATGCTGGCAGTGCAGTGTGTCTCGGTGCTCATGCTGGCAGTGCAGTGTGTCTCGGTGCTCATGCTGGCAGTGCAGTGTGTCTCGGTGCTCATGCTGGCAGTGCAGTGTGTCTCGGTGCTCATGCTGGCAGTGCAGTGTGTCTCGGTGCTCATGCTGGCAGTGCAGTGTGTCTCGGTGCTCATGCTGGCAGTGCAGTGTGTCTCGGTGCCCATGCTGGCAGTGCAGTGTGTCTCGGTGCCCATGCTGGCAGTGCAGTGTGTCTCGGTGCCCATGCTGGCAGTGCAGTGTGTCTCGGTGCTCATGCTGGCAGTGCAGTGTGTCTCGGTGCTCATGCTGGCAGTGCAGTGTGTCTCGGTGCTCATGCTGGCAGTGCAGTGTGTCTCGGTGCTCATGCTGGCAGTGCAGTGTGTCTCGGTGCTCATGCTGGCAGTGCAGTGTGTCTCGGTGCCCATGCTGGCAGTGCAGTGTGTCTCGGTGCTCATGCTGGCAGTGCAGTGTGTTTGTGTGCTCATGCTGGCAGTGCAGTGTGTTTGTGTGCTCATGCTGGCAGTGCAGTGTGTCTCGGTGCTCATGCTGGCAGTGCAGTGTGTCTCGGTGCTCATGCTGGCAGTGCAGTGTGTCTCGGTGCTCATGCTGGCAGTGCAGTGTGTCTCGGTGCCCATGCTGGCAGTGCAGTGTGTCTCGGTGCTCATGCTGGCAGTGCAGTGTGTCTCGGTGCTCATGCTGGCAGTGCAGTGTGTCTCGGTGCTCATGCTGGCAGTGCAGTGTGTCTCGGTGCTCATGCTGGCAGTGCAGTGTGTCTCAGTGCTCATGCTGGCAGTGCAGTGTGTCTCGGTGCTCATGCTGGCAGTGCAGTGTGTCTCGGTGCCCATGCTGGCAGTGCAGTGTGTGTCGGTGCCCATGCTGGCAGTACAGTGTGTCTCGGTGCCCATGCTGGCAGTGCAGTGTGCTTGGCGCTCGCTCTCTCACCTCTGCTCTGTGTTGAAGATGGCGATGATGTGCTTACTGGACATGAAGCCCTTCTCCACATCCCGCACCTTCAGGTTGTCCAGGGGCAGCATGTACTTCTTCTCCTTCTCCTGCAAACACAGAGACGCACAGCAGATTCAATCAGGAGCTCCTTGGCATGGGGGTCCTGGCTGGCCCCTCAACCACCGGTAAGACAGCAGGCAGTCACTGGCACCGTCTGCTCAGAGAGAATGAGGTCGAGGACTGGGGCTGTGCCAGTGGAAACACAGCTTCCCTTAGAAAGGTTTACCACAATACTGTGTTTTATTGCACTTTGCTGTGCTTTTACTGTGGGGAATATTTCTAAGAATAGCCGTCCTACCCAGCTCCCTTCCTGTCAACAGATAGTAAAGCAGCACCCGGCTCTCCCAGGAGGGGGGTAAGTGCAGTCGCTTGGCCTGGCTTGCCTGTTCTGTTCAGTCACGGTGCTTGAGAGATCAGAGACCGCAGGGACTCCTCCACACAGTCTGCTACACACATCAGCACAATCTTAACCTGCTGTCTCAGAAATGTCACTTCTGAGTGAAAAAACAAAGAAAGAGTTTCCAACAGGGTCTGCTTTTAAAGAAAGGAGGTAATGCGCTGCTGAGTACTGAAGAAGCAGTATCACAGAATCACTGCTGTGCAAACCTGGAGGATGAACAGCACAGCCAAGAGTGAAGCACAGTGATACCAGGGAGAGAATAATCCATGTTCTGGTATAAGGATAAGACAGGCTGCAAACATACTCTTAGGAGAGCTGCACCTGTGTGGTAAAGCTGCGCAGTCACTCTGCAGATGTGCATGTCTGTACCAGGCTCATACTGTGCTTTACCTTGAACTAACATAGTCACCATGCTGCTCAATACCTGCCTATGCGATACCACTCATATACAGGACTCCTACACTGTGGTAAGAGGGGTCAAAGGGCTTTACAGTGATGATAAAGAATGCAGTCTGCACACAGAGGCCAGACTGCAGACAGGCAGCATGTGCAGGGAGCAGAGCCAGCACCCCTGCATACACTGCAATACTCACACAGCCCTGCATACACTGCAATACTCACACAGCCCTGCATACACTGCAATACTCACACAGCCCTGCATACACTGCAATACTCACACAGCCCTGCATACACTGCAATACTCACACAGCCCTGCATACACTGCAATACTCACACAGCCCTGCATACACTGCAATACTCACACAGCCCTGCATACACTGCAATACTCACACAGCCCTGCATACACTGCAATACTCACACAGCCCTGCATACACTGCAATACTCACACAGCCCTGCATACACTGCAATACTCACACAGCCCTGCATACACTGCAATACTCACACAGCCCTGCATACACTGCAATACTCACACAGCCCTGCATACACTGCAATACTCACACAGCCCTGCATACACTGCAATACTCACACAGCCCTGCATACACTGCAATACTCACACAGCCCTGCATACACTGCAATACTCACACAGCCCTGCATACACTGCAATACTCACACAGCCCTGCATAAACTGCAATACTCACACAACTGAGAAACTCACACCACTTGGAATCAGGGAACCTACAGTATGTTTCCAGCAGCATTGTGCAGCATTTTCACAAGCACTTGTAGTGCATCCTAATATTAATTGGCAGTATTATTGATGGCACCAGAGAAAACTGCAGCACACATTGCCAGCACAACCCCTCTACATGTTTCCCGCAGTAAAAGCACAGCAGAGTGTTATACAGCACAGTGAAAGCAAGGTAACGCATAGGCAAGCACTGTAAAGCCCAGAGAGGTCTGGTAAAGCATATAAAAAAAAATGGCAAACCATGGTAAACCCAACCCATTCCAGAGGAAACGGGCTGGGGGCCAGCCAAGCATTCCAGCACCCCTCCCCCTCCCCCGCCCCCCCAGCACATCAGGAGTTGTTTTTTTATATTTCAGTTTTCTTTGGTGTCTCCCAACACCAGCGCTGCTCATATAAAAGTTTAGCACAGTAAATCTGCAGTTTCCCCACATGCTTTTCCCAGGACTGGGATTCTGTGGTGCCTTCACTTCGTAGGGGCGAAACTTTTTCAACTTTCAAATCAAGTTTTTAAAAAGTTACAGAAGATGCTGTCACTTCACAATCTCCAAGCTACTGAGAGAGTGAGAGTGAGCAGAGAGAGTGAGGAGAGAGAGCAGAGAGTGTTAGGAGAGAGAGCAGAGCAGTGAGCATCGCTCGGATTGCTTTTAAGGGCACAAAACAAAATAAAGTTTATTATTATTATTATTATAAAGAGTGAACAGAGAGCAGACAGAGGGGAGAACAGAAAGTTGAAGGGGCAGAGAGGAGACAGAGGAGAGAACAGAAAGTTGAAGGGGCAGAGAGGAGACAGAGGAGAGAACAGAAAGTTGAAGGGGCAGAGAGGAGACAGAGGAGAGAACAGAAAGTTGAAGGGGCAGAGAACAGACAGAGGGGAGAACAGAAAGTTGAAGGGGCAGAGAGGAGACAGGAGAGAACAGAAAGTTGAAGGGACAGAGAGGAGACAGAGGAGAGAACAGAAAGTTGAAGGGGCAGAGAGGAGACAGAGGAGAGAACAGAAAGTTGAAGGGGCAGAGGAGACAGAGGAGAGAACAGAAAGTTGAAGGGACAGAGAGGAGACAGAGGAGAGAACAGAAAGTTGAAGCGGCAGAGAGGAGACAGTCCTCAGACGAGGGGTGAGAAAGCAGAGCTGAGAGGAAGCAGCAGGGCCACATGTGGAAGTCATTACTCATGCAGAGTCTGACAAAGAACATTCTCCAGACCCCCCTCCCTTTCACAGGGGCTTCATTCTCAGGACAGAAACAGCTCGAGTTACTGCTGGAGTGTGGGCTTAGAGAGAGGGAGGGGGAGGGGGTCTAGAGTGAGGGGGACATTGCCCCCCGCTCCCCAGCACCCCCGTCCCCTATACTCTGTCAGAAAGGAGGAGCCCCCGAAATGAAATGCATCTTCTAAAACATATACATATACACATATACATATACATATATACACATATACATACACACACACACACACACTTCAAACACTCCAAGTGAATCCAAGTCAAGCCGTCTCCTGCTCTGCATCTTTGTTTTCTCTTTCCATACCAGTGGGGCCCACTTCCTGCCCAAGTTTAAAAAAAACAGCTGGATCAGATGAAATGACTGCCTAACATTACACTGAAACATCTGCTACTGCTTTACAACCACAGCACAGTCTGAAAGAGAGCGAGGGAGAGGGGGAGGAGAGAGGAGAGAGGAGAGAGGGAGGAGAGAGGAGACAGAGAGGGAGGAGGAGAGAGGAGACGAGAGAGGGAGGAGAGAGAGAAGACAGGAGAGAGCGAGGACAGAGGGAGGAGAGAGGAGACAGGAGAGAGGAGAGAGGAGACAGGGAGAGGGGGAGAGAGGAGAAGACGGAGAGAGCGAGGACAGAGGGAGGAGAGAGGAGACAGGGAGAGGGAGCGAGGAGAGTGGGGGAGAGAGGAGACAGGGAGAGGGAGCAAGGAGAGAGGGAGGAGAGAGGAGACAGGGAGAGGGCTCGAGGAGAAAGAAGACAGGGAGAGAGAGCGAGGAGAGGGAGTGAGGAGAGAGGAAAGAGGAGAGAGGAAGGGAGAGAGGGAGCAAGGGAGAGAGCTAGCGAGAGAGAGGAGAGGGAGAGAGGGTTAGGGCCCACTCCAACCTGTTCCCTGGGGTTGCATCAATCCATATAAGGCCTCTGAGGCCCAGCCCCCTCCCTCTCTCTCTCCAGTTTTTTTTTATATCTCTTCCCTAAATTCATTGCCAGATTCCCAGTCTGCATGTGCCACGTCAAGGCTGGAAAGCGCCGCACTTCCCCTGCCTTCGACAGAGCAGGAAGGCAGCTCACTGTGAGCCTTGAGCACTGGGAGACAGGACCTCGCTTTCTTTCTTTCTTTCTTTCTTTCTTTCTTTCTTTCTTTCTTTCTTTCTTTCTCTCTCTCTCTCTCTCTCTCTCTCTCCAGGACCAGGCGGTATGTTTTCTGGAGGAGCAGGGGGAAGGATAAAGAAAAGAAGGAAGGACAATCCTGCCCCGTCGACCCAGTGTTCAGACTACCTGTTCAGGATCATACTGTTGTACAGTAGTCTGCACATTGGTTAGACTGTGCAAGGGAGCTCAGCGACACACACACAGACAGACAGACAGACAGACAGACCTCTCCACTCTCTCTGCTAACAGCCTCTCCTCAGGTTAGTGACCTCACAGCCACCGCTGGGCTGAAGCATTGCTGAGGGTCAGGCCCACAGAGGAGGAGCGGCCGGACCACAGTGACCCCTCAACTGGTCCGAGTCGCCTCGCTGGGGTTTTATATAAACAGCAAAGGTAGCGACTGGTGTCCACTATATAACAGTTTAAGGTTGAAACCTGAAATGCTGTTGTGGGGTTTGTGGTTGTGTGTGGGGGTGGTGTGTGACAGACTGACAGACACACAGACGTGAGGATGGAGAACTGAGTCTGGATGGACGTTTTAAGTCTCTGTGATCGATAAAGTTCCAAGCCGGCTGTCAAGCGGAATATCTTTGAAAAGTCATACTGATCAGAAGTGAGCAATACAGACAGACGCTGAGGGAGCAACTGGCTGCTTTCTGTGTTTGGATGCAAGAGGCTGAATCAGACAGCAGTGCTGAGAAAGCAGGTCGATTCCTAGGTGTGTCTCCAGTGTGTGCGGCTGGCTTTGATGTTTCAGGCAGTTCTGTCAGGTTGTGGGCACTGTGCAGTTCTGTCAGGTTGTGGGCACTGTGCAGTTCTGTCAGGTTGTGGGCACTGTGCAGTTCTGTCAGGTTGTGGGCACTGTGCAGTTCTGTCAGGTTGTGGGCACTGTGCTGTTCTGTCAGGTTGTGGGCACTGTGCAGTTCTGTCAGGTTGTGGGCACTGTGCTGTTCTGTCAGGTTGTGGGCACTGTGCAGTTCTGTCAGGTTGTGGGCCCTGATGCCTTGTGTGGTGGAGTGCCCTTCAGCCAGTGTGAGCTCCGACTCTAGCACTCTCCTTCCCCCGAATTCTCTCCCTTTTCACTCTCCTCCCAAACCCTCTCCCTTTTCACTCTCCTCCCAAACCCTCTCCCTTTTCACTCTCCTTCCCCTTTTCCCTCTCTCCCTTCTCTTTCTCCCCCTTTTCCATCTCCCTCTCTTCCTTCTTTTTCCCTCTCCTACCTCTTTCTTCTCCCTCTCTCCAGCACTGCTGTTTTTTAGTTCACTGGCCCAAGCTTTTCAAACAGCTGGTTTTGGTTTGCACTGCATCCTGGCTGTCCTCAGGGAACCTTCTGTTTTTTTCGGTGCGTGCGTGTGTGTGTGTGTGTGTGTGTGTGTGTGCGTGTGTGTGTTTATATACAGGATCTGAGTGTAAGTTGGCTGCTTCCACATCTGCAATTGTGTAGAATATTTAAACATGTGTGTGTGTGTTTCTCATCAATAAATTGATATTATATGTGCATATATAGCTAACCCTTGCGAGTGCGTGCACGCATGTGAGCATTCAAAGAAAGAATCAGACAGCTCTGTGAGTGCGTTACACGAGTAAAAGAAAAAGTCCCTTTGACAGAGGAATGTGTTTGGTTTTGCTTGGTGCAGGTCCAGCTGGGATACGGAGAACTAATCCGTCTGGTTGAACTCCCAGCGGGAGAACAGAGAGCCGACATCTGAGCCGGAGTGGAGGGGGGGGACATTCTCTGGAAAAACAAAACAGGCAGAGAGGGAGGCAGGGAGGGAGGGAGGCAGAGAGGCAGGGAGGGAGGGAGGGAGGCAGAGGAGGCAGGGAGGGAGGCAGAGAGGCAGGGGAGGGAGGCAGGGGGAGGCAGAGGCAGGGAGGGATGCAGGCAGGGAGGGAGGGAGGCAGAGAGACAGAGAGGCAGGGAGAGAGGGAGGCAGAGAGACAGGGAGGGAGGCAGAGGCAGGGGAGGCAGCAGAGGCAGACAGGGAGGGAGGGAGACAGGCAGGGAGGGATGCAGAGTGGCAGGGAGGGAGGAGGGCAGAGAGACATGGAGGGAGGCAGAGAGGCAGGCAGGGAGGGAGGCAGAGAGGCAGGCAGGCAGGGAGGCAGAGACTGGGAGGGAGGCAGAGAGAGGCAGGCAGGGAGGGAGGCAGAGAGGCAGGCAGGGAGACAGGCAGGCAGGGAGAGAGGGAGGCAGAGAGGCGGGCAGGGAGGGAGGCAGGCAGGGAGGGAGGGAGGCAGGCCGAGAGGCAGGCAGGCAGGGAGGGAGGGAGGCAGGCAGGCAGGGAGGCAGGGAGGGAGGCATGGAGAGAGACAAGGAGGCAGGCAGGCAGGGAGGCAGGCAGGCAAGCAGGGAGGCAGGGAGGCAGGCTGGCAAATGAACATTGGGCAGGATTAAAAGAAAAATAATAAAACACTGTTACATGATGTACAGATGGAGTTGTGTAGCTCCCCTTGACAGTTTGCTTACCGTGGTGAATCACAGCAGGCGTGTTGTAAACCATGGTTATTAAAAGCTGAAGCAGCTCTCATTGGAGGAGGTGTGTGATGCTGAAGGCTCTCATTGGAGGGTGTGTGATGCTGAGGGCTCTCATTGGAGGAGGTGTGTGATGCTGAAGGCTCTCATTGGAGGGTGTGTGATGCTGAGGGCTCTCATTGGAGGAGGTGTGTGATGCTGAAGCAGGTCTCATTGGAGGAGGTGTGTGATGCTGAAGGCTCTCATTGGAGGAGGTGTGTGTGATGCTGAGGGCTCTCATTGGAGGTGGTGTGTGATGCTGAAGGCACTCATTGGAGGTGTGTGATGCTGAAGGCTCTCATTGGAGGAGGTGTGTGATGCTGAAGCAGGTCTCATTGGAGGAGGTGTGTGATGCTGAAGGCTCTCATTGGAGGAGGTGTGTGTGATGCTGAGGGCTCTCATTGGAGGAGGTGTGTGATGCTGAAGGCTCTCATTGGAGGAGGTGTGTGATGCTGAAGCAGGTCTCACTGGAGGAGGTGTGTGATGCTGAAGGCTCTCATTGGAGGAGGTGTGTGATGCTGAAGCAGGTCTCATTGGAGGAGGTGTGTGATGCTGAAGGGTCTCATTGGAGGGTGTGTGATGCTGAAGGCTCTCATTGGAGGAGGTGTGTGTGATGCTGAGGGCTCTCATTGGAGGAGGTGTGTGATGCTGAAAACTCTCATTGGAGGAGGTGTGTGATGCTGAAGGCTCTCATTGAAGAAGGTGTGTGATGCTGAGGGCTCTCATTGGAGGAGGTGTGTGATGCTGAAGCAGGTCTCACTGGAGGAGGTGTGTGATGCTGAAGGCTCTCATTGGAGGAGGTGTGTGATGCTGAAGCAGGTCTCATTGGAGGAGGTGTGTGATGCTGAAGGCTCTCATTGGAGGGTGTGTGATGCTGAGGGCTCTCATTGGAGGAGGTGTGTGATGCTGAAGGCTCTCATTGAAGAAGGTGTGTGATGCTGAGGGCTCTCATTGGAGGAGGTGTGTGATGCTGAAGCAGGTCTCACTGGAGGAGGTGTGTGATGCTGAAGGCTCTCATTGGAGGAGGTGTGTGATGCTGAAGCAGGTCTCATTGGAGGAGGTGTGTGATGCTGAAGGCTCTCATTGAAGAAGGTGTGTGATGCTGAGGGCTCTCATTGGAGGAGGTGTGTGATGCTGAAGCAGGTCTCATTGGAGGAGGTGTGTGATGCTGAAGCAGGTCTCATTGGAGGAGGTGTGTGATGCTGAGGGCTCTCATTGGAGGAGGTGTGTGATGCTGAAGGCTCTCATTGGAGGGTGTGTGATGCTGAGGGCTCTCATTGGAGGAGGTGTGTGATGCTGAAGCAGGTCTCATTGGAGGAGGTGTGTGATGCTGAAGGCTCTCTTTGGAGGAGGTGTGTGATGCTGAAGGCTCTCATTGGAGGAGGTGTGTGATGCTGAAGCAGGTCTCATTGGAGGAGGTGTGTGATGCTGAAGGCTCTCATTGAAGAAGGTGTGTGATGCTGAAGCAGGTCTCATTGGAGGAGGTGTGTGATGCTGAAGGCTCTCATTGGAGGGTGTGTGATGCTGAGGGCTCTCATTGGAGGAGGTGTGTGATGCTGAAGCAGGTCTCATTGGAGGAGGTGTGTGATGCTGAAGGCTCTCATTGGAGGAGGTGTGTGTGATGCTGAGGGCTCTCATTGGAGGTGGTGTGTGATGCTGAAGGCTCTCATTGGAGGAGGTGTGTGATGCTGAAGCAGGTCTCATTGGAGGAGGTGTGTGATGCTGAAGGCTCTCATTGGAGGGTGTGTGATGCTGAGGGCTCTCATTGGAGGAGGTGTGTGATGCTGAAGCAGGTCTCATTGGAGGAGGTGTGTGATGCTGAAGGCTCTCATTGGAGGAGGTGTGTGTGATGCTGAGGGCTCTCATTGGAGGAGGTGTGTGATGCTGAAGGCTCTCATTGGAGGAGGTGTGTGATGCTGAAGGCTCTCATTGGAGGAGGTGTGTGATGCTGAAGCAGGTCTCATTGGAGGAGGTGTGTGATGCTGAAGGCTCTCATTGGAGGAGGTGTGTGATGCTGAAGGCTCTCATTGGAGGGTGTGTGATGCTGAAGCAGGTCTCATTGGAGGAGGTGTGTGATGCTGAAGGCTCTCATTGGAGGAGGTGTGTGATGCTGAGGGCTCTCATTGGAGGAGGTGTGTGATGCTGAAGGCTCTCATTGGAGGGTGTGTGATGCTGAAGGCTCTCATTGGAGGAGGTGTGTGATGCTGAAGCAGGTCTCATTGGAGGAGGTGTGTGATGCTGAAGCAGGTCTCATTGGAGGAGGTGTGTGATGCTGAAGCAGGTCTCATTGGAGGAGGTGTGTGATGCTGAAGCAGGTCTCATTGGAGGAGGTGTGTGATGCTGAAGCAGGTCTCATTGGAGGAGGTGTGTGATGCTGAAGGCTCTCATTGGAGGAGGTGTGTGTGCTGTCTCGTGATGCTGAAGGCTCTCATTGGAGGAGGTGTGTGATGCTGAAGGCTCTCATTGGAGGAGGTGTGTGATGCTGAAGCAGGTCTCATTGGAGGAGGTGTGTGATGCTGAAGCAGGTCTCATTGGAGGAGGTGTGTGATGCTGAAGCAGGTCTCATTGGAGGAGGTGTGTGATGCTGAAGCAGGTCTCATTGGAGGAGGTGTGTGATGCTGAAGCAGGTCTCATTGGAGGAGGTGTGTGATGCTGAAGCAGGTCTCATTGGAGGAGGTGTGTGATGCTGAAGGCTCTCATTGGAGGGTGTGTGATGCTGAAGGCTCTCATTGGAGGGTGTGTGATGCTGAAGGCTCTCATTGGAGGAGGTGTGTGATGCTGAAGGCTCTCATTGGAGGAGGTGTGTGATGCTGAAGGCTCTCATTGTACTGTGTTGTATTGCACTGTGTTGTATTACACTGTGTTGTATTGCACTGTGTTGTATTGCACTGTGTTGCATTGTATTGCACTGTGTGTGTATTGCACTGTGTGTGTATTGCACTGTGTGTGTATTGCACTGTGTTGTATTACACTGTGTGTATTACACTGTGTTGTATTGCACTGTGTTGTATTGCACTGTGTTGTATTACACTGTGTTGTATTACACTGTGTTGTATTGCACTGTGTTGTATTACACTGTGTTGTATTGCACTGTGTTGTATTACACTGTGTTGTATTGCACTGTGTTGTATTGCACTGTGTTGCATTGTATTGCACTGTGTTGTATTGCACTGTGTTGTATTGCACTGTGTTGTATTGAACTGTGTTGCATTGTATTGCACTGTGTTGTATTGCACTGTGTTGTATTGCACTGTGTTGTATTGCACTGTGTTTGTATTGCACAGCTCAAGGTCGCTGCCTCCCAACTGTGATGTCATGGAGGATCCAGCCCTGCCATTGGCTGAACGGAGTTGTCATGTGTCTGCCTGTCTACACTTGCTGTGCAGAACATCCTCCCACCTGTACAGCAGGCACAGACAGGCAGTCACACGACAACCCAGCCTGACCGAGTCGCAGCCAGGCAGAGGCACAGGCACCGGGATCGACAGGGTTCCCCTCACCCCACACGTGCAGGCAGTCTGTACAAGGGCTGTACTCTTTGTATTATTTCATGTCTGTGTCAGAAACAAGATTCAAAGTAAAGAAAGATGAATCCCTCTGCATGGCGTCCTTGCTTCTGTTTTGCTGACACACTGCAGAGTCTGAAGGGGTTATAATCAGTCCTGTACACAGACTCGTCTCGGCTGACAGTGTATATAGAGCCTTCACAAATAACATTCAAACAGGTCTCCGACTAATGAATGAACATTTCAACCAGCTGTGCCACGGAACTCCATGCTGTCCTCATACAAAGACAAGAATCCAAATGATATGGAAACAAAACACCCATTACAGAGCTGGGTCACAATCCAGCATGACTTCCAGGGACTGAGACAAAACACCCATCACAGAGCTGGGTCACAATCCAGCATGACTTCCAGGGACTATGAGACAAAACACCCATCACAGAGCTGGGTCACAATCCAGCATGACTTCCAGGGACTATGAGACAAAACACCCATCACAGAGCTGGGTCACAATCCAGCATGACTTCCAGGGACTATGAGACAAAACACCCATCACAGAGCTGGGTCACAATCCAGCATGACTTCCAGGGACTGAGACAAAACACCCATCACAGAGCTGGGTCACAATCCAGCATGACTTCCAGGGACTGAGACAAAACACCCATCACAGAGCTGGGTCACAATCCAGCATGACTTCCAGGGACTGAGACAAAACACCCATCACAGAGCTGGGTCACAATCCAGCATGACTCCCAGGGACTATGAGACAAAACACCCATCACAGAGCTGGGTCACAATCCAGCATGACTCCCAGGGACTATGAGACAAAACACCCATCACAGAGCTGGGTCACAATCCAGCATGACTTCCAGGGACTATGAGACAAAACACCCATCACAGAGCTGGGTCACAATCCAGCATGACTTCCAGGGACTATGAGACAAAACATCCATCACAGAGCTGGGTCACAATCCAGCATGACTTCCATGCGTGTCCGTGTGTGCGTGTGTCTCCATGCGTGCGTGCGTGTGAGTGTGTGTCTGCATGCGTGTATGCGTGAGCGTGTGTGTGTCTGCGTATGTGTGTTTGTGTGTGTGCATGTGCATGTGCGTGCACGTCTGTGTGTGTGCGTGTGTGTCTGCGTGCGTGCGCATGTGTGTATGTGTGTGTGCGCGTGTGTCTGCGTGCGTGCGCTGCTTCTGCATGCGCAGTGCGTGTGTGTCTGCGTGCACGCATGTCTTCCTGCACACACTCACACACAGGCAGTTCTGTGGAGCCTGAGGGTTTGTTCTGTGAAGGGAAGGCCCTCCAGAGGAACACTGCGCTGCACTCGGGGGAGTGCTGGAGTAGCCCTGCTCCCTAACACCAGCAGGATGATTAAACACTCAGGGGGCTCACCTCGTCATCCTTGAACCAGGACAGGCTCTCGGCGCTCAGCACGAACCAGTACTCCTTGGCTCCGCCCTTGATGATGCTGATGTTGTTGATGGTCAGCCAGCCCTTCCGGATCACCTGCGAGGTCAGGTGTGAAGGATCAGCAAACAGACAGAGCAGGGTCAGCCAGCGAGACACACAGAGCAAGCACAGCAAGCCTGGCAAGCTCTCTTCAAAGTGCCTTGGGAAATAATATTCAAATAGTCTTCAAACACTCCTGCAGTACAGTAATCACAGACCTGCAGATGGAATACTGTTTCATGACCTATCACATACAAACACAGGACGGCTTGGCCCCGATTTGCCTTCTGGGCACATTGCCCATTTCATTTGTTTGCTATGGAGTGGGCGATTTGGCTGCAAGTGTCCCATCTTGTGAAATACAGGCCCTGGTCTTCAGATAATCTGCAGAAGTTCGCATTCATTCAGAAGGCACTTTAAAGACAGCTTGAAGACGTGTATCTGGCTTCCACTGCTGTAAAAGGCAGAGGTTGGTAAAGACTTATTAGAAGGGGTAATGTTATTCAGTTTAATAGTTAGGGAGTTTCTCACGCCTACTATTGCAAACAGTGCTTTAGCAAGTCATGATTAACACAGCTGTGTGGGAGTCTGTGAGCTTCAATGGACCTGCCTGTAAAGTTTGGAATGGTTTGCACAGATAAACAGATAATGACAGAGAAAGAACCCCACCAATATAAGCAAGCAATACGGTCCACACACAGACAGACACACAGACCCGTCACACAATAATCATGCAGTCCTGCTGTGAGCTCCAGTCTCCCCACGCTGGACTGACTGTACTGGGAACACCACTAACTCCACGGCTGTCTCTGTCCTGCACTGTTCAACGGGGTTGATGTCACTGCTCTACACATGCGTACCTTTAGAAAAGTTTCCCATAGTAAGAGCAAGGAAAATAAGACACACCCGAGCTTGTTACCCATACACTGCTTCTAATGAAGCTCCGAGTAAAACCTGGAATGGGAGACACTGCTGTGCAATAGGAGTCTTATTTCCATCCCTGAGGATGAGCAAGGCTGTGGTCTAACCAAGCAGCAGCTGACTGTGCAGTCTGGTGTATTCCAGGAATCTCCTCCCTCCCTCACTCCCTGATACACAGACATGAGCCCTGCCTGGCAGAGCGAGGGAGAGGGAGGAGGAGGAGAGGGAGGAGAGAGGGAGGGGAGAGAGAGAGAGGGAGGAGAGGAGAGAGAGAGAGGGAGGAGAAGGGAGAGAGAGGAGAGAGGGGAGGGAGAAGGGGGAGAGAGAGAGGGAGAGAGGGGGAGGGAGAGAGAGAGAGAGAGAGAGAGGAGGAGAGGGAGATAGGGAGAGGAGAGAGGGAGGGAGAGAGAGAGAGGGGAGGGAGAGAGGGAGGGAGAGAGAGGGAGGGAGGAGAAGGGAGAGAGGGAGAGGAGGAAGGGAGAGAGGGAGAGAGGAGGAGGAGAGAGAGAGGAGAGAGGAGAGAGGGAGGGAGAGAGAGAGAGAGAGAGAGAGAGAGAGAGAGAGAGAGAGAGAGAGAGAGAGAGAGGAGGAGAGAGGAGGAGGAGAGGAGGGGAGGGAGAGAGAGAGAGAGAGAGAGAATGAGAGGGGAAGGAGAGAGGAGAGAGGAGAGGGAGAGCAGGCAGCCTGGCAGTGTCTTCAGGCTGCTGACTGATCCTGAGCTGAGACATTAACAGGAAGTGCAGCGTTTACAAACACAGATATCCACTTGGCAGAGAGGCAGGCAGGCAGGCAGGGCCCCCCACCCCCCGCCCAGCCAAGGAGGAGACCCAAAAGAAGAGAACACAACGAGGCTGGCTGTCCCTGGTGTGAACAGGAAGAGAGGGAGAGAGAGGGAGACAGGGAGAGCCTGTGACAGCGAGCACTGATGTAAACATCCCTTTCTCCTCAGCCTCTGCTCTCAGCTTCACAGCTCTGCAGTGACAGGGTCTCTGTTTCATCTGTCTGAGCTGTCAGCACACACACACACACACACGCACACACACACGCACACGCACACGCACACGCACACACACACAGAGGCAGCCTGCAGACACACGCACACACACACACACACACACATGCACACACACACCCTGAGCCCCCCCCAGCGGTATTGCTGGTTAGTGAGTGAGGAGCAGACACAGCCAGGCTGCAGCAGTGAGGTGACTCAGTTAAAGGGTGACGGACACTCCCCTGATTAGTCACAGCTGCATTCTGAACCCCCTGATCCCTGTGTGTGTGCGTGTGCGTGTCTGTGTGTCTGTCAGTGTGTGTGTGTGGGTGTGTGTGTGTGTGTGTGTGTGTGTGTGTGTCTGTGTGTGTCTGTGTCTGTGTGTCTGTGTCAGTGTGAGTGTGTGTGTGAGTGAGTGGGTGAGTGTATGACTGTGTCAGTGTGTGAGCGTGCGTGTGTGTGTGTGTGTGGCTGTGTGTGCGTGTGAGTGTGAGTGTGTCTGTGTCAGTGTGTGTGTGTGTGGGTGTGTGTGTGAGTGTGTCAGTGTGAGTGAGTGAGTGGGTGAGTGTGTGTGAGTGGGTGAGTGTATGACTGTGTCAGTGTGAGTGAGTGAGTGGGTGAGTGTGTGTGAGTGGGTGAGTGTATGACTGTGTCAGTGTGAGTGAGTGAGTGGGTGAGTGTGTGTGAGTGGGTGAGTGTATGACTGTGTCAGTGTGTGTGTGTGTGAGTGGGTGAGTGTATGACTGTGTCAGTGTGAGTGAGTGAGTGGGTGAGTGTGTGTGAGTGGGTGAGTGTATGACTGTGTCAGTGTGAGTGAGTGAGTGGGTGAGTGTGTGTGAGTGGGTGAGTGTATGACTGTGTCAGTGTGTGTGTGAGTGAGTGGGTGAGTGTATGACTGTGTCAGTGTGTGTGTGAGTGAGTGGGTGAGTGTATGACTGTGTCAGTGTGTGTGTGTGTGAGTGGGTGAGTGTATGACTGTGTCAGTGTGTGTGTGAGTGAGTGGGTGAGTGTGTGTGAGTGTGTGAGTGTGTGAGTGTGTCAGTGTGAGTGTGTGTGAGTGGGTGAGTGTATGACTGTGTCAGTGTGTGTGTGAGTGAGTGGGTGAGTGTGTGTGAGTGTGTGAGTGTGTGAGTGTGTCAGTGTGAGTGTGTGTGAGTGGGTGAGTGTATGACTGTGTCAGTGTGTGTGTGTGTGAGTGAGTGGGTGAGTGTGTGTGAGTGGGTGAGTGTGTGTGAGTGGGTGAGTGTATGACTGTGTCAGTGTGAGTGTGAGTGAGTGGGTGAGTGTGTGTGAGTGGGTGAGTGTATGACTGTGTCAGTGTGAGTGTGTGAGTGTGTGTGAGTGAGTGGGTGAGTGTATGACTGTGTCAGTGAGTGAGTGGGTGAGTGTATGACTGTGTCAGTGTGTGTGTGAGTGAGTGGGTGAGTGTATGACTGTGTCAGTGTGTCAGTGTGAGTGAGTGAGTGGGTGAGTGTATGACTGTGTCAGTGTGTGAGTGAGTGAGTGGGTGAGTGTATGACTGTGTCAGTGTGTGTGTGAGTGAGTGGGTGAGTGTATGACTGTGTCAGTGTGAGTGTGAGTGAGTGGGTGAGTGTGTGTGAGTGGGTGAGTGTATGACTGTGTCAGTGTGAGTGTGTGAGTGTGTGTGAGTGAGTGGGTGAGTGTATGACTGTGTCAGTGTGTGTGTGAGTGAGTGGGTGAGTGTATGACTGTGTCAGTGTGTGTGTGAGTGAGTGGGTGAGTGTATGACTGTGTCAGTGTGTCAGTGTGAGTGAGTGAGTGGGTGAGTGTATGACTGTGTCAGTGTGTGAGTGAGTGAGTGGGTGAGTGTATGACTGTGTCAGTGTGTGTGTGAGTGAGTGGGTGAGTGTATGACTGTGTCAGTGTGTCAGTGTGAGTGAGTGAGTGGGTGAGTGTATGACTGTGTCAGTGTGAGTGTGTGTGAGTGGGTGAGTGTATGACTGTGTCAGTGTGTGTGTGAGTGAGTGGGTGAGTGTATGACTGTGTCAGTGTGTGTGTGAGTGAGTGGGTGAGTGTATGACTGTGTCAGTGTGTCAGTGTGAGTGAGTGAGTGGGTGAGTGTATGACTGTGTCAGTGTGAGTGTGTGTGAGTGGGTGAGTGTATGACTGTGTCAGTGTGTGTGTGAGTGAGTGGGTGAGTGTATGACTGTGTCAGTGTGTGTGTGAGTGTGTCTGTGTGAGTGGGTGAGTGTATGACTGTGTAAGTGTGTGTGTGAGTGAGTGGGTGAGTGTATGACTGTGTCAGTGTGGGAGTTCACTGACAGTAACACAGCTCTGCAGGGTAGTAGTGATGTGAAGGCAGGTTACTGGGTTAGAAACACAGCCAGCCCCCAGAGAGAAAGCCGTATGGAAGGCAACAGTAAGGCTTACAGAAACTGAGCTCGTACAATTTGCCTTGAAGGCGGAGGGGTTGCGCCCTAAAACAGCAAATAAGAGGGAAGAAGATAAGAGAGATGTTAAACAAGCCTGGGATTCGGAGGAGCCACACTTTACATCATCAACAAACACAAACAGATGTGTGCGCGCCGCAGTCTTTACCAACGCCCTCAGAAACTGCACCCTGGTATCTTTGTAGTTTTACCAGGGAGCCATCGAAGTGTGTGCCCAATAATCCTGGAAATGTCAGGCCCCGTTTAACCACAGTGCCACCTGTTGGTCACACAAGCAACAAGCCTCCTCCTCAACCCAAGGAGGGCTGTCTTCCCAATAAGATCATATCAATGAATATTCCTGCAGACCACAGCATGCTAGTTGGGTTCAGTTAGCTTAGTGCAGTGCAGTACAGTGCAGTGCAGTACAGTACAGTACAGTACAGTACAATACAGTGTATTACAGTGCAGTACAGTACAGTAGTGTATTACAGTGCAGTATAGTACAGTGCAGTATAGTACAGTGTAGACACACCCTTGCATGTTTAGAATGGAGTCCCCTGAACTCCCAGCAGATCCTTATCGGTGGATCTCAAAGCACGAGTCTGGACAGCTCTCTCCATACTCACCGGCCTCGCTCCAGGACGCTCTGCTCAGCGAGGCAGGCAGGGGGCGCTCTGACACAGGGGGAGAGACAGGAGGGAGGAGTGCATGCAAGGGGGCGGGGCAGGGAGACAGAGAAGCAGCACACAGATTAATGGAAACAAAAAAATGAGTTAATTCAAATCAAAATCATGAGTGTAACAAACAAACAGAAAACAAAACCAACTTAAATATCTGAAGACAGAGCAACAGGGACTGTGAGAGGCTGGGAGACACGCACCTGATTACCAGCAGAACTCTCCTTACTCATCTGACTGCTTCTCTGCTGAGCACTGAGACAGAGAGAGGGGGGAGAGGGGAGAGAGAGAGAGAGACATTGTTCCCAGTATAAGCAAATCAGGGACACGTACTTCCCCAAACTGGCCAATCAGGCCACATTCCAGCTGCTCTCTGACTTAGAAAAACTGCCAGTTCTGTTAGGAGAGGAGCAGCAGACAGCAGAGCTAGCTTCCCAGTATGTAGCTGCCTGCCACAGCCAGAGAGGCAGAGAGACAGACAGACAGTCCCTGGTGTAGACACCCTGGAGCACGGGGACCAGGCACTCATGCACACCCATGTCCACTGTAAATACAGAGAGGAGGGAGGGAAATGGGAGGGTGGTTGTTGTATTGTATTGTCTGGGTTGTTTTGTGATAATGTTCATTGTTGAATTAATTTGGCAAAACTCAATTTCATTTTGTCATGCCAATAAAGCATTTTTTTAATTTGAATTTGAATTTGGGAGAGAGGGAGGGAAATGGGAGGGTTGTTGTTGTATTGTATGGTCTGGATTGTTTTATGATAATGTTCATTGTTGAATTGCTTTGGCAAAACTCAATTCCATTTTGTCATGCCAATAAAGCATTTTTTTTGAATTGATACAGATACATAGCCAGATACAGATAGACATACACATAGACAGATAGATACACAGATACATAGCCAGACAGACAGACAGATAGATAGATACACAGGTAGACAGACAAACAGATACACAGATACACAGATAGATAGATAGACAGATACACAGATAGATAGACAGATACACAGATAGATAGATAGATAGATAGATAGATAGATAGATAGATAGATAGATAGATAGATAGATAGATAGATAGATAGATAAAGCAGACAGGCTTGCTTACTTGGCAAACCCAATGAAGTCCTCGTGGTTGGTGTTGATGTAGGAGAGCTGGACCTCAATCAGCAGCAGCACCTGCAGAGAGAGAGAGAGAGAGAGAGAGGGGCTAATGAACACTGAGACTCACAGAGAGGGAGCGAGGGAGGGGGTGAGGGAGTGAGGGGTGAGGGGTGAGAGAGGGGGCGGGTTTGTGGAGCAGCTCCCTACCTGGTCCTTGGCTCTGCTCTCCCTGTCCCGGATGTGAGTCGTCACGATTCGCTCCGTCTCCTCTCTCAGCCGAGGAAACGTCCCGAGCTGCAGCACAAACACAGAGACACGGAGGCCTTACAGCTCTGCATACTTAAGAGCATTGTGATTATTATTGTGTGTGTGTGTGTGTGTGTGTGTGTGTGTGTGTGTGTGTGTGTGTGTGTGTACCTTGATGCTGCACTGCCGCACTGTGTTGATGGGTATGGATATTGTGTGTGTGTGTGTGTGTGTGTGTACCTTGATGCTGCACTGCCGCACTGTGTTGATGGGTATGGATATTGTGTGTGTGTGTGTGTGTGTGTGTACCTTGATGCTGCACTGCTGCACTGTGTTGATGGGTATGGATATTGTGTGTGTGTGTGTGTGTGTGTGTGTGTGTGTGTGTGTGTGTGTGTGTGTACCTTGATGCTGCACTGCCGCACTGTGTTGATGGGTATGGATATTGTGTGTGTGTGTGTGTGTGTGTGTACCTTGATGCTGCACTGCCGCACTTTGTTGATGGGTATGGATATTGTGTGTGTGTGTGTGTGTGTGTGTGTGTGTGTGTGTGTGTGTGTGTGTGTGTGTGTGTGTGTGTGTGTACCTTGATGCTGCACTGCCGCACTGTGTTGATGGGTATGGATATTGTGTGTGTGTGTGTGTGTGTGTGTGTGTGTGTGTGTGTGTGTGTGTGTGTACCTTGATGCTGCACTGCCGCACTTTGTTGATGGGTATGGATAGTGTGTGTGTGTGTGTGTGTGTGTGTGTGTGTGTGTGTGTGTACCTTGATGCTGCACTGCCGCACTTTGTTGATGGGTATGGATATTGTGTGTGTGTGTGTGTGTGTGTGCGTGTGTGTGTGTGTGTGTGTACCTTGATGCTGCACTGCCGCACTGTGTTGATGGGTATGGATATTGTGTGTGTGTGTGTGTGTACCTTGATGCTGCACTGCCGCACTGTGTTGATGGGTATGGATATTGTGTGTGTGTGTGTGTGTACCTTGATGCTGCACTGCCGCACTGTGTTGATGAGCTCCTGGATCACCATGTCCACACACTTGAGGCACGGCTCCTTCAGCTTCACTATCTGCTTCTTCACAATCGCCTCGAACGCCATGTCCGGAGTGAAGAGACCCGTCCTGCAGGGGGCGACAGAGAGGGAGAGAGAAGAGGGAGGGGACAGGGAAGAAGTATATTTTTTATAAGTGCTATAAATTTATACACACTCACACACAGAGTCACACACACACAGTGTCACACACAGAGTCACACACACTCTCACACACAGAGTCACACACACACACACACAGAGTCACACACACACACACACACACACACACACACACACAGAGACTCACTCACCTGATTCCGTGGATGTTCTTGATAGCGTAGCTGATCTCCCTGCGCAGATCCTTCTCATCAAACTCCATCTGCAGCATAATAAAACCAGTGAGCCCTCCTGCCCTCAGACTGGTGGCTCTAGTTAAAGTGATGCTATGAGGCAGAGTGGCACAGCTCTGTACTGGGATCGGGCACTGCAGAGTGACACAGCTCTGTACTGGGATCAGGCACTGCAGAGTGACACAGCTCTATACTGGGATCGGGCGCTGCAGAGCGACACAGCTCTGTACTGGGATCAGGCACTGCAGAGTGACACAGCTCTGTACTGGGATCAGGCACTGCGAGTGGCCGCACCTTAACCAGCTCGAAGGGGAAGCGCTCGTGGAAGATGCGGTTGATCTTGGCTCCCCCGGACAGCTCCAACGTGTCGACTTGGTCCCCCGAACCCTCGATCCGCTTCTCAAAATCCACTGAGAACTGCTGCACCATCCTGCAGAGAGGGGGCGACAGAGAGAGCGAGTGGCTCAGACACAGCCTGGGACTCGGGGAGAGCCGCAGTGCCATCAACACACAAGGGAGGATAGCAAACAGATGCAGGGTTAAACACCGGTTGGCTCCTTTCTTGAAGTCTTTACAATTTTTTTTTCTTAATTGGTCTCTCCCCCTCCCCCCCCCTCTCTCTCTCTCTCTCTCCCCTCCCCTCTGCCCTTCTCCCTCTCCCGTCAACCTTCCTCCCTCTCCCTCCTCTCCCCGCTCTCCCTCTCCCTCTCCCTCTCCCCCTCTCACTGCAGCAGTGCCTTGGTCTTGCGTGAAGGGTCGTCGGGTCTGAACTGCCGGTACTCCTCCGCCTCCTTGTCCAGGGAGAGGAGCTGAGCCTGCAGTTTGCTGCGGAACGCCGGCAGTGTGTCGCGGATGTGGTTGGTCAGTTGCTGCAGGAAGAAAAAAAAAAAAAGAAGAAATACTGGATCCCATGTTCTAAAACACAGGGGTGGAAATAAGAGCCCCTATTGCATGGAGGCTTCACCCATTCCAGGTTTTACTACAAGTTTAATTAGCTACAGTCTGTAGGTAACACGCTCAGTGGTGTCTCATTAAACTCATAGTAAAACCAGGAATGGATCAAACTGCTCGGCTGGCTGGGTTGGGTTGTATTGGAGTGGATTAGCTGGGATGGATTGGAGTAGATTGGGCTGGGCTGGGCTGGGCTGGGCTAGATTAAGAACATAAGAAAGTTTACAAACGAGAGGAGGCCATACAGCCCATCTTGCTCATTTGGTTGTTAGTAGCTTATTGATGCCAGAATCTCATGAAGCAGCTTCTTGAAGGATCCCAGGGTGTCAGCTTCAACAACATTACTGGGGAGTTGGTTCCAGACCCTCACAATTCTCTGTGTAAAAAAGTGCCTCCTATTTTCTGTTCTGAATGCCCCTTTATCTAATCTCCATTTGTGACCCCTGGTCCTTGTTTCTTTTTTCAGGTCAAAAAAGTCCCGAGTCGACATTGGATTCATTTGGATTGGATTGGACTGAGCTGGGCTGGATTAGTTTGGATTGGATTGGATTGGATTGGACTGGACTGAGCTGGGCTAGATTGGATTGGATTGGATTTGACTGAGCTGGGCTGGGCTGGGCTGGATTGGTTTGGATTAGACTGGGCTGGATTAGTTTGGATTGGGCAGAGCTGGGCTGGGCTGGGCTGGATTGGATTGGTTTGGATTATCTGCTTCTCTCACCTGGTTAAGCACTCTCTGCAGGTGGGGGGTGCCCATGCTGTCGGCCAGGTGCCGGTACGCCGGGTGAGACAGGAAGAACTTCCTCTCCGCAGCCAGAGCCGTCTTGATGTCCTTCTTCCCATCGATATCCTTCTGACTGCGGTTCACCACGCCGATGTACCCTGAGAGACAGAGAGACGAGAGGGGCAGAGAAAGAGAGGGGCATCATGTTTTAAAATTAAAATTCACGTGTGCTACTTCTCCTCTCCTCTCCTCTCCTCTCCTCTCCTCTCCTCTCCCTACCCCTACCCCTACCCCTACCCCTACCCCTCTTCTCCCCTCCCCTACCCCTCTTCTCCCCTCACCTCTCCGCAGTGGCAGCAGCTTGTTCTCCAGGATGTCCCGTGCGTCTGTCCCCTCGTCCATCAGGTCCAGCTTGGTGATCACCCCGATGGTGCGCTGGCCTGCAGAGACAGACAGACAGACAGACAGACAGACAGACAGACAGACAGACAGACAGAAACCACTGATTTGAGCTAGATAGTGTGCATTCTTTAATAAATGTGTCCTCTGTAACTAGTTGCTTTAAAAGTTGGTGGAAAAGGTTGCATGAAAGTTGCTTGGTGTTCCATGGGCTACAAGCCCACACAAGCAACTGAGTTAGGTAGATCATCCATTAATTTGAAGAATACTAAGCTGGGACTAGCAGAGTGAGGGGTTTCTCTCTCTCTCTTACCCTGGGGGTCCACGTCCTTGGCCAGTTTGAGCGCGTCGGAGTTGGCCAGGTCGGTGTTGGCGGGGGTCACTGCCAGGATGAGGCAGTTCTCTCGGCAGATGAACTGCATGAGCATGTCCCGGATCTGGTACTCGATATCGGGGGGCTGGTCCCCAACAGGCACCTTGGTGATCCCCGGCAGGTCGATGAGGGTCAGGTTCAGCACTGCACACAAACACACACACACAGAGTGTAATACACACACACACAGAGTGTAATAAACAAACACACAGAGTGTAATACACAAACACACACACACACCAAGAGTAACACACACACAGAGTGTAATACACAAACACACAGAGTGTAATACACAAACACACACACACACACACACCCAGAGTAACACACACACAGAGTGTAATACACAAACACACAGAGTGTAATACACACACACACAGAGTGTAATACACACACACACAGAGTGTAATACACAAACACACACACACACACACACCCAGAGTAACACACACACAGAGTGTAATACACAAACACACAGAGTAATACACACACACACACACACACAGTGTAATACACAAACACACAGGGTGTAATAAACAAACACACAGAGAGTAAATACACAAACACACATACAGAGTAACACACACACACACAGAGTAACACACACACACACAGAGTGTAACACACACACACAGTAACACACACACACACACAGAGTGTAACACACACACACAGAGTAACACACACACACACAGAGTAACACACACACACACACAGAGTAACACACACACACACACACAGAGTAATACACACACAGAGTAACACACACACACACACACAGAGTAATACACACACACACACACACAGAGTAACACACACACACACACACAGAGTAATACACACACAGAGTAACACACACACACACACACACACAGAGTAACACACACACAAACACAGAGTAATACACAAACACACAGAGTGTAATACACAAACACACAGAGCGTAATACACAAACACACAGAGTAACACACACACACACACACACACATTAGAAATCACGTACCCATTGGAACCTATTAGCTGAGAATGACAAAGCATTCAAAACGTTTAAGGAGAGGGGTTGAGAGGGGCAGGGCAGACTCACGGTGTGGAGAGCACACTCGCAGGTTGATGGGACGGGGAGATGGAGAGAGGGGTTGAGAGGGGCAGGGCAGACTCAGCGTGTGGAGGGTACACTCGAGGTTGATGGGATGGGGAGATGGAGAGAGGGGTTGAGAGGGGCAGGGCAGACTCACCGTGTGGAGAGCACACTCGCAGGTTGATGGGACAGCGAGATGGAGAGAGGGGTTGAGAGGGGCAGGGCAGACTCACCGTGTGGAGAGCACACTCGCAGGTTGATGGGACGGGGAGATGGAGAGAGGGTTGAGAGGGGCAGGGCAGACTCAGCGTGTGGAGGGTACACTCTGCAGGTTGATGGGATGGGGAGATGGAGAGAGGGGTTGAGAGGGGCAGGGCAGACTCAGCGTGTGGAGAGTACACTACTTGGGTTGATGGGATGGGGAGATGGAGAGAGGGGTTGAGAGGGGCAGGGCAGACTCAGCGTGTGGAGAGCACACTCGCAGGTTGATGGGATGGGGAGATGGAGAGAGGGGTTGAGAGGGGCAGGGCAGACTCAGCGTGTGGAGAGCACACTCGCAGGTTGATGGGATGGGGAGATGGAGAGAGGGGTTGAGAGGGGCAGGGCAGACTCACCGTGTGGAGAGCACACTCGCAGGTTGATGGGACAGGGAGATGGAGAGAGGGGTTGAGAGGGGCAGGGCAGACTCACCGTGTGGAGAGCACACTCGCAGGTTGATGGGACAGCGAGATGGAGAGAGGGGTTGAGAGGGGCAGGGCAGACTCACCGTGTGGAGAGCACACTCGCAGGTTGATGGGACGGGGAGATGGAGAGAGGGGTTGAGAGGGGCAGGGCAGACTCAGCGTGTGGAGGGTACACTCGCAGGTTGATGGGATGGGGAGATGGAGAGAGGGGTTGAGAGGGGCAGGGCAGACTCACCGTGTGGAGAGCACACTCGCAGGTTGATGGGACAGGGAGATGGAGAGAGGGGTTGAGAGGGGCAGGGCAGACTCACCGTGTGGAGAGCACACTCGCAGGTTGATGGGACGGGGAGATGGAGAGAGGGGTTGAGAGGGGCAGGGCAGACTCAGCGTGTGGAGAGTACACTCGCAGGTTGATGGGATGGGGAGATGGAGAGAGGGGTTGAGAGGGGCAGGGCAGACTCAGCGTGTGGAGAGTACACTCGCAGGTTGATGGGATGGGGAGATGGAGAGAGGGGTTGAGAGGGGCAGGGCAGACTCAGCGTGTGGAGAGCACACTCGCAGGTTGATGGGATGGGGAGATGGAGAGAGGGGTTGAGAGGGGCAGGGCAGACTCACCGTGTGGAGAGCACACTCGCAGGTTGATGGGATGGGGAGATGGAGAGAGGGTTGAGAGGGCAGGGCAGACTCACCGTGTGGAGAGCACACTCGCAGGTTGATGGGACAGGGAGATGGAGAGAGGGGTTGAGAGGGGCAGGGCAGACTCACCGTGTGGAGAGCACACTCGCAGGTTGATGGGACAGCGAGATGGAGAGAGGGGTTGAGAGGGGCAGGGCAGACTCACCGTGTGGAGAGCACACTCGCAGGTTGATGGGACGGGGAGATGGAGAGAGGGGTTGAGAGGGGCAGGGCAGACTCAGCGTGTGGAGGGTACACTCGCAGGTTGATGGGATGGGGAGATGGAGAGAGGGTTGAGAGGGGCAGGGCAGACTCAGCGTGTGGAGAGTACACTCACAGGTTGATGGGATAGGGAGATGGAGAGAGGGGTTGAGAGGGGCAGGGCAGACTCAGCGTGTGGAGAGCACACTCACAGGTTGATGGGATGGGGAGATGGAGAGAGGGTTGAGAGGGGCAGGGCAGACTCACCGTGTGGAGAGCACACTCACAGGTTGATGGGATGGGGAGATGGAGAGAGGGGTTGAGAGGGGCAGGGCAGACTCACCGTGTGGAGAGTACACTCACAGGTTGATGGGACAGGGAGATGGAGAGAGGGGTTGAGAGGGGCAGGGCAGACTCAGCGTGTGGAGAGTACACTCACAGGTTGATGGGACGGGGGGATGGAGAGAGGGGTTGAGAGGGGCAGGGCAGACTCACCGTGTGGAGAGTACACTCACAGGTTGATGGGACAGGGAGATGGAGAGAGGGGTTGAGAGGGGCAGGGCAGACTCGGCGTGTGGAGAGTACACTCACAGGTTGATGGGACGGGGGGATGGAGAGAGGGGTTGAGAGGGGCATGACAGACTCACCGTGTGGAGAGTACACTTACAGGTTGATGGGACAGCGAGATGGAGAGAGGGGTTGAGAGGGGCAGGGCAGACTCACCGTGTGGAGAGTACACTCACAGGTTGATGGGACGGGGAGATGGAGAGAGGGATTGAGAGGGGCAGGGCAGACTCACCGTGTGGAGAGCACACTCGCAGGTTGATGGGACAGCGAGATGGAGAGAGGGGTTGAGAGGGGCAGGGCAGACTCACCGTGTGGAGAGTACACTCACAGGTTGATGGGACGGGGAGATGGAGAGAGGGATTGAGAGGGGCAGGGCAGACTCACTGTGTGGAGAGTACACTCACAGGTTGATGGGATGGGGAGATGGAGAGAGGGATTGAGAGGGGCAGGGCAGACTCACCGTGTGGAGAGTACACTCGCAGGTTGATGGGACGGGGAGATGGAGAGAGGGATTGAGAGGGGCAGGGCAGACTCACTGTGTGGAGAGTACACTCACAGGTTGATGGGATGGGGAGATGGAGAGAGGGATTGAGAGGGGCAGGGCAGACTCACCGTGTGGAGAGTACACTCACAGGTTGATGGGATGGGGAGATGGAGAGAGGTTGAGAGGGGCAGGGCAGACTCAGCGTGTGGAGAGTACACTCACAGGTTGATGGGATGGGGAGATGGAGAGAGGGGTTGAGAGGGGCAGGGCAGACTCAGCGTGTGGAGAGTACACTCGCAGGTTGATGGGCACTGGAGAGATGCCCTTGTTGACTCCAGTGATGCGGTCAGTCTCAGCCTCGATCTCTTGCCGCACCTCATCGAAGTCGGTGAACTTCTTCCCCTTGCAGTGCAGGAACTCTGCGTGCTCTGAGACACACAGGAGACATACAGCAGCTTCACAACCAGCCGCTTTCACTGGACGCCTGCTTTTAAAACTTTCCTGACAATGGTTTGGACTTTGTCAGCTACTTCTTTGAATTTCACATTGCAATGCAATGAACAACATTAACCTGTACCAGTGCCCCCCTCCCTCTCTCCGTACCTGTGGTGGCGCTGATGAGCTGCAGGACCAGAGGCCTCCTGGTGACGATCCCGGAGCCCCGGGGCAGGAAGTCCCTGACAGACACAGACAGGTCACTGTGTGCGATTATCACACAGTACAGTCCCTGACAGACACAGACAGGTCACTGTGTGTGATTATCACACAGGAGTACAGTCCCTGACAGACACAGACAGGTCACTGTGTGCGATTATCACACAGGAGTACAGTCCCTGACAGACACAGACAGGTCACTGTGAGTGATTATCACACAGGAGTACAGTCCCTGACAGACACAGACAGGTCACTGTGTGTGATTATCACACAGGAGTACAGTCCCTGACAGACACAGACAGGTCACTGTGTGTGATAATCACACAGGAGTACAGTCCCTGATAGATTATCTGTGTGTGTGCGTGTGTCTCTGGGTCTCTGCGTCTGTCTTCTTCGTCCATGAATCCCAGTGCTCTACAGCTCCTCGGCTGCATTCTGTGCAGATAATAAAACTTCTGCAATGCGTCCAGTCCTGCCTTCTGTCAAAGCAACAAACACTCACTCTACAGCAGCAATGCAAGCTCACTCAGTGCCTGCCAGCGTTACCATCAGGGCTACTGTAGATGACAAGGCAGAGAAGAGACTGAGAGAGAGAGAGAGAGAGAGAGTCTCTCACACAACACAGACTGGCTTTATTCTGCTCTGTGTGAGTCTCCCGCTATCCAGAGAGACCCCAGTCCATCCTGGTTTTGAATAACCTGCTTTACAACGATACGGTTCTTCAGATCTCTTCAAACAAACACATTCCCTGAAAATGTGCGATTAAAACACTGCGCAATTAAAAAGACTACAGCCTCGGACAAAACGACTACGGATCTCTCTGCGTGCTGAGGCCAGGCTGATGCTGCTGCACGGCACGGTATTGCTGTTGTTGTCGGTGTGTGTGTGTGTCATATTTATTTATTTATGTGTTTATTTATTTACCTGCCCACGAAGTTCTCCAGCACCGAGCTCTTGCCGGCGCTCTGCCCGCCCACCACAGCGATCTGCGGCAGGTCGAGGTTGCAGCTCTGCCCGATAAAGCTGAACGCGTCCTGCAGCCGGTTCACCAGCGGGATCAGGTCCTCCATCCCGCGGTTACCCATGGAGACACAGCCGGGGAGGTGACGAGCGGAGCCGCGGAGTGTGCGATTCAAACCATGCAGGCTCTCGATAACTATTAATATAATAACACACCGCCAATCAATTCTTCTGCTCAGTCAGTCCGCGATGATTATTGAGATCCTCGCCGCATTCGCTTCGGTTTTTTTTAAAGGATTCCTAACAGTCCTCGGTTCGGTTTCTCCTGAGCTCAGCTTCCAGAGATGCTGTCACTGTCCTGGTTCGGGGTAGATGGAGCTCCCTGGAAGATTCTGCTGTCTTCGTCTCTGAGTCGCTCACAGTCTGGTGCTGCTCTGCTGTCTTCATGTCCGAGTCGCTCACAGTCTGGTGCTGCTCTGCTGTCTTCATGTCCGAGTCGCTCACAGTTTAGTGCTGCTCTGCTGTCTTCATGTCCGAGTCGCTCTCAGTCTGGTGCTGCTCTGCTGTCTTCATGTCCGAGTCGCTCACAGTCTAGTGCTGCTCTGCTGTCTTCATGTCCGAGTCGCTCACAGTCTAGTGCTGCTCTGCTGTCTTCATGTCCGAGTCGCTCAGTCTGGTGCTGCTCTGCTGTCTTCGTGTCCGAGTCGCTCACAGTCTGGTGCTGCTCTGCTGTCTTCGTGTCCGAGTCGCTCAGTCTGGTGCTGCTCTGCTGTCTTCATGTCCGAGTCGCTCACAGTCTAGTGCTGCTCTGCTGTCTTCGTGTCCGAGTCGCTCACAATCTAGTGCTGCTCTGCTGTCTTCATGTCCGAGTCGCTCACAGTCTAGTGCTGCTCTGCTGTCTTCATGTCCGAGTCGCTCACAGTCTAGTGCTGCTCTGCTGTCTTCGTGTCCGAGTCGCTCACAGTCTAGTGCTGCTCTGCTGTCTTCATGTCCGAGTCGCTCACAGTCTAGTGCTGCTCTGCTGTCTTCGTGTCCGAGTCGCTCTCAGTCTGGTGCTGCTCTGCTGTCTTCATGTCCGAGTCGCTCACAGTCTAGTGCTGCTCTGCTGTCTTCGTGTCCGAGTCGCTCTCAGTCTGGTGCTGCTCTGCTGTCTTCATGTCCGAGTCGCTCACATTCTGGTGCTGCTCTGCTGTCTTCGTGTCCGAGTCGCTCTCAGTCTGGTGCTGCTCTGCTGTCTTCATGTCCGAGTCGCTCTCAGTCTGGTGCTGCTCTGCTGTCTTCATGTCCGAGTCGCTCACAGTCTAGTGCTGCTCTGCTGTCTTCGTGTCCGAGTCGCTCACAGTCTGGTGCTGCTCTGCTGTCTTCATGTCCGAGTCGCTCACAGTCTAGTGCTGCTCTGCTGTCTTCATGTCCGAGTCGCTCACAGTCTAGTGCTGCTCTGCTGTCTTCATGTCCGAGTCGCTCACAGTCTAGTGCTGCTCTGCTGTCTTCATGTCCGAGTCGCTCACAGTCTAGTGCTGCTCTGCTGTCTTCGTGTCCGAGTCGCTCACAGTCTAGTGCTGCTCTGCTGTCTTCGTGTCCGAGTCGCTCACAGTCTAGTGCTGCTCTGCTGTCTTCATGTCCGAGTCGCTCACAGTCTAGTGCTGCTCTGCTGTCTTCATGTCCGAGTCGCTCACAGTCTGGTGCTGCTCTGCTGTCTTCATGTCCGAGTCGCTCACAGTCTAGTGCTGCTCTGCTGTCTTCATGTCCGAGTCGCTCTCAGTCTGGTGCTGCTCTGCTGTCTTCGTGTCCGAGTCGCTCTCAGTCTGGTGCTGCTCTGCTGTCTTCGTGTCCGAGTCGCTCTCAGTCTGGTGCTGCTCTGCTGTCTTCATGTCCGAGTCGCTCTCAGTCTAGTGCTGCTCTGCTGTCTTCGTGTCCGAGTCGCTCACAGTCTAGTGCTGCTCTGCTGTCTTCGTGTCCGAGTCGCTCTCAGTCTGGTGCTGCTCTGCTGTCTTCCTGTCCGAGTCGCTCACAGTCTGGTGCTGCTCTGCTGTCTTCATGTCCGAGTCGCTCTCAGTCTGGTGCTGCTCTGCTGTCTTCGTGTCCGAGTCGCTCACAGTCTAGTGCTGCTCTGCTGTCTTCGTGTCCGAGTCGCTCACAGTCTAGTGCTGCTCTGCTGTCTTCATGTCCGAGTCGCTCACAGTCTAGTGCTGCTCTGCTGTCTTCGTGTCCGAGTCGCTCTCAGTCTGGTGCTGCTCTGCTGTCTTCGTGTCCGAGTCGCTCACAGTCTGGTGCTGCTCTGCTGTCTTCGTGTCCGAGTCGCTCTCAGTCTGGTGCTGCTCTGCTGTCTTCATGTCCGAGTCGCTCTCAGTCTGGTGCTGCTCTGCTGTCTTCATGTCCGAGTCGCTCACAGTCTAGTGCTGCTCTGCTGTCTTCGTGTCCGAGTCGCTCACAGTCTGGTGCTGCTCTGCTGTCTTCATGTCCGAGTCGCTCACAGTCTAGTGCTGCTCTGCTGTCTTCATGTCCGAGTCGCTCACAGTCTAGTGCTGCTCTGCTGTCTTCATGTCCGAGTCGCTCACAGTCTGGTGCTGCTCTGCTGTCTTCATGTCCGAGTCGCTCACAGTCTAGTGCTGCTCTGCTGTCTTCGTGTCCGAGTCGCTCTCAGTCTGGTGCTGCTCTGCTGTCTTCGTGTCCGAGTCGCTCACAGTCTGGTGCTGCTCTGCTGTCTTCGTGTCCGAGTCGCTCACAGTCTAGTGCTGCTCTGCTGTCTTCGTGTCCGAGTCGCTCACAGTCTGGTGCTGCTCTGCTGTCTTCATGTCCGAGTCGCTCACAGTCTAGTGCTGCTCTGCTGTCTTCATGTCCGAGTCGCTCACAGTCTAGTGCTGCTCTGCTGTCTTCATGTCCGAGTCGCTCACAGTCTGGTGCTGCTCTGCTGTCTTCATGTCCGAGTCGCTCACAGTCTGGTGCTGCTCTGCTGTCTTCATGTCCGAGTCGCTCACAGTCTGGTGCTGCTCTGCTGTCTTCATGTCCGAGTCGCTCACAGTCTGGTGCTGCTCTGCTGTCTTCATGTCCGAGTCGCTCACAGTCTGGTGCTGCTCTGCTGTCTTCATGTCCGAGTCGCTCACAGTCTGGTGCTGCTCTGCTGTCTTCATGTCCGAGTCGCTCACAGTCTGGTGCTGCTCTGCTGTCTTCATGTCCGAGTCGCTCACAGTCTGGTGCTGCTCTGCTGTCTTCATGTCCGAGTCGCTCACAGTCTAGTGCTGCTCTGCTGTCTTCATGTCCGAGTCGCTCACAGTCTAGTGCTGCTCTGCTGTCTTCATGTCCGAGTCGCTCACAGTCTAGTGCTGCTCTGCTGTCTTCATGTCCGAGTCGCTCACAGTCTAGTGCTGCTCTGCTGTCTTCATGTCCGAGTCGCTCACAGTCTAGTGCTGCTCTGCTGTCTTCATGTCCGAGTCGCTCACAGTCTAGTGCTGCTCTGCTGTCTTCATGTCCGAGTCGCTCACAGTCTAGTGCTGCTCTGCTGTCTTCATGTCCGAGTCGCTCACAGTCTAGTGCTGCTCTGCTGTCTTCATGTCCGAGTCGCTCACAGTCTGGTGCTGCTCTGCTGTCTTCATGTCCGAGTCGCTCACAGTCTAGTGCTGCTCTGCTGTCTTCATGTCCGAGTCGCTCACAGTCTAGTGCTGCTCTGCTGTCTTCATGTCCGAGTCGCTCACAGTCTGGTGCTGCTCTGCTGTCTTCATGTCCGAGTCGCTCACAGTCTGGTGCTGCTCTGCTGTCTTCATGTCCGAGTCGCTCACAGTCTGGTGCTGCTCTGCTGTCTTCATGTCCGAGTCGCTCACAGTCTAGTGCTGCTCTGCTGTCTTCATGTCCGAGTCGCTCACAGTCTAGTGCTGCTCTGCTGTCTTCATGTCCGAGTCGCTCACAGTCTGGTGCTGCTCTGCTGTCTTCATGTCCGAGTCGCTCACAGTCTAGTGCTGCTCTGCTGTCTTCATGTCCGAGTCGCTCACAGTCTGGTGCTGCTCTGCTGTCTTCATGTCCGAGTCGCTCACAGTCTGGTGCTGCTCTGCTGTCTTCATGTCCGAGTCGCTCACAGTCTGGTGCTGCTCTGCTGTCTTCATGTCCGAGTCGCTCACAGTCTGGTGCTGCTCTGCTGTCTTCATGTCCGAGTCGCTCACAGTCTGGTGCTGCTCTGCTGTCTTCATGTCCGAGTCGCTCACAGTCTGGTGCTGCTCTGCTGTCTTCATGTCCGAGTCGCTCACAGTCTAGTGCTGCTCTGCTGTCTTCATGTCCGAGTCGCTCACAGTCTAGTGCTGCTCTGCTGTCTTCATGTCCGAGTCGCTCACAGTCTAGTGCTGCTCTGCTGTCTTCATGTCCGAGTCGCTCACAGTCTAGTGCTGCTCTGCTGTCTTCATGTCCGAGTCGCTCACAGTCTAGTGCTGCTCTGCTGTCTTCATGTCCGAGTCGCTCACAGTCTAGTGCTGCTCTGCTGTCTTCATGTCCGAGTCGCTCACAGTCTGGTGCTGCTCTGCTGTCTTCATGTCCGAGTCGCTCACAGTCTGGTGCTGCTCTGCTGTCTTCATGTCCGAGTCGCTCACAGTCTAGTGCTGCTCTGCTGTCTTCATGTCCGAGTCGCTCACAGTCTGGTGCTGCTCTGCTGTCTTCATGTCCGAGTCGCTCACAGTCTGGTGCTGCTCTGCTGTCTTCATGTCCGAGTCGCTCACAGTCTGGTGCTGCTCTGCTGTCTTCATGTCCGAGTCGCTCACAGTCTAGTGCTGCTCTGCTGTCTTCATGTCCGAGTCGCTCACAGTCTAGTGCTGCTCTGCTGTCTTCATGTCCGAGTCGCTCACAGTCTGGTGCTGCTCTGCTGTCTTCATGTCCGAGTCGCTCACAGTCTGGTGCTGCTCTGCTGTCTTCATGTCCGAGTCGCTCACAGTCTGGTGCTGCTCTGCTGTCTTCATGTCCGAGTCGCTCACAGTCTAGTGCTGCTCTGCTGTCTTCATGTCCGAGTCGCTCACAGTCTAGTGCTGCTCTGCTGTCTTCATGTCCGAGTCGCTCACAGTCTGGTGCTGCTCTGCTGTCTTCATGTCCGAGTCGCTCACAGTCTGGTGCTGCTCTGCTGTCTTCATGTCCGAGTCGCTCACAGTCTGGTGCTGCTCTGCTGTCTTCATGTCCGAGTCGCTCACAGTCTAGTGCTGCTCTGCTGTCTTCATGTCCGAGTCGCTCACAGTCTGGTGCTGCTCTGCTGTCTTCATGTCCGAGTCGCTCACAGTCTAGTGCTGCTCTGCTGTCTTCATGTCCGAGTCGCTCACAGTCTGGTGCTGCTCTGCTGTCTTCATGTCCGAGTCGCTCACAGTCTGGTGCTGCTCTGCTGTCTTCATGTCCGAGTCGCTCACAGTCTGGTGCTGCTCTGCTGTCTTCATGTCCGAGTCGCTCACAGTCTGGTGCTGCTCTGCTGTCTTCATGTCCGAGTCGCTCACAGTCTGGTGCTGCTCTGCTGTCTTCATGTCCGAGTCGCTCACAGTCTGGTGCTGCTCTGCTGTCTTCATGTCCGAGTCGCTCACAGTCTGGTGCTGCTCTGCTGTCTTCATGTCCGAGTCGCTCACAGTCTAGTGCTGCTCTGCTGTCTTCATGTCCGAGTCGCTCACAGTCTAGTGCTGCTCTGCTGTCTTCATGTCCGAGTCGCTCACAGTCTAGTGCTGCTCTGCTGTCTTCATGTCCGAGTCGCTCACAGTCTGGTGCTGCTCTGCTGTCTTCATGTCCGAGTCGCTCACAGTCTAGTGCTGCTCTGCTGTCTTCATGTCCGAGTCGCTCACAGTCTGGTGCTGCTCTGCTGTCTTCATGTCCGAGTCGCTCACAGTCTGGTGCTGCTCTGCTGTCTTCATGTCCGAGTCGCTCACAGTCTAGTGCTGCTCTGCTGTCTTCATGTCCGAGTCGCTCACAGTCTGGTGCTGCTCTGCTGTCTTCATGTCCGAGTCGCTCACAGTCTGGTGCTGCTCTGCTGTCTTCATGTCCGAGTCGCTCACAGTCTAGTGCTGCTCTGCTGTCTTCATGTCCGAGTCGCTCACAGTCTAGTGCTGCTCTGCTGTCTTCATGTCCGAGTCGCTCACAGTCTAGTGCTGCTCTGCTGTCTTCATGTCCGAGTCGCTCACAGTCTAGTGCTGCTCTGCTGTCTTCATGTCCGAGTCGCTCACAGTCTAGTGCTGCTCTGCTGTCTTCATGTCCGAGTCGCTCACAGTCTAGTGCTGCTCTGCTGTCTTCATGTCCGAGTCGCTCACAGTCTAGTGCTGCTCTGCTGTCTTCATGTCCGAGTCGCTCACAGTCTGGTGCTGCTCTGCTGTCTTCATGTCCGAGTCGCTCACAGTCTAGTGCTGCTCTGCTGTCTTCATGTCCGAGTCGCTCACAGTCTAGTGCTGCTCTGCTGTCTTCATGTCCGAGTCGCTCACAGTCTAGTGCTGCTCTGCTGTCTTCATGTCCGAGTCGCTCACAGTCTAGTGCTGCTCTGCTGTCTTCATGTCCGAGTCGCTCACAGTCTAGTGCTGCTCTGCTGTCTTCATGTCCGAGTCGCTCACAGTCTAGTGCTGCTCTGCTGTCTTCATGTCCGAGTCGCTCACAGTCTAGTGCTGCTCTGCTGTCTTCATGTCCGAGTCGCTCACAGTCTAGTGCTGCTCTGCTGTCTTCATGTCCGAGTCGCTCACAGTCTAGTGCTGCTCTGCTGTCTTCATGTCCGAGTCGCTCACAGTCTAGTGCTGCTCTGCTGTCTTCATGTCCGAGTCGCTCACAGTCTAGTGCTGCTCTGCTGTCTTCATGTCCGAGTCGCTCACAGTCTAGTGCTGCTCTGCTGTCTTCATGTCCGAGTCGCTCACAGTCTAGTGCTGCTCTGCTGTCTTCATGTCCGAGTCGCTCACAGTCTAGTGCTGCTCTGCTGTCTTCATGTCCGAGTCGCTCACAGTCTAGTGCTGCTCTGCTGTCTTCATGTCCGAGTCGCTCACAGTCTAGTGCTGCTCTGCTGTCTTCATGTCCGAGTCGCTCACAGTCTAGTGCTGCTCTGCTGTCTTCATGTCCGAGTCGCTCACAGTCTGGTGCTGCTCTGCTGTCTTCATGTCCGAGTCGCTCACAGTCTGGTGCTGCTCTGCTGTCTTCATGTCCGAGTCGCTCACAGTCTGGTGCTGCTCTGCTGTCTTCATGTCCGAGTCGCTCACAGTCTGGTGCTGCTCTGCTGTCTCGTCAGTGCTCCAGTCGGCTGCTCTGCTGTCTTCATGTCCGAGTCGCTCACAATCTAGTGCTGCTCTGCTGTCTTCGTGTCCGAGTCGCTCTCAGTCTGGTGCTGCTCTGCTGTTCACACCCACATTGCACAGGTGATCAAGAGTAAACAACGGAGACACATTTTGTATGAAAGTTGTTTTATTGAGTTTCTCGTGTTTTGAGACTGAATCGCAGACGGGGCTCCTTCACTCTGCGTAACACAACCTTTTCATTCAAGAAGCCACATCCAGTCAGGGAATCACAAATACAAACAAGCAGAGGAGACATGTGGACAAGGGGCCGGCTAGCTGTGTCAAACAGAGGAGACATGTGGACAAGGGGCCGGCTAGCTGTGTCAAACAGAGGAGACATGTGGACAAGGGGCCGGCTTGCTTTGTCAAACAGAGAGACATGTGGACAAGGGGCGGCTTGCTGTGTCAAACAGAGGAGACATGTGGACAAGGGGCCGGCTTGCTGTGTCAAACAGAGGAGACATGTGGACAAGGGGCCGGCTTGCTGTGTCAAACAGAGGAGACATGTGGACAAGGGGCAGGTTTGCTGTGTCAAACAGAGGAGACATGTGGACAAGGGGCCGGCTTGCTGTGTCAAACAGAGGAGACATGTGGACAAGGGGCCGGCTTGCTGTGTCAAACAGAGGAGACATGTGGACAAGGGGCAGGTTTGCTGTGTCAAACAGAGGAGACATGTGGACAAGGGGCAGGCTTGCTATGTCTTATTTCTTATACATTGTAACAAAAAGACACCAATGCTCGAAAATAGCTTTGAAATGAATTAGTAATAAGTGTATTTAGAGGCCCTGCAATGCCTTGCTAGCATCGTCGTGCTTATCAGCCAGCTCTCCAGAGTCAGCACAGCTAACACACCCAATCACCCCTGACACGACACACTCAATCACACCCTGACAGGACACACTCAATCACACCCTGACAGGACACACCCAATCACACCCTGACAGGGACACACCCAATCACACCCTGACACGACACACTCAATCACACCCTGACAGGACACACTCAATCACACCCTGACAGGACACACCCAATCACACCCTGACAGGGACACACCCAATCACACCCTGACAGGACACACCCAATCACCCCTGACACGACACACCCAATCACACCCTGACAGGACACACCCAATCACCCCTGACACGACACACCCAATCACACCCTGACAGGACACACCCAATCACCCCTGACACGACACACCCAATCACACCCTGACAGGACACACCCAATCACACCCTGACAGGACACACCCAATCACACCCTGACACGACACACCCAATCACACCCTGACAGGGACACACCCAATCACACCCTGACAGGACACACCCAATCACCCCTGACAGGACACACCCAATCACACCCTGACACGACACACCCAATCACACCCTGACAAGGACACACCCAATCACACCCTGACAGGACACACCCAATCACCCCTGACAGGGACACACCCAATCACACCCTGACAGGACACACCCAATCACACCCTGACAGGACACACCCAATCACACCCTGACAGGGACACACCCAATCACACCCTGACAGGACACACCCAATCACACCCTGACAGGACACACCCAATCACACCCTGACAGGACACACCCAATCACCCCTGACAGGACACACCCAATCACACCCTAAAAGGGACCCACCCAATCACACCCTGACAGGGACCCACCCAATCACCCCCTGACAAGGACCCACCCAATCACACCCTGACAGGGACACACCCAATCACACCCTGACAGGGACACACCCAATCACCCCTGACAGGGACACACCCAATCACACCCTGACAGGGACACACCCAATCACACCCTGACAGGGACACACCCAATCACACCCTGACAGAGACACCCCCAATCACACCCTGACAGGACACACCCAATCACACCCTGACAGGACACACCCAATCACCCCTGACAGGACACACCCAATCACACCCTAACAGGGACCCACCCAATCACACCCTGACAGGGACCCACCCAATCACCCCCTGACAAGGACCCACCCAATCACACCCTGACAGGGACACACCCAATCACACCCTGACAGGGACACACCCAATCACCCCTGACAGGGACACACCCAATCACCCCTGACAGGGACACACCCAATCACACCCTGACAGGGACCCACCCAATCACACCCTGACAGAACACACCCAATCACACCCTGACAGGGACACACCCAATCACACCTGACAGAGACACACCCAATCACACCCTGACAGGGACACACCCAATCACACCCTGACAGGGACCCACCCAATCACACCCCGACAGGGACACACCCAATCACACCCTGACAGGACACACCCAATAGAGACACATCTAGAGACACTACAGAAACACAATCCACTGGAACTTTCTCAGTGTCTTCAATGACTCGCCTTGTCGTTCTATTAGAAACGCTGTGCTATTGAAGACACTGAGAAAGACCTCTGGTCCAAACGTTTGTCACTGAACTGATCAGATTTCTTTTAGTATTTCTGAATGCGCCTCAGCAGGCTTCATAATAAAGACCCCTCCTGGGGTGTGATGGCTGTGGGTCCGAGTGTCCCGTCAAGCGATCCTCAGGTTCTCCAGCAGGCCGGCGATGTCGAGGCTGCAGTCCCAGGCTGCCCGGCCTCGGGCGCCTGCAGGGCCTGGCCGGCTGAGAGCAGCTCTGGGGGGGTCAGTGCTTGCTCCTGGGGCCCCTGCTGGCACAGCAGGATCTCGTTCACCTCGTCCTCGATCCACTTTCGTAGATCTGGGGAACAGCCCCGCAGCACAGACAGCACCCCGACACGCAGGACAGGGTCCCGGCACACCAGGTTCAGCACAAACACACCTGCAGGGAGAGGAGAGGACGGAGGAGGGGAGAGGAGAGGGGAGGAGAGGAAGAGAGGGGAGAGGAGGGGACAGGAGAGGAGAGAGGGGGAGGAGGAGACGAGAGAGAGAGGAGGGAGGAGAAGAGGAGAGGAGGAGTGGAGAGGAGAGAGGGGAAGGAGATTAATATTATATTAATATAATATTTCCGATGAAGAAGGGTAGGTGTGCAGTCACAGGGAGTCTCACAGTACCTTGCAGGGTCAGAATGCTTTTGACTTTCTCCAGAAAAGACTGCTCCACAAAGGCAGGCGGAGGACAGCTCATCCCCAGAGTGGGGTCCTTGCTATCCACGTCGAACATGATGACATCATAGGTGCAGTTCCCTGGGTTGACAAGAGGAAAAGAACAAACAAACAAATAAATAAAAAGAAAGAGAATGGGAGAGAGAGGGAGAGGGTGAAGCTGGTACTCACCCCCCTGTGCCAGTGCGTCTGAGAGAATGGGAGAGGGTGAAGCTGGTACTCACCCCCCTGTGCCAGTGCGTCTGAGAGAATGGGAGAGGGTGAAGCTGGTACTCACCCCCCTGTGCCAGTGCGTCTGAGAGAATGGGAGAGGGTGAAGCTGGTACTCACCCCCCTGTGCCAGTGCGTCTGAGAGAATGGGAGAGGGTGAAGCTGGTACTCACCCCCCTGTGCCAGTGCGTCTGAGAGAATGGGAGAGGGTGAAGCTGGTACTCACCCTCCTGTGCCAGTGCGTCTGAGAGAATGGGGAGAGGGTGAAGCTGGTACTCACCCCCTGTGCCAGTGCGTCGATGAGCTCCAGCCCGTCCCCCAGCGTTACACTCAGCCGGTCGTCCTGCTCAAACCCGAACCACCCCGAGGCCACCTGCAGCACGGCCGGGTCGATCTCCAGAACCTGCACCGGGACCCGGCACGTGAGTCGTGGAGGAACTGGGGCAGCGCCCCGCCCAGCCCACCAGCAGCACCGACACAGGGCCCTCTGAAACAACCACAGCACCAGAGTGAGTGAGAAACACTGTGCAGCCTCCACACCCCAAACCACCCACCCCCACAAGCATGCACACCCACGCACACTGAGACACACGCACCCGCACACGAGACACACCCACCACACACACACTCACTCATCCACTCACACCCACTCACTCACACCCACCCACCCACGCACACTGAGACACACACCACACACACACTCACTCATCCACTCATCCACTCACTCACACCCACCCACCACACACACAGACACACCCACCCACACACTCACTCATCCACTCACACCCACTCACTCACACCCACCCACCCACGCACACTGAGACACACCCACCCACACACACTCACTCATCCACTCACATCCACTCACTCACACCCACCCACCCACGCACACCGAGACACACCCACCCACACACACTCACTCATCCACTCACACCCACTCACTCACACCCACCCACCCACGCACACTGAGACACACCCACCCACACACACTCACTCATCCACTCACATCCACCCACTCACACCCACCCACCCACGCACACGGGACACACCCACCCACACACTCACTCATCCACTCACATCCACCCACTCACACCCACGCACACTGAGACACACCCACCACACACACACTCATCCACTCACATCACACCACTCACCCACCCACCCACCCACGCACACTGAGACACACCCACCACACACGCACGCACACACTGAGACACACACACACCCACCCCACTCACACACACCGCACACACACTGAGACACACCCACCCCACAAGCATGCACACAGACACATACTGAGACACACACCACCCACCCACTCACACGCACACTGAAACACACACACGCTCCACCCCACTCACACACACACGCACACACACTGAGACACACCACCCCACACACTCACTCACTCACACACACACATGCAGCTGAGGCTCACACACACACTGAGGCTACGCACACACACACACACACACACAAGGTGCAAATCACAGATGTGCCCTCCCTGTAGAATAACACCTCCCAGTGCTTTCTGGTGGGGAGTCCTGTGATGCGTTTCCTGTACCTGCCAGGTCTGTGCCCCTCCCCCTCAGCAGCGCCAGCCCCGACACCATCACCCGATGATCGCGGCAGCACAGGAAGCTCCTGTCCACGGCCTGGCCCGCCCCTCCGGGGGAGGAGCCTGCACTGGCCCCGCCCGCTGGCCTTTCTTCTTCCTGTTCCTCTTGCGCCCTGAGCCTGCTGGGACAGGAAGACGTGTCACTTCCTGTTCTAAGAGATGTCATGTCGCGCAGGCTGGGTTCTGTCTGCTCAAACTGTGTGAAATCATCAGCCAGGGTGTCCTCGGCTCACCGCGCACCAGTGACCCCTGTAGTCAGGACGGGCACCTGCGGGCTTGCCTGTAAGCTGCCCAGAGCTGCGTTGTCCTCCGACCTCTAAAACGAGCCCGGCTCTTTTGCACAGGGGTTGAGACGCTTGCTTGTGTTTCACACACATGCTCTCCTGGGTCACTTCCCCTCTGCAGTGAGTGTGTTACCTGGGTTTCCGGTCTCCCCCAGCAGGCTCTCGGACTGCACCACGCTGCTGTTGCTCAGGAAGACGAGCCGGCGGTACAGCCGCCCCTCCTCGCCACGCACGTCCTCCACCACGAAGTCTCCACTGAGCGTGCTCGAGCCCCGGTGCATCACCGACCGCCGCTTCAGGTCGCCCCTACTGACAGGAACGGGACCTGCACCCGGGCGGATAGAGAGGAGTTACTTCAGACTATAAACACACTGCAAACACACACACACTGCAAAAACACACTGCAAACACACACACACACTGCAAAAACACACTGCAAACACACACACACTGCAAAAACACACTGCAAACACACACACACTGCAAAAACACACTGCAAACACACACACACTGCAAAAACACACACACTGCAAACACACACACTGCAAACACACACACTGCAAACACACACACTGCAAACAAACACACACTGCAAACACACACACTGCAAAAACACACTGCAAACACACACACACTGCAAAAACACACTGCAAACACACACTGTCCTCTCTCTCTCTCATTAAGTGGAAGCTCCGCCCCCTTACCTGGTGATTGGCTGGCAGTCCGGGCGGTGCCAGCTCCATCACCTTGGCGGACAGCTCTGATTGGATGGCCTGCATGTCCTGGTACTCCTGGTCGCGGTGCATCGCCACGACAACCAGTCTGCGGAACCCGGCGCTGCCAGCAAGCTGGCTCCGCCCCTGAGCCGTGCCGAACAGCCAATTCGTCTCCCGGCCCTGAGGCACTGCGGAACACAAGCCAATCAGAGAGGCTTGCAGGAGCAGCTGGGGCTCCTTGTGCAAGTGGTGTGACAGACCCTGATCAGCACGAACCCTGGACTACCTCTCCAGACCTGGGCTCAATTAGAGTTACTCTTACAATTACAGCAGCATTGCTTGCTGATATTGTAATTCCAAAAATGATCAAATGACAAATAAATGTGTAATTGATCAATTATATAGAATAATTACAATTACACCGGTGTGCCAAGTTTGACCCCAGGAGGCACCTCACCTACCTAAACTACTCCTGATCAAGGTCTGTGAAACCAGCCATCAGTTTCTTGCACATTGTAAACAGTACAAGGGTCAAACACACACCAAACAAGTGAGTGTGAGTGAGTGAGTGAGTGAGTGTGAGTGTGTGTGTGTGAGTGAGTGAGTGAGTGTGAGTGTGAGAGGGTGTGTGAGTGAGTGAGTGAGTGAGTGAGTGTGAGTGAGTGTGTGAGTGTGAGTGAGTGAGTGTGTGTGTGTGAGTGAGTGAGTGTGTGAGTGTGAGTGAGAGAGTGAGTGTGAGTGAGAGAGTGAGTGTGAGTGAGTAAGTGTGAGTGAGTGAGTGAGTGTGTGAGTGAGTGTGTGAGTGTGTGTGAGTGAGTGAGTGAGTGAGTGAGTGTGAGAGGGTGTGTGAGTGAGTGAGTGAGTGTGAGTGAGTGAGTGAGTGTGACTGTGAGAGGGTGTGTGTGAGTGAGTGAGTGAGTGTGAGTGAGTGAGTGTGAGTGAGTGAGTGTGAGAGGGTGTGTGAGTGAGTGAGTGAGTGAGTGAGTGAATGTGAGAGGGTGTGTGAGTGAGTGAGTGAGTGTGAGTGAGTGAGTGAGTGTGACTGTGAGAGGGTGTGTGTGAGTGAGTGAGTGAGTGTGAGTGAGTGTGAGTGTGAGTGAGTGTGTGAGTGAGTGAGTGAGTGAGTGTGTGAGTGTGTGAGTGTGAGAGGTGTGTGAGTGAGTGTGAGTGAGTGAGTGAGTGTGAGTGGGTGTGTGAGTGGGTGTGAGTGAGTGAGTGTGAGTGAGGTGTGTGTGTGAGTGGTGAGTGAGTGAGTGTGTGTGTGAGTGTGAGTGTGTGTGTGTGAGTGTGAGTGAGTGAGTGAGTGTGAGTGTGAGGGTGTGAGTGTGTGAGTGTGAGTGTGAGTGAGTGAGTGAGTGAGTGAGTGTGAGTGTGAGAGGGTGTGTGAGTGAGTGAGTGAGTGTGAGAGGGTGTGTGAGTGTGTGTGTGTGAGTGAGTGAGTGAGTGTGAGTGTGTGAGTGTGAGAGGGTGTGTGAGTGAGTGAGTGAGTGAGTGTGAGTGAGTGTGTGAGTGTGAGAGGGTGTGTGAGTGAGTGAGTGTGAGTGAGTGAGGGTGTGTGTGTGAGTGAGTGAGTGTGTGAGTGTGAGTGAGAGAGTGAGTGTGAGTGAGAGAGTGAGTGTGAGTGAGTAAGTGTGAGTGAGTGAGTGAGTGTGAGAGTGAGTGTGAGAGTGAGTGTGTGAGTGAGTGAGTGAGAGTGAGTGTGTGAGTGAGTGAGTGAGTGTGAGAGGGTGTGTGAGTGAGTGAGTGAGTGTGAGTGAGTGAGTGAGTGTGACTGTGAGAGGGTGTGTGTGAGTGAGTGAGTGAGTGTGAGTGAGTGAGTGTGAGTGAGTGAGTGTGAGAGGGTGTGTGAGTGAGTGAGTGAGTGAGTGTGAGAGGGTGTGTGAGTGAGTGAGTGAGTGTGAGTGAGTGAGTGAGTGTGACTGTGAGAGGGTGTGTGTGAGTGAGTGAGTGAGTGTGAGTGAGTGTGAGTGTGAGAGGGTGTGTGAGTGAGTGAGTGAGTGAGTGTGAGTGTGTGAGTGTGAGAGGGTGTGTGAGTGAGTGAGTGAGTGAGTGAGTGTGAGTGGGTGTGTGAGTGTGTGTGTGAGTGAGTGAGTGTGAGTGAGGGTGTGTGTGTGAGTGAGTGAGTGAGTGAGTGAGTGTGTGAGTGTGAGAGGGTGTGTGAGTGAGTGAGTGAGTGAGTGAGTGTGAGTGAGGGTGTGAGTGTGAGTGTGTGAGTGAGTGAGTGAGTGTGAGTGTGAGAGGGTGTGTGAGTGAGTGAGTGAGTGAGTGTGAGAGGGTGTGTGAGTGAGTGAGTGAGTGTGAGTGTGTGTGTGTGTGTGAGTGAGTGAGTGAGTGTGAGTGTGAGAGGGTGTGTGTGTGAGTGAGTGAGTGAGTGAGTGAGTGTGTGAGTGAGGGTGTGTGTGTGAGTGAGTGAGTGAGTGAGTGTGTGAGTGTGAGGGTGTGTGAGTGAGTGAGTGAGTGTGAGTGAGTGAGGGTGTGTGTGTGAGTGAGTGAGTGTGTGAGTGTGAGTGAGTGAGTGATGTGTGAGTGTGAGAGGGTGTGTGAGTGAGTGAGTGAGTGAGTGTGTGTGAGTGAGTGAGTGTGAGTGAGTGAGTGATGGTGTGTGTGTGTGTGAGTGAGTGAGTGTGTGAGTGTGAGTGAGTGAGTGAGTGTGAGTGAGTGAGTGTGTGAGTGAGTGAGTGTGAGTGAGTGAGTGAGTGTGTGTGTGAGTGAGTGAGTGAGTGTGAGTGTGTGAGTGTGAGTGAGTGTGAGTGTGTGTGTGTGAGTGAGTGAGTGTGAGTGTGAGTGAGTGAGGGGGTGTGTGTGAGTGAGTGAGTGAGTGAGTGTGAGAGGGTGTGTGTGAGTGAGTGAGTGTGAGAGGGTGTGTGAGTGAGCGAGTGAGTGTGAGTGAGTGAGTGAGTGTGATTGAGTTGTGTGTGTGAGTGTCAGGACAGCAGGCAACCCCTCCCTCCCTCCCACTCACCGATAAACACAGCGAAATGGCTGTCTCTGTGCAGCGTGGCGTTGGCAGGGCTGTCCACGACGTGGCAGGAGTACCGTGGCCGGCCGGTGTGGGCGTGGCAGAGCTGCAGGGTGGGTGTCTGGGCAGGGTCCGTGTGCGAGGCCAGTTGGCTCGGAGAAGAGCGTGAGGCTTGAATCTCCCTCACGCGTCCAGCAGCTCCTCCGGGGCCCCTAGCCTCCTGGGGGCCCTCCTCCCCTCACACACCTCCAGGATTTGGGGCAGCCTTGGCCGCCCTCTGCTGGCCGGCGGAACTTGGTGCAGACCAGCACAAACACAGGCAGGCAGAACCCTCCCTCCTGCCCCTCCACCCTGTGCACTCTCACCGCCCAGCCCTCCCCACTGAAGTGCTCCACAGCAGCCCTCAGCACGTGCTCCTGGGCCAGCGTCACACACACGTAGCGCCCCCCGACTCTCAGCACGCGGCCCACCTCCGCGAACACGCGCCCCACGCGCCCCAGTGTGTCCGGAGAGCCGTCCGGCGCCAGGGCGTCCAGCGTGCCCTTGTCCAGCGCGGCCTGGAAGCTGCCGTCGCCGAAGGGCTCCATGCGCTGGGCGTCGACGCACAGGAACGCCATGCCGGGCCGCCGCGCAGAGTTGCGCTCCTGCATGCGGGCGAGGGCGGTCGTGCTGATGTCGATGTTGGTCAGGGCGCGGTAGCCCGCGTCGTACATCTGCTCACTCAGCTCCGAGCTCCCACAGCCCACCACCAGCACCTGGGAGCGGAGCAGACAGCCACTTGGGTTTATAATAATCAGAATAAATATAACAACAGAGAGTAATAACAGTACTGTGACTACGACTACTACTAATAACCCTAATAATAATAACCCTAATATTAATATAATAATAATAATAATAATAATAATAATAATAATAATAATAATAATAATAATAATAATAATAATAATAATAATCTGAATAATAATAGCCGGGGTACCGCGTCGGTGGGTTTGATGTATCTGTGCAGGACTCCGCACAGCTCCGTGTAAGTCCCGTACCACTCGAATGACTTGTCGCCGCGCTTCTTGAAGAATTTCTCCCAGTACTCCGCCGAGCTGAACTCCTTCGAGCTCTTGGGAAGCAAGTTCATCCTGTCGTGTTATCGATGCTTCTCTCAAATTAAAGATGTGTCTCTATGTCCATACACTGCGATCCCACCCTAAAGTAACCTCGAAACTGACTGAGTGAACCTCGGCAGCGCATTCCGCGACATGCGGACTCAGCTCAGAAAGGCGCCTCTTCTGCTCTGCTCAGGAATGCGTGCCACAGGCGTGTAGATATACTTTATAATATTAATAATATCGGCATTATTCATGCGGAAATCAATCTGATCTATCACAGCAAATTAACACTCCGTCAAACCAAATACCAGCGTCCTGTGTTATTATAGATTCTGAAATCTGAAATAAAACCTGTTAGAAACTGAACTCCAGATATAACTACAGATCAGACGCCAACGTGACCGCCTTTCGATTTTAAAGAAACTCAACACTGCTGTAACTTATTCATAGCGATGTAGAATCCCTGCGTCTTGATCTGCAGCGCTTTCATTAGTTATCTTACAACATCGGGTATATTTGATTAGATTTGATCTCAAAACTGCTAAGAAATAAACTCGTGTCACCATGTGTGTTTGTGATCAGCTGCTGTTTCCGACCGGACCGCAATCTGCGTAGCACTGTCAGCCCTTCCAGCTCTGATTGGTTAATTCTACACGTTTCGCGAAGCGGACCTGTTCGTTGATTGGTCGCGCTGCGGTCCAGCGCGGTGATTGGTTCCTCGTGGTTCCACTAGGACCGGATGTTGATGTGTCCGTGTGAGAGACAGACAGCATGGCTGCCGGCAGGAGGGTGGTGTTCGTGACTGGGAATGCGAAGAAACTGGAGGAGGTGAGACAGCGAGGGGCCGGCGGGGGGGACAGGGAGAGAGCGGGGTCGCTGCTTCTCACAAGACCGGTTTCTACCGATCTGGTGCTGGTCAGACTTACTGTTATGACTCAATGTTTCTGTCCTGTTTGAGTGTTTCGTCTCTTTTTGCCATTGATCTTAGAATGTCATTTCAACTCGGCTTCTCTTGTCAGGACTCCATTGGAAATGAGATTTATAATCAAGGGTTCTATCCTTCTTAAATAAAATACATTTGAAAAGAAAACTCGTTTGTAGGGTAATTTACAGTAACAGTCGTAACACAGATGAAGCGAATTGTTTACGCAGTGTTTGTGTTTTAGGAAGTGTTGATGGACGCGACAGTGTTTTCTATGCAAGCAGCTGCACCAAACACATTCCTAACCCTAACTGTCAGAGTGTCTTATTAAACTCCTAGTAAAAGCAGGAATGGATCAAACTGCTGGGCAATGGGAGTCTTATTGCCATCCCTGACAACATGCCCCAGGTTTAAGAGTTTTATGCAAATCATTTTGCTATTTTTACTGACATAAACATTTATTAAAGTAAAATCTAGAAGTTGTAAAAGAATGTGAAGATACTGTTAAGAGCCTCTTAAATCCAGTTTGAATAGGAAGTGTGTTGTATTGCTGGGAGGTGTCCTGGAAGTGGGTCTGTTTTATTGCAGCGATGCGTCCTCTCTCTTCTCTGAACAGGTCATTCAGATTCTAGGAGACAAGTTCCCCTACAAGCTGGTGTCCAAGAAGATTGACTGTAAGTGTAGTGTCTGTGACCGGCGCTCATGTCCTGTAAGTGTAGTGTCTGTGACCGGCGCTCATGTCCTGTAAGTGTAGTGTCTGTGACCGGCTCATGTCCTGTAAGTGTAGTGTCTGTGACCGGCTCATGCCCTGTAAGTGTAGTGTCTGTGACCGGCACTCATGCCCTGTAAGTGTAGTGTCTGTGACCGGCTCAGCCCTGTAAGTGTAGTGTCTGTGACCGGCTCATGCCCTGTAAGTGTAGTGTCTGTGACCGGCTCAGCCCTGTAAGTGTAGTGTCTGTGACCGGCTCAGCCCTGTAAGTGTAGTGTCTGTGACCGGCGCTCATGTCCTGTAAGTGTAGTGTCTGTGACCGGCGCTCATGTCCTGTAAGTGTAGTGTCTGTGACCGGCGCTCATGTCCTGTAAGTGTAGTGTCTGTGACCGGCGCTCATGTCCTGTAAGTGTAGTGTCTGTGACCGACGCTCATGTCCTGTAAGTGTAGTGTCTGTGACCGGCGCTCATGTCCTGTAAGTGTAGTGTCTGTGACCGGCGCTCATGTCCTGTAAGTGTAGTGTCTGTGACCGGCACTCAGCCCTGTAAGTGTAGTGTCTGTGACCGGCTCATGTCCTGTAAGTGTAGTGTCTGTGACCGGCTCATGTCCTGTAAGTGTAGTGTCTGTGACCGGCTCATGTCCTGTAAGTGTAGTGTCTGTGACCGGCTCATGTCCTGTAAGTGTAGTGTCTGTGACCGGCTCATGTCCTGTAAGTGTAGTGTCTGTGACCGGCTCATGTCCTGTAAGTGTAGTGTCTGTGACCGGCTCATGTCCTGTAAGTGTAGTGTCTGTGACCGGCGCTCATGTCCTGTAAGTGTAGTGTCTGTGACCCGGCTCATGTCCTGTAAGTGTAGTGTCTGTGACCGGCTCATGTCCTGTAAGTGTAGTGTCTGTGACCGGCTCATGTCCTGTAAGTGTAGTGTCTGTGACCGGCTCATGCCCTGTAAGTGTAGTGTCTGTGACCGGCACTCATGTCCTGTAAGTGTAGTGTCTGTGACCGGCTCATGCCCTGTAAGTGTAGTGTCTGTGACCGGCGCTCAGCCCTGTAAGTGTAGTGTCTGTGACCGGCTCATGTCCTGTAAGTGTAGTGTCTGTGACCGGCTCATGTCCTGTAAGTGTAGTGTCTGTGACCGGCTCATGCCCTGTAAGTGTAGTGTCTGTGACCGGCTCATGTCCTGTAAGTGTAGTGTCTGTGACCGGCTCATGTCCTGTAAGAGTAGTGTCTGTGACCCGCGCTCATGCCCTGTAAGTGTAGTGTCTGTGACCGGCTCATGTCCTGTAAGTGTAGTGTCTGTGACCCGGCTCATGTCCTGTAAGTGTAGTGTCTGTGACCGGCTCATGCCCTGTAAGTGTAGTGTCTGTGACCCGGCTCATGTCCTGTAAGTGTAGTGTCTGTGACCCGGCTCATGTCCTGTAAGAGTAGTGTCTGTGACCGGCGCTCATGCCCTGTAAGTGTAGTGTCTGTGACCGGCGCTCATGTCCTGTAAGTGTAGTGTCTGTGACCGGCGCAGTCCGACTGAGTCACGCTGAAAACCTGACACGTTAGCATTCTTTCATCGTCCCATGACAAATTTGTTGAGCTTAAGTTATCTTTTTTAATGGTGCTTCCGTGTAGGCATGCTGTTTGGGTCCTGTCAACTGAAGATATCTCTCTCTCCCTCTGTCTCTCTCTCTCTCCCCCTCTCTCTGTCTGTCTCTCTCCTTCTCTTTCTCCCTGACTCCCTCCCTGACTCCCTCTCTCTGTCTCTCTCTCTCTCCTTATCTCCCTCTCTGTCTCCCACTCTCCTTGTCTCCCTCTCTGTCTCTCTCCCTCCCTGTCTCCCTCTCTCTCCTTGTCTCTCTCCCTGACTCCCTCCCTGTCTCCCTCTCTCTGTCTCTCTCCCTCCCTGTCTCCCTCTCTCTGTCTCTCCCTCTCTCTCTCTCTGTCTCTCCCTGTCTCTCCCTCTCTCTCCCTGTCTCCCCCCTCAGTGCCAGAGTACCAGGGGGAGCCGGATGAGATCACCATACAGAAGTGCCAGGAAGCAGCCCGGCAGGTGAGGCAGGCAGTCTTGAGATCTATGTCATGTTTAATAACTGACTTCATTAACAGAGCAGAGAGAGGAGGACTCTCCTTTGCAAAGGCTGCTGGGGCCGGCTAGATCACTAGACTTTCATGCCTTTCGAATCCAGCTCAGAACAAACCGACCGAGTTCATGACTCAGCAACAGCCCAGATCACACAATCAGAACAAACCGACCGAGTTCATGACTCAGCAACAGCCCAGATCACACAATCAGAACAAACCGTCCGAGTTCATGACTCAGCAACAGCCCAGACCACACAATCAGAACAAACCGACCGAGTTCATGACTCAGCAACAGCCCAGATCACACAATCAGAACAAACCGTCCGAGTTCATGACTCAGCAACAGCCCAGATCACACAATCAGAACAAACCGACCGAGTTCATGACTCAGCAACAGCCCAGATCACACAATCAGAACAAACCGACCGAGTTCATGACTCAGCAACAGCCCAGATCACACAATCAGAACAAACTGACCGAGTACATGACTCAGCAACAGCCCAGATCACACAATCAGAACAAACCAACCGAGTTTATGACTCGGCAACAGCCCAGATCACACAATCAGAGCAAACTGACCGAGTACATGACTCAGCAACAGCCCAGATCACACAGTTCCAGGGTTTGAAAAGCTGTCCTCTCACACAGGCAGAGCTACTGAACTCCTGGATTCCATCTCCAGGAGGATTCGTTTTCTACCTCCGCAGGCAGAGACAGGCAGGCAGATAGACTGGCAGACATAGACAGAGACAGATAGACTGGCAGACAGGCAGACACAGTCACACTGCTCCTCCCTCCCTCCCTCTCTCTCTCTCTCTCTCTCTCTCTCTCGCAGGTCGACGGCCCTGTGCTTGTGGAGGATACCTGCCTGTGTTTCAATGCCCTGGGGGGGCTGCCCGGACCCTACATGTGAGTATCACTAACCTGTGTGATTGTAACGTGTCCCCTCCACTGCAATGGCATAGCGGACACTTAGTGAGTGGGGAAATAGTGACACCCAGTGGCACACAGCCTTCACAGGAACACACTGGGCTCTTAAACACTCCAGCAAATGCAAACTGAACAAAGCACAGTGTGGGAGGTAGAGGCTGGAGGTTAGGGTGGATGATATAGATATATATATATATATGTGTGTGTATGTATGTATATATGCTTGAGGAGCCGGTGTTTCTCTGTGTGTTTCTCCAGTGCAGCAGGGTCTTGTTAAACTCCCCTTTCTGTCTCTCTCTCTCTCTCTCTTTTGCAGCAAATGGTTTTTGGATAAGCTGAAGCCTGAAGGTAAGAGTTCAGGTCATTAATGCCTCACAGCTTTCTCTGCAGCACGGCACACATCCATGTGGGTTCTGTCTTGTGTGTTGAGTTTCGTGTCTCAAAGATGAGGTTTGTGTTGTGATGAAAACAGTGAAACTCAGCAGTACAGTCTCCCTCTAAACCCAGTCTCTGCCCTCCCCCTCCCCTCCCCTCCCTCTCCCCTCCCCTCCCTCTCCTTCCCCCTCCCTCCCTCCCCCTCCCCTCCTCTCCCCTCCCCTCCTCTCCCCTCCCCCCTCCCTCCCTCCCTCCCCCTCCCTCCCCCCTCCCTCCCTCCCTCCCTCCCTCCCTCCCCTCTCTCCAGGCTTGTACAAGCTGCTGGCGGTTTTGAGGATAAGTCTGCGTTTGCTCTCTGCACCTTGGCACAGCTGGGAAGCAGGCGCCAGTGATCCTGTTCAGAGGGAAGACCGAAGTGAGTCCTATTGATTATCCATTATTGATTGATTGATTGATTTGTTTGCACAGAACGCCAGGGTGAGAACATTTGAGGTTTTCCTCTCGCACACTCACACACCTGTGCATGTGTCTTATCACAGTATACCCCTGTCTGTGTGGGACGGGTTATTTACTCAGATCTCTGTTTAGGGTCAAATCGTTGAACCAAGGGGACCCCGTGATTTCGGCTGGGATCCCTGCTTTCAACCGGATGGTTATGAGAAGACGTGAGTATCTTCAGAGGAACACGAATTCCTGCCTGCCTGCGTCTCAGAAATGGGACTTGCACTTCCTCTTGCCTGCCCCCAGATGGCAGTGTAAGCCAAGCATTCTCCTCAGTTGTGCAAAGAAAGGACAGCAGCTCTGCTGTCTGCTGAGAGTCTCGCACAAGCCCTGTGAAGAGGACTGCAGTGCAGTGCAGTGTGTTGCTTCTCAAATGGCACCTACCTGGTCATTTCAATAAAATACCTGAACAAGGTGAGAGAGTTCTGAAAGCCAGCGCTGGTGGAGCAGGGCTAGTGTGAGTTTCAAGCACTTTCTCTCTCTCTCTCGTTCTGAAAGCCAGCGCTGGTGCAGCAGGGCTAGTGTGAGTTTCAAGCGGGCTCTCTCTCTCTCTCCAGGTATGCAGAGCTACCCAAGGAGGTAAAGAACAGCATCTCTCATCGCTACAGAGCCGTCAAGGCCATGGCTGACAACTTCATTCAGCACTGTGACGACCCGGACAGCGGCTCCCAAAGCAGCAGCACCTGACCGCTGCAGAGACACCCTGCTTCCAGGGGAGAGGGCTAAACACATTGAAACACTGGGGTTTATTTGCTGCGGGACCCGGAGGACAGTGGACCATCGTGGACGCAGTTCCTGACAGCCTGGGGAATGCATCCAGTCCCAAGCGGCTCGCTGGTTAACTCTTGCGCTGCTGCGGGAAGCAGTTTGTTTTCTTTTCTTTGGAATTCTTCCTGGTCAACAGAAAGAGGAGAGAAACTCCAGTGAAAGATCAGATTAGTGCGTCCTGCAGGCTGCTTGTAAAATGTGATACTGCACAAATAAAACCTTCAAATCCTCCTTCTATACTGTGCTGGAGTTCTGTACACACACAGAGACACCTACACGCACGCACACACACACAGAGACACGTACATGCACACACACACACAGAGACACGTACATGCACACGCACACAGAGACACGTGCACGCACACACACAGAGACACGTACATGCACACACACAGACACCTACACGCATGCACACACACAGAGACGTACATGCACACATATAGACACCTACACGCACGCACACACACACAGAGACACCTACACGCACACACACACAGAGACACGTACATGCACACACACAGAGACACATACATGCACACACACACACAGAGACACCTACACACACGCACACACACAGAGACACGTACATGCACACACACACAGAGACACACGCACACACAGGGTTGGAGTCAGTTCCTTTTTTCAATTCCGTTTGCGATGCAGGCTTTATTGAGCAAACACACAAACCTCAGTATGTGTTGCTTTTCTGTAACTGACACTCGGTACACTACAGGGATAGAAATAAGAGTCGTATTGCATGGCTGTTTCTTCCATTCCAGGTTTTACTATGAGCTTGATTAGCCACAGTGGATAGGTTACAAGCTCAGGTGAGTCTTATTAGCCTCATAGTGAAACCAGGAATGGATCGAACTGCTGTGCATTGGGAGTCTTATTTCCATCCCTGCAGTGTACGTTGTTGTCTGTGTGCCCTGTCTCACACTCAGCTAGCGAGGTCTCTGTGTGAGGTGGGAACAAGTGAAGCTGCTGCAGCCCGGGGGTAAGAGCCTCCTCTCGGTGTAACACGGTGAGTCACAGGTACAGACGGTCAGGTATGAAAGCTCAGAGACACATGCAATTACAGTGGCTGTGTTTATGTGGCTCTCTCCCAGCCCCTCCACAGGGGGCAGTGCTGCAGAAGCAGCTTCACTTCACCTTGATTCTTACAGGGCTAGGACCTCAAAGCTGTTCACTCCCATTGCGCAATTCTATCTGAATGGAAAAGCAAAACCCCAGTCAGATTCTAAAAGGACAAATAAACAACAATCTGCAAGTTCCTAAGTTCAAAGCCTCCGTTGTTTTTCTGTGGAAAGGCTTCCGTCACGCAAATTCCAGGGTGGAGCAGCAGCAGGGCCAGTGTGTGCGAGTGTGGCAAGACCTGGGCCTCTGCCACACGCTCCCTCGTTTGACTGACGGCTGCTTCATGATTCAGACGGGCTGGCTCAGATTCCTCACATTCATTATCATCAGTAGTAATTTCAGTCGGGCTCTCCGTGCCAGCAGCTACAAAAACAAGACATGCGTCACCCCTGAAAGCGGTAATCAGATCGAGCCCCAGCACAGCACATTGAAAACAAGAGTGTCACTCGTGTCTCAACACCTTCCAGCTGCACCTTCCTCAGAGGGACTAGCTCCCCTGCCTGCGTGTGCACAGATCACTTCTAAATATTCTGAAAAGACTCCCCAACTCTGATTGTGGGGAAGCATTTCAGCGTTGCACAGGCTTCACCTGTATGGGGTTCAGTGCACAGCGCAACGCCAACATGCCTCATCCCAGTCTGCTTTGAGGAGCCTTTTTGATGGGAGAGTTTGATTATCATCGAGGTCCATCACGAACAGTCTAATAACTTGATAGTTTTTGGAAACGTTTTTAATCACAGCACTGTAATGAGTGTTTAGATCAGTACTCATTATTATTAAGGTGCTGGTAATGACAGCACTGCAGAGCTGAGAGAGGAGTGTTTTATCACTTTTCAAGGTGCAGGGGAACAGTACTGGAGAGCTGAGAATGACGAATGCATTATGAATGCTAAGGCTGGGTTGTAATTGATTGTGGATATCTCTGCTCCGCTTCCTGGACTGAGTGTGCAGGGCAATGCAGCTCCGCAGGGCAGGGCAACGCAGCTCCGCAGGGCAGGGTAACGCAGCTCTGCAGTGCTGGGTAATGCAGCTCCGCAGTCCTGGGCAATGCAGCTCCCCAGTGCAGGGTAACGCAGCTCTGCAGGGCAGTGCAGGGTAACGCAGCTCCGCGGGGCAGGGCAACGCAGCTCCGCAGGGCAGGGCAACGCAGCTCCGCAGGGCAGGGCAATGCAGCTCTGCAGGGCAGGGTAATGCAGCTCCGCAGTCCTGGGCAATGCAGCTCCGCAGTGGGGCAGGACTGAAGGCGCTTCATTCGTTACCCTTCACCAGAGCTGCAGCTGGGATCTTTTCTTTTAATTTGTGTTTTCTTTGGTTTGGGTGATTTGGGGGTTTGTTTGGGTGATTTGGGGTTTGTTTGGGTGATTTGGGGGTTGTTTGGGTGATTTGGGGGTTGTTTGGTTGATTTGGGGTTTGTTTGGGTGATTTGGGGGTTGTTTGGGTGATTTGGGGGTTGTTTGGGTGATTTGGGGTTTGTTTGGGTGATTTGGGGGTTGTTTGGTTGATTTGGGGGTTGCTTGGTTTGGTTGATTTGGGGGTTGTTTGGTTTGGTTGATTTGGGGGTTTGTTTGGTTTGGTTGATTTGGGGGTTGTTTGGTTGATTTGGGGGTTGTTTGGTTTGGGTGATTTGGGGGTTGTTTGGGTGATTTGAGGGTTTGTTTGGTTTGGTTGATTTGGGGGTTGTTTGGTTTGGTTGATTTGGGGGTTGTTTGGTTGATTTGGGGGTTGTTTGGTTTGGTTGATTTGGGGGTTGTTTGGGTGATTTGAAGTTGTTTGGTCTTGTTTTTTTCTTCATTAAGTGGTTATTTGAAGTCAAACTGTTCAAACCAAGAGACCTTCTGGAACTACTTATATTTTATTTCCACATTTTTTGGCAGCAGCTCCAGCATCCAGCCCCGACATTCCTCTCGCTCTCTACAAAGGCGCCAGGTATTTTGTTGTCCCCGGGAGCAGTGAGTCATGCTCCGCGGAGGCTGGGAAGCGAGGAGAGCAGAGTAAACACACAGCTGCAGACACCGAGTACAGCAGAGCCAGTCACAAACTCACCACCACATTACAGCACATCATAGTTACACAGATCTCCCCTTTCACCAGTCCCATTGCCACGGTCCTGTTGGCTTGGTCGCCAATGAAAGAAACAGTAAGAGCTGCCAGGAAGGCTGTCAGAGTCATTTATTGCATCTGCTTCAGGAACACCAATATAAAATCTGTTTGTAAAGATGGGTGTGGGCTGCTGGAAGCACCACGACCCGATTCTGCTCCAAATTAGAAAGGTCATTATTTTAATATTGTTCTTCCCATTGGCATTTCAATCTGAGAGTATGAGGGGTCATTCTGTGCAGTCCTGGACTGTGTAATATCTGAGAGTATGAGGGGTCATTCTGTGCAGTCCTGGACTGTGTAATATCTGAGAGTATGAGGGGTCATTCTGTGCAGTCCTGGACTGTGTAATATCTGAGAGTATGAGGGGTCATTCTGTGCAGTCCTGGACTGTGTAATATCTGAGAGTATGAGGGGTCATTCTGTGCAGTCCTGGACTGTGTAATATCTGAGAGTATGAGGGGTCATTCTGTGCAGTCCTGGACTGTGTAATATCTCTGAAGGATTGAAAAGCTGGGCTGTATAAATGTACGGTTTTACATAAGCAGCAGTTCATAAAGATCTAAGCACAAAAACAACAATAGGGAACGATAGTGAAGCCACATTATAGGGTATTAATCTGTTAAGAAACATATTAGGTTATATAAGACACATGGATCATCTCCTAATGCTTCGTTTCGAGGGGTTAGTGCAGCTCCCAGGGAGCCAGTGAATTCTGCAATCGTCTGGGAAACAGCCCTTCTTTGTTTCTAAAGTAATTTCTTAAAGCTGAAAGCCTGGAGCGAGAGGAATATGTGCAACTCATTAGAGCCACTCTGGAATCTGGCAGAACCGTGCGCTATTCCCAAGCCCAGTCTGCCCAAGCACTTCTGAAAGGAGAAAAGAAACTTTGTTTATGTAACTAGATTCCGTTCGTTGTACAAAACAAAACTTCTTTCTTTTCTGTCCGGCAACACAATGTACTGCATACGAACAACTGTGGTGTGTGAGGCTGGATTTAATAATAATAACATACAGGGGTGGCTCAGTATTGCATCACATGTCATACAGGAATGGGCATTACAGGGTTACACACCTTCAAAGTGCACAAAAAACAAAAGAACAGCCGCTCTCGAAACAAACCCTCCTGCCATACATCAAGCACTGCAGCCTGGGAGCTCCGGACACAGCTTCCAATGAGCCTTTCTCCGGTACTGCTGTACCCTCCCCTTTCTCAGGGTGTTTCAATCACTCTGGCTGGTATCTGGGGAGCAATCCCTTTCTCAGGGTGTTTCAATCACTCTGGCTGGTTATCTGGGGAGCAATCCCTTTCTCAGGGTGTTTCAATCACTCTGGCTGGTACCTGGGGAGCGATCCCTTTCTCAGGGTGTTTCAATCACTCTGGCTGGTATCTGGGGAGCGATCCCTTTCTCAGGGTGTTTCAATCACTCTGGCTGGTTATCTGGGGAGCGATCCCTTTCTCAGGGTGTTTCAATCACTCTGGCTGGTACCTGGGGAGCGATCCCTTTCTCAGGGTGTTTCAATCACTCTGGCTGGTACCTGGGGAGCGATCCCTTTCTCAGGGTGTTTCAATCACTCTGGCTGGTTATCTGGGGAGCGATCCCTTTCTCAGGGTGTTTCAATCACTCTGGCTGGTACCTGGGGAGCGATCCCTTTCTCAGGGTGTTTCAATCACTCTGGCTGGTTATCTGGGGAGCGATCCCTTTCTCAGGGTGTTTCAATCACTCTGGCTGGTTATCTGGGGAGCGATCCCTTTCTCAGGGTGTTTCAATCACTCTGGCTGGTATCTGGGGAGCGATCCCTTTCTCAGGGTGTTTCAATCACTCTGGCTGGTATCTGGGGAGCGATCCCTTTCTCAGGGTGTTTCAATCACTCTGGCTGGTACCTGGGGAGCGATCCCTTTCTCAGGGTGTTTCAATCACTCTGGCTGGTTACCTGGGGCGATCCCTTTCTCAGGGTGTTTCAATCACTCTGGCTGGTTATCTGGGAGCGATCCCTTTCTCAGGGTGTTTCAATCACTCTGGCTGGTATCTGGGGAGCGATCCCTTTCTCAGGGTGTTTCAATCACTCTGGCTGGTACCTGGGGAGCGATCCCTTTCTCAGGGTGTTTCAATCACTCTGGCTGGTTATCTGGGGAGCGATCCCTTTCTCAGGGTGTTTCAATCACTCTGGCTGGTTATCTGGGGAGCGATCCCTTTCTCAGGGTGTTTCAATCACTCTGGCTGGTTATCTGGGGAGCGATCCCTTTCTCAGGGTGTTTCAATCACTCTGGCTGGTATCTGGGGAGCGATCCCTTTCTCAGGGTGTTTCAATCACTCTGGCTGGTATCTGGGGAGCGATCCCTTTCTCAGGGTGTTTCAATCACTCTGGCTGGTATCTGGGGAGCGATCCCTTTCTCAGGGTGTTTCAATCACTCTGGCTGGTACCTGGGGAGCGATCCCTTTCTCAGGGTGTTTCAATCACTCTGGCTGGTATCTGGGGAGCGATCCCTTTCTCAGGGTGTTTCAATCACTCTGGCTGGTTATCTGGGGAGCGATCCCTTTCTCAGGGTGTTTCAATCACTCTGGCTGGTATTTGGGGAGCGATCCCTTTCTCAGGGTGTTTCAATCACTCTGGCTGGTTATCTGGGAGCGATCCCTTTCTCAGGGTGTTTCAATCACTCTGGCTGGTTATCTGGGGAGCGATCCCTTTCTCAGGGTGTTTCAGTCACTCTGGCTGGTATCTGGGGAGCGATCCCTTTCTCAGGGTGTTTCAATCACTCTGGCTGGTATCTGGGGAGTGATCCCTTTCCCCAGGGCTTTCACAGAGTCAATCAATCAATCAATCAATCAGCACTGACATCCAGGGCTTTCACAGAGTCAATCAATCAATCAGCACTGACATCGAGGGCTTTCACAGAGTCAATCAATCAATCAATCAATCAGCACTGACATCCAGGGCTTTCACAGGCTCAAGCTATCATGTCACTTAAGCACTAAATCGACTTTCAATGGCAATATATACAGTAGCCTATAGATCTCCTTTGGTCACACATTTTTTCTTTCATTTTTTGAAATTTTTAAACCGTTTGTGTGAACTCTATGAAGTTTGAGAATAATTTTGAAACAGAAACATAGATAGGAAACTGAACATGCTACAATTGTGCACACAGTGGCTGAAGGGGATATTTTACTGCAATACAGCACAGCAAGTAAAAATGTCAGTATGAGCTCCTTTAGATTTATCAGAGCTTTGTCTTGTCACAGCTCGTAACTCTTATTGCACAAGCCTGAGGGAGAGTTCTGAAACTCTTTTCAACAGATCTGCTTCAAACAGATCAACACAGTAAATGAAGACCAAGCAATGCTCCACTGGAGAACAAGAACACTGCCGATCCCCCCGGAGCGGAGCCACACGAAGCGATTACTGCGATCAAGAACACTGCCGATCCCCCCCCGGAGCAGAGCCACACGGCGATTACTGTGATCAAGAACACTGCCGATCCCCGGAGCAGAGCCGCACAAGCGATTACTGCGATCAAGAACACTGCCGATCCCCGGGCGGAGCCACATGGCGTTACTGCGATCAAGAACACTGCCGATCCCCCCGGAGCGGAGCCACACGAAGCGATTACTGCGATCAAGAACACTGCCGATCCCGGAGCGGAGCCACCAGGCGATTACTGCGATCAAGAACACTGCCGATCCCCGGGCGGAGCCACCGAAGCGATTACTGTGATCAAGAACACTGCCGATCCCGGGCAGAGCCACCGCAGCGATTACTGTGATCAAGAACACTGCCGATCCCCGGGCGGAGCCACACTGGCGATTACTGCGATCAAGAACACTGCCGATCCCCGGGCGGAGCCACCTGGCGATTACTGCGATCAAGAACACTGCGATCCCGGGCGGAGCCACGCGGCGATTACTGTGATCAAGAACACTGCCGATCCCCGGGCAGAGCCACACGGCGATTACTGCGATCAAGAACACTGCCGATCCCGGGCAGAGCCACGCAGCGATTACTGCGATCAAGAACACTGCGATCCCCGGGCTGAGCCGCACGGCGATTACTGCGATCAAGAACACTGCCGATCCCCGGGCAGAGCCACGCGGCGATTACTGCGATCAAGAACACTGCCCATCCCCACGGAGCAGAGCTGCGAAGCGATTACTGTGATCAACAACACTGCCGATCCCTCCGGGCGGAGCCGCGAGGCGATTACTGTGATCAAGAACACTGCGATCCCTCGGGCCGGAGCCACAGGCGATTACTGCGATCAAGAACACTGCCGATCCCCCGGAGCAGAGCCACACGAAGCGATTACTGCGATCAAGAACACTGCCGATCCCCTCGGAGCGGAGCCGCCTGAAGCGATTACTGTGATCAAGAACACTGCCGATCCCCTCGGGCCGAAGCTGCACGGAGCGATTACTGTCGATCAAGAACACTGCCGATCCCCGGGCGGAGCCGCAGGCGATTACTGCGATCAAGAACACTGCCGATCCCCGGGCCGGAGCTGCCTGGCGATTACTGTGATCAAGAACACTGCTGATCCCCTGGAGGCGGAGCCACCGCAGCGATTACTGCGATCAAGAACACTGCCGATCCCCGGGCGGAGCCACACGAAGCGATTACTGCGATCAAGAACACTGCCGATCCCCGGAGCCGGAGCTGCACGGCGATTACTGTGATCAAGAACACTGCTGATCCCCTGGAGCGGAGCCACGCGGCGATTACTGTGATCAAGAACACTGCCGATCCCCGAGCAGAGCCGCACGGCGATTACTGTGATCAAGAACACTGCTGATCCCCTGGAGCGGAGCCACCTGGCGATTACTGTGATCAAGAACACTGCCGATCCCCTGGGCGGAGCCACCGGCGATTACTGCGATCAAGAACACTGCCGATCCCCTGGGCAGAGCCACACGCGGCGATTACTGCGATCAAGAACACTGCCGATCCCCGGGCGGAGCCACGAAGCGATTACTGCGATCAAGAACACTGCCGATCCCCGGGCAGAGCCACACGGCGATTACTGCGATCAAGAACACTGCCGATCCCCGGGCAGAGCCACGAAGCGATTACTGCGATCAAGAACACTGCCGATCCCCGGGCAGAGCCACACGGCGATTACTGCGATCAAGAACACTGCCGATCCCCGGAGCAGAGCCACACGGAGCGATTACTGTGATCAAGAACACTGCCGATCCCCCCGGAGCAGAGCCACACGAAGCGATTACTGCGATCAAGAACACTGCCGATCCCGGAGCAGAGCCACACGAAGCGATTACTGCGATCAAGAACACTGCCGATCCCCACGGAGCGGAGCCACACGAAGCGATTACTGCGATCAAGAACACTGCCGATCCCCCCGGAGCGGAGCCACACGAAGCGATTACTGCGATCAAGAACACTGCCGATCCCCGGAGCGAGCCACACTGAAGCGATTACTGCGATCAAGAACACTGCCGATCCCCGGAGCGAGCCACACGGCGATTACTGCGATCAAGAACACTGCCGATCCCCGGAGCGAAGCCACACGGCGATTACTGCGATCAAGAACACTGCCGATCCCCCCGGAGCGAAGCCACACGAAGCGATTACTGCGATCAAGAACACTGCCGATCCCCCCGGAGCACAACTGGCCGAACACCAGGGTGTCCTCGGCTCACCTCGCACTAGTGACCCCTGTAGTCTGGCCGGGTGCCTGCGGGCCTGCCTGTAAGCTGCGTTGTCCTCCAGCGCTGTAGTTCCGAGGTGGCTGCACAGTGAGTCTGCAGAGTGAAAAGAAGCGGGCGGCTGACGGCACAAGCTCCGGAGGACAGCCTGTGTTTGTCTTCGGCACTCCCGAGTCAGCGCAGGGGTGGTAGCCGTCAGCTGAGCCTAAATCATAATTGGATGCTCTAAATTGGAAGAAAATAATTGGTGACTACTAAATTTATATTATATATAATCCCAATAGAATATCTTCCTATTAGCAGTGAGACTGTTACATTTAAATATACATAGTCTAAAAAATTAAGGGGCATATATTTGAATATTGTGTGTGTACCCTTTAACTCTAGGTTTTGCCCCTATTATTATTATTATTATTATTATTATTATTATTATTATTATTATTATTATTATTATTATTATCAAATTCAAAAGAGGCTTTATTGGCATGACAAAATTAAAATTCAGTTTTCCCAAAGCACTTACATAACGAACATCAACAAAGACAAAATACATACCCCCCCGCCGCCAAACAAGGCTGTGGCAGGCAGACTCGTATTGAGCTGCTAGCTCTGCTTCTGGTTCCCTTATTTCTGATTATTATTATCATCATCATTTCAAAACAAATAAACTAACGAGTAGCCAACACATTGCCTGCGTCCTCTCAGCCTCCGCTGCCTAGTTGTCATAGCAACAGAAGCGCACCACGGCACGACGTGACGTAACGTGACGTGACGTGTCCTCCCGATGCGGGAGTCTCGCGCGACTGTGTACGCAGCAGCTGCTCCTGTAGCGTAGCCGCGTCCGTCTAGCAAAGCGGAATCTCGCTACGTAATGTGCGTAACCTTGCCGGCTGGTGAATACGCAGCCAGTGTTTGTGTTTTGCTTCCTGTTCTCGAGAGCGGGTGTGATTGCGCAGCATTCAGCGGTGCTGTAAGGGTTAACACGGGAGCACACTCACTGTCCATTCATTAACAAAAAAACAGCTTTTTATTTATTTATTTTTTTTAAGCGAGCAGTGCGTTTGATGCTACAAGGATAAAGTACGACAAGCAGGTAGGATGCGTAATCCCGTGTAAACATGATGCGTCCTGGTCTGATCTGTGAAGGTGGTGTTGTGTGCTTGTTGTAGTTTGTAGTGTTGTGTAAACATGATGCGTCCTGGTCTGATCTGTGAAGGTGGTGTTGTAGTTTGTAGTGTTGTGTAAACATGATGCGTCCTGGTCTGATCTGTGAAGGTGGTGTTGTGTGCTTGTTGTAGTTTGTAGTGTTGTGTAAACATGATGCGTCCTGGTCTGATCTGTGAAGGTGGTGTTGTAGTTTGTAGTGTTGTGTAAACATGATGCGTCCTGGTCTGATCTGTGAAGGTGGTGTTGTGTGCTTGTTGTAGTTTGTAGTGTTGTGTAAACATGATGCGTCCTGGTCTGATCTGTGAAGGTGGTGTTGTGTGCTTGTTGTAGTTTGTAGTGTTGTGTAAACATGATGCGTCCTGGTCTGATCTGTGAAGGTGGTGTTGTGTGCTTGTTGTAGTTTGTAGTGTTGTGTAAACATGATGCGTCCTGGTCTGATCTGTGAAGGTGGTGTTGTGTGCTTGTTGTAGTTTGTAGTGTTGTGTAAACATGATGCGTCCTGGTCTGATCTGTGAAGGTGGTGTTGTGTGCTTGTTGTAGTTTGTAGTGTTGTGTAAACATGATGCGTCCTGGTCTGATCTGTGAAGGTGGTGTTGTAGTTTGTAGTGTTGTGTAAACATGATGCGTCCTGGTCTGATCTGTGAAGGTGGTGTTGTGTGCTTGTTGTAGTTTGTAGTGTTGTGTAAACATGATGCGTCCTGGTCTGATCTGTGAAGGTGGTGTTGTAGTTTGTAGTGTTGTGTAAACATGATGCGTCCTGGTCTGATCTGTGAAGGTGGTGTTGTGTGCTTGTTGTAGTTTGTAGTGTTGTGTAAACATGATGCGTCCTGGTCTGATCTGTGAAGGTGGTGTTGTGTGCTTGTTGTAGTTTGTAGTGTTGTGTAAACATGATGCGTCCTGGTCTGATCTGTGAAGGTGGTGTTGTGTGCTTGTTGTAGTTTGTAGTGTTGTGTAAACATGATGCGTCCTGGTCTGATCTGTGAAGGTGGTGTTGTAGTTTGTAGTGTTGTGTAAACATGATGCGTCCTGGTCTGATCTGTGAAGGTGGTGTTGTGTGCTTGTTGTAGTTTGTAGTGTTGTGTAAACATGATGCGTCCTGGTCTCTGCTCGGCGCGCTGGTCTGATCTGTGAAGGTGGTGTTGTGTGCTTGTTGTTGTTTAGTTTATAGTGTTGTGAGCTCTCTATAATACAGCGGGTCCATGTCATTAATATAATAATATTGGCAGGTCCTGTCATTGTAGACGCGCTGCCCTTGGTATAACCCTCTCAGAACTGTCTCCTTGTGCATTACTGCACAGGCTGCAGGTGCGGAGCGCTCAGCTGAACAGCGAGTTTCTCGTGTATTTAAGAATGGCAGATGTTACTGTCAGCAGCGGGATTTTACTGCCACTAAACCACCTGATTTAATTCGTTGTTGCCAGCAGCTGCACGTGGAACAAATCCTAATATCGTGAACACAACTTCTCCATTTCCCTTTCTCCAGCCCTGATGTTAAACTGACTGGCCTTGTCCTATCCTGGTTCAGATCTTATCTGTGTGATAGGTTTCAGTTCGTCTCTAGGGGAGGTAAAATCGGCATTATCAGAAGTCTGTGGTGTTCCTCAGGGCTCCATTCTAGGTTCCTTGCTGTTTTCATTATATATGCTACAGTTAGGTGATATTATCCGCAGACACAGAATGTTCTAATGTTGAATTCAGATAAAACAGAGGTTATGCTAGTGGGCTCACAGAACCAACTAAAAGGACATGTGGGATTACATGAGTTCGACCCGTGCAGTCTGTCAACAAAACTTAAACAGGAAATTAAGAGTCTGGGGGTCATCTTTGATCCTGATCTCTCATTTGAGACTCATATTAGGGAAGTCACTAAAGTATCATTTGAGAAATGGTAAAAAGAAACTTAGACCAATTATTTCCGTATCTGATGTTGAGAGACTAATGCATGCCTCTGTTTCATCTAGAATTGATTATTGTAATGCACGTTTTCCTGATGACCCTAATCGTGTGGTATCCCGCTTGCAGCTTGTTCAGAATACAGAATTCTGACTAAATTTTAAGATTTTGCTGTTAACTTACAAGGCCCTGAATGGATTACCACCCAGTTATTTGCAGGAGTTACTGACCCCGTATCTTCCAGACCGCACTCTGTGATCACAGGATGCGGGGTTCTGTATGTATTGTGCTGTCAGTGTGTTTGAAGGGTGAATGGTCTATCTCCTAACCCCATGCTGTATGTATTGTGTCTGTGTCAGTGTGTTTGAAGGGTGAATGGTTTATCTCCTAACCCCATGCTGTATGTATTGTGTCAGTGTGTTTGAAGGGTGAATGGTTTATCTCCTAACCCCATGCTGTATGTATTGTGCTGTCAGTGTGTTTGAAGGGTGAATGGTTTATCTCCTAACCCCATGCTGTATGTATTGTGCTGTCTGTGTGTTTGAAGGGTGAATGGTTTATCTCCTAACCCCATGCTGTATGTATTGTGTCAGTGTGTTTGAAGGGTGAATGGTTTATCTCCTAACCCCATGCTGTATGTATTGTGTCAGTGTGTTTGAAGGGTGAATGGTCTATCTCCTAACCCCATGCTGTATGTATTGTGCTGTCAGTGTGTTTGAAGGGTGAATGGTTTATCTCCTAACCCCATGCTGTATGTATTGTGCTGTCAGTGTGTTTGAAGGGTGAATGGTCTATCTCCTAACCCCATGCTGTATGTATTGTGTCAGTGTGTTTGAAGGGTGAATGGTTTATCTCCTAACCCCATGCTGTATGTATTGTGCTGTCAGTGTGTTTGAAGGGTGAATGGTCTATCTCCTAACCCCATGCTGTATGTATTGTGCTGTCAGTGTGTTTGAAGGGTGAATGGTTTATCTCCTAACCCCATGCTGTATGTATTGTGCTGTCAGTGTGTTTGAAGGGTGAATGGTTTATCTCCTAACCCCATGCTGTATGTATTGTGCTGTCAGTGTGTTTGAAGGGTGAATGGTCTATCTCCTAACCCCATGCTGTATGTATTGTGTCAGTGTGTTTGAAGGGTGAATGGTCTATCTCCTAACCCCATGCTGTATGTATTGTGCTGTCAGTGTGTTTGAAGGGTGAATGGTTTATCTCCTAACCCCATGCTGTATGTATTGTGTCAGTGTGTTTGAAGGGTGAATGGTCTATCTCCTAACCCCATGCTGTATGTATTGTGCTGTCAGTGTGTTTGAAGGGTGAATGGTTTATCTCCTAACCCCATGCTGTATGTATTGTGCTGTCAGTGTGTTTGAAGGGTGAATGGTTTATCTCCTAACCCCATGCTGTATGTATTGTGCTGTCAGTGTGTTTGAAGGGTGAATGGTTTATCTCCTAACCCCATGCTGTATGTATTGTGTCAGTGTGTTTGAAGGGTGAATGGTCTATCTCCTAACCCCATGCTGTATGTATTGTGTCAGTGTGTTTGAAGGGTGAATGGTCTATCTCCTAACCCCATGCTGTATGTATTGTGCTGTCAGTGTGTTTGAAGGGTGAATGGTCTATCTCCTAACCCCATGCTGTATGTATTGTGTCAGTGTGTTTGAAGGGTGAATGGTTTATCTCCTAACCCCATGCTGTATGTATTGTGCTGTCAGTGTGTTTGAAGGGTGAATGGTCTATCTCCTAACCCCATGCTGTATGTATTGTGTCAGTGTGTTTGAAGGGTGAATGGTCTATCTCCTAACCCCATGCTGTATGTATTGTGCTGTCAGTGTGTTTGAAGGGTGAATGGTCTATCTCCTAACCCCATGCTGTATGTATTGTTGTCAGTGTGTTTGAAGGGTGAATGGTCTATCTCCTAACCCCATGCTGTATGTATTGTGCTGTCAGTGTGTTTGAAGGGTGAATGGTCTATCTCCTAACCCCATGCTGTATGTATTGTGTCTGTGTCAGTGTGTTTGAAGGGTGAATGGTCTATCTCCTAACCCCATGCTGTATGTATTGTGCTGTCAGTGTGTTTGAAGGGTGAATGGTTTATCTCCTAACCCCATGCTGTATGTATTGTGCTGTCAGTGTGTTTGAAGGGTGAATGGTTTATCTCCTAACCTCATGCTGTATGTATTGTGCTGTCAGTGTGTTTGAAGGGTGAATGGTCTATCTCCTAACCCCATGCTGTATGTATTGTGCTGTCAGTGTGTTTGAAGGGTGAATGGTCTATCTCCTAACCCCATGCTGTATGTATTGTGTCAGTGTGTTTGAAGGGTGAATGGTCTATCTCCTAACCCCATGCTGTATGTATTGTGCTGTCAGTGTGTTTGAAGGGTGAATGGTCTATCTCCTAACCCCATGCTGTATGTATTGTGTCTGTGTCAGTGTGTTTGAAGGGTGAATGGTCTATCTCCTAACCCCATGCTGTATGTATTGTGTCTGTGTCAGTGTGTTTGAAGGGTGAATGGTCTATCTCCTAACCCCATGCTGTATGTATTGTGCTGTCAGTGTGTTTGAAGGGTGAATGGTTTATCTCCTAACCCCATGCTGTATGTATTGTGCTGTCAGTGTGTTTGAAGGGTGAATGGTTTATCTCCTAACCTCATGCTGTATGTATTGTGCTGTCAGTGTGTTTGAAGGGTGAATGGTTTATCTCCTAACCCCATGCTGTATGTATTGTGCTGTCAGTGTGTTTGAAGGGTGAATGGTCTATCTCCTAACCCCATGCTGTATGTATTGTGCTGTCTGTGTGTTTGAAGGGTGAATGGTTTATCTCCTAACCCCATGCTGTATGTATTTGTGTCAGTGTGTTTGAAGGGTGAATGGTCTATCTCCTAACCCCATGCTGTATGTATTGTGCTGTCAGTGTGTTTGAAGGGTGAATGGTTTATCTCCTAACCCCATGCTGTATGTATTGTGCTGTCAGTGTGTTTGAAGGGTGAATGGTTTATCTCCTAACCCCATGCTGTATGTATTGTGCTGTCTGTGTGTTTGAAGGGTGAATGGTCTATCTCCTAACCCCATGCTGTATGTATTGTGTCAGTGTGTTTGAAGGGTGAATGGTCTATCTCCTAACCCCATGCTGTATGTATTGTGCTGTCAGTGTGTTTGAAGGGTGAATGGTTTATCTCCTAACCCCATGCTGTATGTATTGTGCTGTCAGTGTGTTTGAAGGGTGAATGGTTTATCTCCTAACCCCATGCTGTATGTATTGTGTCTGTGTCAGTGTGTTTGAAGGGTGAATGGTTTATCTCCTAACCCCATGCTGTATGTATTGTGTCAGTGTGTTTGAAGGGTGAATGGTTTATCTCCTAACCCCATGCTGTATGTATTGTGTCTGTGTCAGTGTGTTTGAAGGGTGAATGGTCTATCTCCTAACCCCATGCTGTATGTATTGTGTCAGTGTGTTTGAAGGGTGAATGGTCTATCTCCTAACCCCATGCTGTATGTATTGTGTCAGTGTGTTTGAAGGGTGAATGGTCTATCTCCTAACCCCATGCTGTATGTATTGTGCTGTCAGTGTGTTTGAAGGGTGAATGGTTTATCTCCTAACCCCATGCTGTATGTATTGTGCTGTCAGTGTGTTTGAAGGGTGAATGGTTTATCTCCTAACCCCATGCTGTATGTATTGTGCTGTCAGTGTGTTTGAAGGGTGAATGGTTTATCTCCTAACCCCATGCTGTATGTATTGTGTCAGCGTGTTTGAAGGGTGAATGGTCTATCTCCTAACCCCATGCTGTATGTATTGTGCTGTCAGTGTGTTTGAAGGGTGAATGGTTTATCTCCTAACCCCATGCTGTATGTATTGTGTCAGTGTGTTTGAAGGGTGAATGGTCTATCTCCTAACCCCATGCTGTATGTATTGTGCTGTCAGTGTGTTTGAAGGGTGAATGGTTTATCTCCTAACCCCATGCTGTATGTATTGTGTCTGTGTCAGTGTGTTTGAAGGGTGAATGGTCTATCTCCTAACCCCATGCTGTATGTATTGTGTCAGTGTGTTTGAAGGGTGAATGGTCTATCTCCTAACCCCATGCTGTATGTATTGTGTCAGTGTGTTTGAAGGGTGAATGGTCTATCTCCTAACCCCATGCTGTATGTATTGTGCTGTCAGTGTGTTTGAAGGGTGAATGGTCTATCTCCTAACCCCATGCTGTATGTATTGTGCTGTCAGTGTGTTTGAAGGGTGAATGGTTTATCTCCTAACCCCATGCTGTAGTTACGATGCTTATACATGGTCCTGTATGGTTTTATTAGGGTAGTTTAAATGTCACATAGTGCAAGTGTTCTAGATTTTGATCCTCATTTATTCAGTGTTCATTCAAGTCTTCTCACTGTGCATGTAGATTGGTGACAGCAGGGCTGCATCGTGGCTTTGAGGTATACAAGTGTAGAAGCATGCTGAATCCCCCTGTTTCAATGTCTGCAGATTCACATGGCTCCCATTGTGCAGGCACAGGTTTCAGATTGGGGCTACATTCAAAGCAAGCCTCTCCATTCAGAAACAACTGAGACTGCAATATGGATTTTTACTTTGAACCCAATGAGATAAAGTGCAGTTCAAACAAATTCTCGATGACATTTCAGAACTGGCACCCGTTTGTGTTCTTCATGCACAGTCCTGCAGTGTAAATCCACACAGAGATGGGTCTCTCTTACAGGCATCAATAACACATTTCTCAGCTCTTTCTGACAGTAAATTTGGGTGAAAGGCATTAGAATTGGAAAACTCTAGACTGATCCTTGCGATGACTCTGCCACTGAATCAGGGAGATTCTGTATCATCATCACTAAATAAAATAAAAACCACAGACAGCAGGAACTGGTGAGAGTGCAGGCTAAGCTCTTCAGAGTGGCTGTATGTAGATCTGCTACTGGACTCAGGGATGGGAATAAGACTCCCACTGCTCAACAGTTTGAACCATTCCTGCTTTCACTGGGAGTCTAAGACACACCTGAGCACTGGGGCTAATCAAGCTGGTAGTAAAACCTGGAATGGGTGAAACTGCTGTGCAATAGGAGTCTTATTCCCATCCCTGTTGACACTAGAGACTCTGGTCTTCGACAACAGCTGCATGTTGGTGCAGCGTTTTCATTAAGGGATATCTGGATGTTCTCCACAGGACTGGTTAACTGCCCTGCCCCGTGCCTCTCGTCCAATCAGCACTCATCAGAGAAGCAGCTCCTTATTGAACAGACAGCACCCGCTGCAGGGCAGAGAGCTACGAGAAAACTGCCTTCACGTTGAACTAAAAACAGAGCAGAGAACTACGAGAAAACTGCCTTCACATTGAACTAAAAACAGAGCAGAGAACTACGAGAAAACTGCCTTCACGTTGAACTAAAAACAGAGCAGAGAGCTGCGAGAAAACTGCCTTCACGTTGAACGAAAAACAGAGCAGAGAACTACGAGAAAACTGCCTTCACGTTGAACTAAAAACAGAGCAGAGAGCTGCGAGAAAACTGCCTTCACGTTGAACGAAAAACAGAGCAGAGAGCTGCGAGAAAACTGCCTTCACGTTGAACGAAAAACAGAGCAGAGAGCTGCGAGAAAACTGGCTTCACATTTGAACTAACCTCTGGGATCACTCCCAGAGGAGTAGCTGATGTTACTGGATTGTTGTTCTTGTGTATGTGTGGGATTGATGAGTGCTAAATCACATGTATCCCTGAACAGAATAACCACAATATAGAAACACTTGCACACTTTTCAGAGAGTAGCAAAGTAATCTATTTTGAATGCTGATATAAACCATCATTTAGTGCTAGGACTTGGTGTGTCAGGTAACACTGTACAGAAGTGAAGAACAGGCCTGCAGTGCAGTCAGTGGCTGATACTGTTTAGGGATGGTAATAAAACTCCTATTCACAGCAGTTTCAACCATTCCAGGTTTTACTACAAGCTTGATCAGCCACAGGTAAATCTCAAGTGAGTCTTATTAAACTCATAGTAAAAGCAGGAATGGATCAAAGTGCTGTGCAATGGGAGTCTGATTTCCATGCCTGCTGTTTTGCTTTCGGGTTCCAGGTGGAGTTGGAAGGTGCCACAGGCAGCTCTCTAGGTGACGCAATGCCTCCCAAATTCAAACGCCATCTGAACGACGATGAGGTCACAGGCTCTGTGAAGAGCGAGAGGGTGAGTACTGACAGAGAGAGAGCAAACTCAGTGTAGAGAACTGACTAGTACTGTAGTGGGGATCTGAGAGCCAGCACCTTCAATACAGAGCCCTCAGTACTGTACTGGAGATCTGAGAGCCCTCAGTACTGTACTGGAGATCTGAGAGCCAGCACCTTCAATACAGAGCCCTCAGTACTGGAGATCTGAGAGCCAGCACCTTCAATACAGAGCCCTCAGTACTGGAGATCTAAGAGCCAGCACCTTCAATACAGAGCCCTCAGTACTGGAGATCAGAGAGCCAGCACCTTCAATACAGAGCCCTCAGTACTGGAGATCTGAGAGCCAGCACCTTCAATACAGAGCCCTCAGTACTGTACTGGGGATCTGAGAGCCAGCACCTTCAATACAGAGCCCTCAGTACTGGAGATCTGAGAGCCAGCACCTTCAATACAGAGCCCTCAGTACTGTACTGGAGATCAGAGAGCCAGCACCTTCAATACAGAGCCCTCAGTACTGGAGATCTGAGAGCCAGCACCTTCAATACAGAGCCCTCAGTACTGTACTGGGGATCTGAGAGCCAGCACCTTCAATACAGAGCCCTCAGTACTGGAGATCAGAGAGCCAGCACCTTCAATACAGAGCCCTCAGTACTGGAGATCTGAGAGCCAGCACCTTCAATACAGAGCCCTCAGTACTGGAGATCTGAGAGCCAGCACCTTCAATACAGAGCCCTCAGTACTGGAGAGCCCTCAGTACTGGAGATCTGAGAGCCAGCACCTTCAATACAGAGCCCTCAGTACTGGAGATCTGAGAGCCAGCACCTTCAATACAGAGCCCTCAGTACTGGAGAGCCCTCAGTACTGGAGATCTGAGAGCCAGCACCTTCAATACAGAGCCCTCAGTACTGGAGATCTGAGAGCCAGCACCTTCAATACAGAGCCCTCAGTACTGTACTGGAGATCTGAGAGCCAGCACCTTCAATACAGAGCCCTCAGAACTGTACTGGAGATCTGAGAGCCAGCACCTTCAATACAGAGCCCTCAGTACTGTACTGGAGATCTGAGAGCCAGCACCTTCAATACAGAGCCCTCAGTACTGGAGATCTGAGAGCCAGCACCTTCAATACAGAGCCCTCAGAACTGTACTGGAGATCTGAGAGCCAGCACCTTCAATACAGAGCCCTCAGTACTGTACTGGAGATCTGAGAGCCAGCACCTTCAATACAGAGCCCTCGGTACTGTACTGGAGATCTGAGAGCCAGCACCTTCAATACAGAGCCCTCGGTACTGGAGATCTGAGAGCCAGCACCTTCAATACAGAGCCCTCAGTACTGGAGATCTGAGAGCCAGCACCTTCAATACAGAGCCCTCAGTACTGTACTGGGGATCTGAGAGCCAGCACCTTCAATACAGAGCCCTCAGTACTGGAGATCTGAGAGCCAGCACCTTCAATACAGAGCCCTCAGTACTGTACTGGGGATCTGAGAGCCAGCACCTTCAATACAGAGCCCTCAGTACTGTACTGGGGATCTGAGAGTATGTAACAAACTCAACTCTAGAGGTCAATCACAGTAATTAAATTACCGGATCACAATTATATTCCCACCCGCATTAAACAGTATGTTAAAGTGCCAGATCCAAGAAATAACCGCGGGCAGGACAGCAATCCTTACAATCAATATGCATTGAGGCAATCCAAACAAACCACAGAGAGAACAGAAATACAACTGCTACAGCAAGAAGATAGGCAAGTGAAAATAAATCCATCGCATCCCACAATTACAGAGCAGTAAATCTGATCAATTAGACCAAAAAATAAACACAGTCCAATTTGAGTCCTTGATCGCCAAATGGGCAGAGTCCCAAATAAAACACAAATAAACAAAAACCAAAAGCAATAAACAGGGGCTTTCTGTCCCGAGGCGCTTACTGAACCCCAATAAACAACAAAACAAAGCGATTTGACCAGAACAGAGGTATGCAACCAATCCAGGTGATCAACAAAAAAAACAACTAATCCAGGTGATCAACAAAAAAAAACAATCCAGGTGATCAACAAAAAAACAACCAATCCAGGTGATCAACAAAAAACAACCAATCCAGGTGATCAACAAAAAAAAACCAATCCAGGTGATCAACAAAAAACAACCAATCCAGGTGATCAACAAAAAAACAACCAATCCAGGTGATCAACAAAAAACAACCAATCCAGGTGATCAACAAAAAACAACCAATCCAGGTGATCAACAAAAAAAACAATCCAGGTGATCAACAAAAAACAACCAATCCAGGTGATCAACAAAAAACAACCAATCCAGGTGATCAACAAAAAAAAACAATCCAGGTGATCAACAAAAAACAACCAATCCAGGTGATCAACAAAAACAACCAATCCAGGTGATCAACAAAAAACAACCAATCCAGGTGATCAACAAAAAAACTAACAAAAAAAAGAGAGTAAACTGGTTTGATCTCACCCAGCGTTCGGGGAAACGACACAACAGCAAAATCACCCTGGTTTGGAAATGTCCGTCCAACAAACGATTTCCCAACAGAGAGGCAGCTCGGACGAAGAATCCTTTTCAATCCCAGGGTGAGACAATGAACAGAAATCCACAGGGTGGGCAGAAAGACTTCAATACATCTCTATTCATCTGCTGAAGCAAAGTTCAGACTCAGTTAAAGATGTTCATTGTAGCATCGATTCCACTTCTTGATATAAACTTCTTTCCTAAGTGTGTGTTTTTTGTATTCTTCATAAGCAGTAGCTAAGAAACACACACCCTTCTGTCTCCTCTCTACACAAAACCTGACCCCCTTTTAACCAGACAGGTGCTTGTAATAAAGAAATTGCCAAGTGGCTTTAATGAGACAAAGATAATCAATGAAAGTAGAACCAGCCCATTGCTATGAGGACACTTAAACACAATGAACGAGATAAACAGGAGAACTGATGCAGGGATAATTACTAATATGTTATGTGTTGGAAAACAGAATATATAAAGATTTCAATAACTTTCAGCATTTACCGGGAAACCTCAGAAAAAAATTACATTTGTGGCTCTAATATATAAATGCTTAATAAGCTGCCATCCAATTAAGTAGAGCAGGCAGCAAACGTCTTGTGCTTCACAAGTGTAGCTAATGCTGCAAGCGTCATCAACGTGGTGCTGTATTAATAAACCAGGAGTGGAAATGCGAGGAGACACCTGGACACGCCCCGCCCCGTCCCGTCCCCGTCCCGCCCCGGTAATGAGGCAGGGAGTCAGCCGGGGAACGCTAGTGTGCCTGTGTGTGTGTGTGTGTGTGTGTGTGTGTGTGTGTGTGTGTGTGTGTGTGTGTGTGTGTGAGTCTGTGTGTGTGTGTGTGTGTGTGTGTGTGTGTGTGTGTGTGCTGTGTGTGTGTGTGTGTGTAGTGTGTGTGTGTGTGTGTGTGTGTGTGTGTGTGTGTGTGTGTGTGTGTGTGTGTGTGTGTGTGTGTGTGTGTGTGTGTGTGTGTGTGTGTGTGTGTGTGTGTGTGTGTGTGTGTGTGTGTGTGTGTGTGTGTGTGTGTGTGTGTGTGTGTGTGTGTGTGTGTGTGTGTGTGTGTGTGTGTGTGTGTGTGTGTGTGCGTGTGTGTGTGTGTGTGTGTGTGTGTGTGTGTGTGACTCCAATCCCAGCTCTCCGCTGGTCCTGGTAAAGGAATTCCCCTCCACTGGAGCTCCGCACCCAGGAGCACTTTCATTTCATTCCAGGTCTGCTTGTTGAACTGGACAGGCTTTCTGGAGCGCATACAGATTGGAGCGGAGATATCACACAGGCTCACCCCCACTGTGATTCACCTCACAGACACTACACAGCATCTCCAGCACATGCACACACAACCCATACCTGCTTTCTTTAAAATGGGCTGATTTATTCTTGAATGCAGACAAAGTGACCGTACCGGATTCTTAAGCATTATAGAAATATGAACCCCACTTATATTATTTTACTGCAATGCAACAGGAGTCTTCTTTCCATCCCTGCTTCAGTTTGGAATATGCACATATTTATGTAAGATGTGTTTTTCTGTAGTTTCTATAGTGTGAATGAAGTTTGCTTGTTTAATTGAGTTCGGTGTGAAAGCTCACCTCTCTGACTGTGCTGTTATTTTGTGATGCAGAGAAACCTGTTGGAGGATGACTCTGATGAAGAAGAGGACTTCTTCCTGTGAGTTCTGCTGTTTCATTTTCCTCTTTAACTATATTGTTATGATGATCACTTGCTCTAATTTTGTTAGCAAATGCAAAAGTCAAGTCTAAGTGTGAATGTATCAAATGATATAAACACAGCTTGTGTTGAGATTTTGGTTTTTTATTCACTTAATGGGTTCAAAGGTCGTTACAAGCTGGGCGGGGCGGACAGCACATGTGTTTCTTTGTGCTGTTTCGTGCCTGCCTGCCTGTCTCCCTGTTTCCCTGTCTGCCTGCCTGCCTGTCTGTCTGTGTTAAAGGCTCTCAGGTCCCCTGCCTGCCTGCCTGCCTGCGTTAAAGGCTCCCAGGTCTGCGTGTGAATATTGCACAGCTCTATAAAGGCAGTCTGGCTCTCGTTACAGGATTATCACATGTTATTGAGCCTCATGTTTAGAAGATGCCGGCTGTAAGGGGGGCTGGTTTATTAGTCTCTCTGTTTATGAGACCAAATACCAGCCAGGTTTACTCCGCAGGGAGGGCTGACCTTTTAAAGGGACCCTTTGTCCTCTTGTTGTTGTTCCGCACTGCACCTCGATTCATTAACCTCTCTCTCTCTCTCTCTCTCTCTCTCGCTCTGTCTGTCTCGCTCTCTCTCTCTCTCGCTCGCTCTCTGTCTGTGTTTACCAGACTGAGAAGGGAGAGAGATGAGAGTTATTTAACTTGTTATTTTTAGTAGCAGTAGTTTCACGGAAACAATGCTTATTTTACAGCATTTCAAGGTTTAAAAATAGGTATTTTAAGATATTTCACACTTACCTGAAAAACAGTAAATGCTAAATTGTAGAATATTGTAGACATTCTGTTTTCACCATCAGTGAATTATCAAACAAAATAAAAACATAAATAAATGTAAAAATAACAAGACACATGAAGTGACCCCTGCGTGTGCTGGACAGATCTGTCTTCAGCAGAAATATTTCCAATCTTTGATGCAGCTGCTGTCTTTTTTGTAGATGACATTGTAAAGAAACGGTGCAGCTCTATGCCGTGTGTGATCAATCACTTACTGGAAGCAAACTAAACCGGCTGCCAGGTTCCTGAATGCAGTGGAACAGGCAGTGGATCAGTGGATCAGTGGTTCAATGGATCAGTGGTTCAATGGATCAATGGTTCAGTGGATCAATGGTTCAATGGATCAATGGTTCAGTGTTTTGTTTCCTCCCTGATCCTCTTACGGTTTTATATGATTTTCAGGAGAGGGCCTTCAGGACCCAAATTTGGACAGAAAAATGAGAAGATTAAGCAGTAAGTCCTGGATTTCTATTAATATTTTATTGTGACCAGATGTTCCGATAGGATGATGTCCATCTCTCTCTCTCTCAGAGTGCAGACCCAGGTGGATGAGGTGATTGATGTCATGCAAGAGAACATCACCAAAGTGATCGAGAGGGGAGAACGGCTGGACGACCTGCAGGACAAGTCTGGTAAGGACAGCGAGGGGTTAACTCTCAAAATCTCTCTCTCCCTGCGGCTCGCAGCCTTCATATATCCACCCTTATAAAAGTTTACCACGGTGATTTTACTCAGTCTCCTGTGCACGCTGCGCCTCAGTTTGTGTGTCAGTGCTCCGGTTACAGCTGAGGGGTTGAAGCGATTCCCAGATGGAAGTGACTCGCTTGGAATTGTGTTTGCCGTGCAGCCTGGGTGCTCCGTGTGTTTCTCATCCCGCTGCCCGTATGGTTTTGTAATTTGCTTTAACGATGTTTTTCATCAGTGGAGTAGGGGAGTGTGTTCAGATACTGCCTCCAGGTTCAGCCTGTGACATTAGCCCGCAGTGTTGTTTGCCAGTCCACATCAGGAAATATCTTCTGCACATAACCACTGCAGGTTTGAAAAACACATTCACATTGTTTTCCTTATTCCCTTTTATTATTTGTTTATTTAGCTTTTATTTTGTATTATTTAGTTGAGGGCTCCAGCTGTTGTTTCTCAAGCCAGGGAGTGCTGAGCGAATGCTGAAAAGTATCCTGATTCTTCTTTGGTTCAGCACACTTCTATAACACACATTGCCCGATCCCTCGCACATTTTATCGATGCACCAATGAAACATACGCCCAAGTAAATCAATCTTCCTTGTGTTTTCTATGTAAGGTGCCAGTTCTGTCACTACACTATAATGTTGTTGAGGCACAAACACTAGGATCCTTTACACAGTTCTGAGATGGGTCAGCTCCTAGGAGCCAGACGAGCGCTGATGGGCCGCAGGGCTCCTCTCGTTCGGAAACTTGATGTTCTTATCCCACGCCGCTTCGTTTTATGCTCAGTCCAAAAAGATCCAGTCCCCATGCTGGCTGTGCCAGGGATCCTCCTCTCCTGTAGTGTACAGAGTACTGGCATCAGCAAAGCAGCAGGCAGGAGGCATCGCCAGGCAGGCAGGCAGGCAGGCAGGCAGGCAGGCAGGAGGCATCGCCAGGCAGGCAGGCAGGCAGGCAGGCATCGCCAGGCAGGCAGGCAGGAGGCATCGCCAGGCAGGAGGCATTGCCAGGCAGGCAGGCAGGCGGCATCGCCAGGCAGGCAGGAAGGCAGGCAGGCAGGCAGGCAGGCAGGAGGCATCGCCAGGCAGGCAGGCAGGCAGGCAGGAGGCATCGCCAGGCAGGCAGGCAGGCAGGCAGGCAGGAGGCATCGCCAGGCAGGCAGGCAGGCAGGCAGGCAGGAGGCATCGCCAGGCAGGCAGGCAGGCAGGCAGGCAGGAGGCATCGCCAGGCAGGCAGGCAGGCAGGCAGGAAGGAGGCATCGCCAGGCAGGCAGGCAGGCAGGAGGAGGCAGGCAGGCAGGCAGGCAGGCAGGCAGGAAGGAGGCATCGCCAGGCAGGCAGGCAGGCAGGCAGGCAGGCAGGCAGGACGCACAGGCAGGCAGGCAGGCAGGCAGGCAGGCAGGAGGCATCGCCAGGCAGGCAGGCAGGCAGGCAGGCAGGCAGGCAGGCAGGCAGGCAGGCAGGCAGGCAGGCAGGCAGGCAGGCAGGAGGCATCGCCAGGCAGGCAGGCAGGCAGGCAGGAAGGAGGCATCGCCAGACGCTTCACTGAATTGTTTGCTGGAGTTCTCCCCCAGGTGTGTGTGTTGATTCTGTTTTGATTTCTGTTTTTCTTTCGCTCTCCAGAAAGCCTGTCAGATAACGCCTCGGCATTCAGCAGCCGAGCCAAGCAGCTGCGCAGGAGGATGTGGTGGAGAGAGTGCAAAGTGAGCAGCACCACACCTGTACCTCTATCTGTGTGTGTGTGTGTATCTTTATCTGTCTCTATCTCGGTGTGTCTGTATCCTCTCTCGCGTGTGGAGCGCCTGATCGCTGTGTTCCTCTCTCGTGTGTGGAGTGCCTGATCGCTGTGTTCCTCTCTCGCGTGTGTGGAGTGCCTGATCGCTGTGTTCCTCTCTCGCATGTGGAGTGCCTGATCGCTGTGTTCCTCTCTCGTGTGTGGAGTGCCTGATCACTGTGTTCCTCTCTCGTCTGTGGAGTGCCTGATCGCTGTGTTCCTCTCTCGTGTGTGGAGTGCCTGATCGCTGTGTTCCTCTCGCGTGTGTGGAGTGCTGATCGCTGTGTTCCTCTCTCGTGTGTGGAGCGCCTGATCGCTGTGTTCCTCTCTTGTGTGTGGAGCGCCTGATCGCTGTGTTCCTCTCGCGTGTGTGGAGTGCTGATCGCTGTGTTCCTCTCTCATGTGTGGAGTGCCTGATCGCTGTGTTCCTCTCTTGTGTGTGGAGTGCTGATCGCTGTGTTCCTCTCTCATGTGTGGAGTGCCTGATCGCTGTGTTCCTCTCTCGTGTGTGGAGTGCCTGATCGCTGTGTTCCTCTCTCGTGTGTGGAGCGCCTGATCGCTGTGTTCCTCTCGTGTGTGGAGTGCCTGATCGCTGTGTTCCTCTCGTGTGTGGAGCGCCTGATCGCTGTGTTCCTCTCTTGTGTGGAGTGCCTGATCGCTGTGTTCCTCTCTCGTGTGTGGAGTGCCTGATCGCTGTGTTCCTCTCTCGTGTGTGGAGTGCCTGATCGCTGTGTTCCTCTCGTGTGTGGAGCGCCTGATCGCTGTGTTCCTCTCGTGTGTGGAGTGCCTGATCGCTGTGTTCCTCTCGTGTGTGGAGCGCCTGATCGCTGTGTTCCTCTCTTGTGTGGAGTGCCTGATCGCTGTGTTCCTCTCTGTGTGTGGAGTGCCTGATCGCTGTGTTCCTCTCTCGTGTGTGGAGTGCCTGATCGCTGTGTTCCTCTCTGTGTGTGGAGTGCCTGATCGCTGTGTTCCTCTCTGTGTGTGGAGTGCCTGATCGCTGTGTTCCTCTCTCGTGTGTGGAGTGCCTGATCGCTGTGTTCCTCTCTCGTGTGTGGAGTGCCTGATCGCTGTGTTCCTCTCTCGTGTGTGGAGTGCCTGATCGCTGTGTTCCTCTCTGTGTGTGGAGTGCCTGATCGCTGTGTTCCTCTCTGTGTGTGGAGTGCCTGATCGCTGTGTTCCTCTCTGCGTGTGGAGTGCCTGATCGCTGTGTTCCTCTCGTGTGTGGAGTGCCTGATCGCTGTGTTCCTCTCTGTGTGTGGAGTGCCTGATCGCTGTGTTCCTCTCTTGTGTGGAGTGCCTGATCGCTGTGTTCCTCTCTCGTGTGTGGAGTGCCTGATCGCTGTGTTCCTCTCGTGTGTGGAGCGCCTGATCGCTGTGTTCCTCTCGTGTGTGGAGCGCCTGATCGCTGTGTTCCTCTCTCGTGTGTGGAGCGCCTGATCGCTGTGTTCCTCTCTCGTGTGTGGAGCGCCTGATCGCTGTGTTCCTCTCTGTGTGTGGAGTGCCTGATCGCTGTGTTCCTCTCTCGTGTGTGGAGTGCCTGATCGCTGTGTTCCTCTCTCGTGTGTGGAGTGCCTGATCGCTGTGTTCCTCTCTCATGTGTGGAGCGCCTGATCGCTGTGTTCCTCTCTCGTGTGTGGAGCGCCTGATCGCTGTGTTCCTCTCGTGTGTGGAGTGCCTGATCGCTGTGTTCCTCTCTCGTGTGTGGAGTGCCTGATCGCTGTGTTCCTCTCGTGTGTGGAGCGCCTGATCGCTGTGTTCCTCTCTTGTGTGGAGTGCCTGATCGCTGTGTTCCTCTCTCGTGTGTGGAGTGCCTGATCGCTGTGTTCCTCTCGTGTGTGGAGCGCCTGATCGCTGTGTTCCTCTCGTGTGTGGAGTGCCTGATCGCTGTGTTCCTCTCTCGTGTGTGGAGTGCCTGATCGCTGTGTTCCTCTCGTGTGTGGAGCGCCTGATCGCTGTGTTCCTCTCTTGTGTGGAGTGCCTGATCGCTGTGTTCCTCTCTCGTGTGTGGAGTGCCTGATCGCTGTGTTCCTCTCCCGTGTGTGGAGTGCCTGATCGCTGTGTTCCTCTCGTGTGTGGAGTGCCTGATCGCTGTGTTCCTCTCGTGTGTGGAGCGCCTGATCGCTGTGTTCCTCTCTTGTGTGGAGTGCCTGATCGCTGTGTTCCTCTCTCGTGTGTGGAGTGCCTGATCGCTGTGTTCCTCTCGTGTGTGGAGCGCCTGATCGCTGTGTTCCTCTCTCGTGTGTGGAGTGCTGATCGCTGTGTTCCTCTCTGTGTGTGGAGTGCCTGATCGCTGTGTTCCTCTCTCGTGTGTGGAGCGCCTGATCGCTGTGTTCCTCTCTCGTGTGTGGAGCGCCTGATCGCTGTGTTCCTCTCGCGTGTGTGGAGTGCTGATCGCTGTGTTCCTCTCTCGTGTGTGGAGTGCTGATCGCTGTGTTCCTCTCTCGTGTGTGGAGTGCTGATCGCTGTGTTCCTCTCTCGTGTGTGGAGTGCTGATCGCTGTGTTCCTCTCTCGTGTGTGGAGTGCTGATCGCTGTGTTCCTCTCTCGTGTGTGGAGTGCTGATCGCTGTGTTCCTCTCTCGTGTGTGGAGTGCTGATCGCTGTGTTCCTCTCTCGTGTGTGGAGTGCTGATCGCTGTGTTCCTCTCTCGTGTGTGGAGTGCTGATCGCTGTGTTCCTCTCTCGTGTGTGGAGTGCTGATCGCTGTGTTCCTCTCTCGTGTGTGGAGTGCCTGATCGCTGTGTTCCTCTCTCGTGTGTGGAGTGCCTGATCGCTGTGTTCCTCTCTGTGTGTGGAGTGCCTGATCGCTGTGTTCCTCTCTGTGTGTGGAGTGCCTGATCGCTGTGTTCCTCTCTGTGTGTGGAGTGCCTGATCGCTGTGTTCCTCTCGTGTGTGGAGCGCCTGATCGCTGTGTTCCTCTCATGTGTGTGGAGTGCCTGATCGCTGTGTTCCTCTCTCGTGTGTGGAGTGCTGATCGCTGTGTTCCTCTCTCGTGTGTGGAGTGCCTGATCGCTGTGTTCCTCTCATGTGTGTGGAGTGCCTGATCGCTGTGTTCCTCTCTCGTGTGTGGAGTGCCTGATCGCTGTGTTCCTCTCATGTGTGTGGAGTGCCTGATCGCTGTGTTCCTCTCTCGTGTGTGGAGTGCTGATCGCTGTGTTCCTCTCTCGTGTGTGGAGTGCTGATCGCTGTGTTCCTCTCTCGTGTGTGGAGTGCCTGATCGCTGTGTTCCTCTCATGTGTGTGGAGTGCCTGATCGCTGTGTTCCTCTCTCGTGTGTGGAGTGCCTGATCGCTGTGTTCCTCTCTCGTGTGTGGAGTGCCTGATCGCTGTGTTCCTCTCTCGTGTGTGGAGTGCTGATCGCTGTGTTCCTCTCTCGTGTGTGGAGTGCTGATCGCTGTGTTCCTCTCTCGTGTGTGGAGTGCCTGATCGCTGTGTTCCTCTCTCGTGTGTGGAGTGCCTGATCGCTGTGTTCCTCTCTCGTGTGTGGAGTGCCTGATCGCTGTGTTCCTCTCTCGTGTGTGGAGTGCCTGATCGCTGTGTTCCTCTCTCGTGTGTGGAGTGCCTGATCGCTGTGTTCCTCTCTCGTGTGTGGAGTGCCTGATCGCTGTGTTCCTCTCTCATGTGTGGAGTGCCTGATCGCTGTGTTCCTCTCTCGTGTGTGGAGTGCCTGATCGCTGTGTTCCTCTCTCGTGTGTGGAGTGCCTGATCGCTGTGTTCCTCTCTCGTGTGTGGAGTGCCTGATCGCTGTGTTCCTCTCTCATGTGTGGAGCGCCTGATCGCTGTGTTCCTCTCTCGTGTGTGGAGTGCCTGATCGCTGTGTTCCTCTCTCGTGTGTGGAGTGCCTGATCGCTGTGTTCCTCTCGTGTGTGGAGTGCCTGATCGCTGTGTTCCTCTCTCATGTGTGGAGCGCCTGATCGCTGTGTTCCTCTCTCGTGTGTGGAGTGCCTGATCGCTGTGTTCCTCTCATGTGTGGAGTGCCTGATCGCTGTGTTCCTCTCTCGTGTGTGGAGCGCCTGATCGCTGTGTTCCTCTCTCGTGTGTGGAGCGCATGATCACTGTGTTCCTCTCTTGTAGATGAAGGCAATCGTTGCGCTGGTGGTGGTGGCCATCCTGCTCATCATCGTGGGTGAGTGACAGGGAGCTGCTCTGACAGACACACAGCCCGTCCCTGACAGACACACAGCCCGTCCCTGACAGACACACAGCCCGTCCCTGACAGACACACAGCCCGTCCCTGACAGACACACTCCTACATACATACTATACTATGCAGTGCATCCCTGAATCCTTCCTCAGCATCAGGATATTCTTGCTGTGCTCACACATACACTAGCCGTCGGTCAGGTATAATAACGTCCAGCAAGTGAAATTAACAAGATAGACAAACATGTACAGTTTTACCTTGATAATTCGCCATCTGATTTACACAGAAAAACATTGAAACCAGAGGTAGTGAAGGGCCTTTATAATGCATACAAATATGCAGTTAGGCACACAAGTATATGTTCATGTTTACTGAAAAGCCAGTCTTGCATTAGTGACTGTGGTTCTGTGTGTGTTTGTGTCTCTCCTCTAGTTCCTCTGATCCTGCGGTACCGTTAGTGCCAGGCTAGGAGGAGCCAGCAGGGGTGCTGTGGCGGAGGACTCGGTGGCTTCCCCTCTCCCCTCTCCCTCTCCCTCTCCCTCTCCCTCTCCCTCTCCCTCTCCCTGTATATTCAGCTCCAGTGCAAAGCCAGGAACAAACTCTACTGGGAATCAAACAAGAGATTTGCACCAATCAGCCAAGGACCTCAGCACCGCCCCTTTCCCAATGACTCAACAATGGAAGCCCTCTGCCAGTCAGCCTGCAGCCTCTCCACCTCCCACCTCTACCAGTGGGAGGCACTGTGGAGCCAGCACTGAAGAGGCTGTGGGGGTGCAAGAACACTGCTGGGGTTCAATATGGATAACAAGGTCAAGTGTACATACCCCATATCTGTGTTTAAAAAACAAATCATCTGGAACTGATGTTTACAATTTTACAGTCATGTGATATCTTACACTTTCTGTCCAATTGTTTTGATTTGAGGAGACAATTCAGACAAAAAATAAATTTAAAAATAATATTAAATCATGAATCTGTGACTGTGCCAGGGGGAGTTTAAAAAACCAAAGCAAACCAGACAGTACTGTGAGAGTGAAGCTCATCTCTACCAGACAGTACTGTAAGAGTGAAGCCCATCTCTACCAGACAGTACTGTGAGAGTGAAGCCCATCTCTACCACACAGTACTGTGAGAGTGAAGCCCATCTCTACCAGACAGTACTGTAAGAGTGAAGCTCATCTCTACCAGACAGTACTGTAAGAGTGAAGCTCATCTCTACCAGACAGTACTGTAAGAGTGAAGCTCATTCTATGAGACAGTACTGTGAGAGTGAAGCCCATGCTCTTGTTCTTCCCCAGAGCAGTCCCAGTCCTCTGAACACAGCGCGTCACTTTCACTGTGCTTTACTACACTAATGCTGTGTTTTATGCTATACCACCCCCCATCTACAGTAAAATAGAAGACTTTTACAAATTGCTGTGCACAGGGCCTGCCAGTGAATTAACACCTTATTAAGTTGTGGGGGAGTGCTGTGGTATAGTTGGCGAGTCCAGCAGCTGTCATTGTTCATGTCGCATGTCAAGGCAGATGAAGCCCAGCTCACAGCACTCTGAATGAAGGCTAGCACTGGAGCCCCCCCAGGCTGCAGAATCTCGCATCATCACCATTGTGTTTAGGTAGATTATATAAAGTATGTGTCTATGCTGTTGAAAGTATTCAGGCATCGCTCGGTAATGAGAAAGGGTTTGATCTGGTTGTTTGGTGGTTTGTTTTTCTTTAAATAAAGTCATTTCAATGTGACCCGTTATCCCCTCTCTCTGTGATATGAACGTGTGATTTGTTTTCTTGCTGCGCTGCTTTGGCAGTCAGTTTGTTAGAGAGGTGGGTCTGGGGTCTGAGAGATGACACAGCCAGGGTTTGTTCTCATCACAAGGATGGAGAACGTACACTAACGGGGTTATAAAGCAGCTATGAAAGTGACACACTGAAACGTGCATGCTGGTGATACTGAAGCATTCTTTAACCTCCAGGTGGAATACCTTCAACTGGCAGTGTTCAAATCAGACCAAAAGCATGTTTTACAACCAGCAGTAACTATTAAACTAACCCTGATCATATGAATCTCTTTGGTGCATGAGGCTGGAAGCTGCAGCCTTTGTAATGCTGCCAGCTACGGTCTGCCAGCCGGATGAAGGCAGTTTCCTGTTTTTATTACTGAAGGACCGTCCCGGGATCCCCGTCCCTCTCCGAGGGCAGTCGGGGGTGTTTCCGCGTCCCGCTCCGAGGGCAGTCGGGGGTGTTTCCGCGTCCCGCTCTGAGGGCAGTCGGGGGTGTTTCCGCGTCCCGCTCTGAGGGCAGTCGGGGGTGTTTCCATGTCCCGCTCCGAGGGCAGTCGGGTGTTTCCTGTCCCGCTCGAGGGCAGTCGGGTGTTTCCTGTCCCGCTCGAGGGCAGTCGGGTGTTTCGCGTCCCGCTCGAGGGCAGTCGGGGTGTTTCGCGTCCCGCTCTGAGGGCAGTCGGGGTGTTTCCATGTCCCGCCCGAGGGCAGTCGGGGTGTTTCCATGTCCCGCCCGAGGGCAGTCGGGTGTTTCCGCGTCCCGCTCGAGTGCAGTCGGGGGTGTTTCCATGTCCCGCTCTGAGGGCAGTCGGGGTGTTTCCGCGTCCCGCTCCGAGGGCAGTCGGGGTGTTTCCATGTCCCGCTCTGAGGGCAGTCGGGGTGTTTCCGCGTCCCGCTCTGAGGGCAGTCGGGGTGTTTCCCTGTCCCGCTCGAGGGCAGTCGGGGTGTTTCCGCGTCCCGCTCCGAGGGCAGTCGGGGTGTTTCCATGTCCCGCTCTGAGGGCAGTCGGGTGTTTCGCGTCCCGCTCCGAGGGCAGTCGGGGTGTTTCGCGTCCCGCTCGAGGGCAGTCGGGGTGTTTCCATGTCCCGCTCGAGGGCAGTCAGGGGTGTTTCCGCGTCCCGCTCTGAGGGCAGTCGGGGTGTTTCCGCGTCCCGCTCTGAGGGCAGTCGGGGTGTTTCCGCCCCGCTCTGAGGGCAGTCGGGGTGTTTCCGCGTCCCGCTCGAGGGCAGTCGGGTGTTTCCATGTCCCGCTCTGAGGGCAGTCGGGGTGTTTCCGCCCCGCCCGAGGGCAGTCGGGGATTCAGCGCACTGGAATGTGCTGTTTTAAACCACCAGTTTGAGTTACTGTGAGGGGCTCTGAAACAGCTCTGACCTGCAGTGGGTCCCGAGTGCATGAGCAGTGCATGGGAGAGGAGGGGGGGCACAGGAGAGGGCTTCCTCACCCCCCCCGGATCCCCCTGTCCCGCAGGAATGCGCAGGCCAGCAGTAAGCAGACCTGGCGCGCTATTAATATTGAGACGGAAGGACGCCGAGCCCTGGAATTTATCCAATGAAAGCCAGGCTGCGGATATAGATTACAGCAGAGATCTAAAGACATGGCTTTCCCTCGGAGAGGCAGTGAGGCTGGGAGCCCTTGCACTGAATCAATGCACCCTGGCACTGTCACTGCTCTGCGGACAAACACACACACACACACAGGCATTTAGGCCCCACTTCTGTCAATAGAATCATTCCCTGTACTGTACCTGTTTGAAAGCACTGGATTCATTCTAGACACATACAGAGACACACACAGACAGACTTACACACAGACAGACACACAGACAGACTTACACACAGACAGACACACAGACAGACAGAGAGACACACACCCAGACAGACAGACAAACAAACACACAGACACACACACACACAGACAGACAGACACACAAACACACAGACACACACACACACAGACAGACAGACACACAAACACACAGACACACACACACACAGACAGACAGACACACAAACACACAGACACACACACACACAGACAGACAGACACACAAACACACAGACACACACACACACAGACACACAGACACACACACAGACAGACAGACAGACACAGACACACACACAGCTATTCATATTGTCATATTGTCAGTGGCAGGAGTTTCCAGTCCTTTCTTCACAGGTGGGTTGTAAAGAAGCCCTTTTTGGTGGCGGTGCCTGTGTCTTTAAGAAATCCCAAACACAATTCTGAAATGCTGCTGCCAATCCATCGCTTGTGCAAACCTGAAAAAACAGCCCAAATCCAACCCCTCCCCCAAATCCAACCCCGCCCCCAACCTGTATAAATATACCGTCCAGCCTCTCACACAGACAGACAGGGGTGCAGAGCAAAGGAGCAGGAGGAAGACACACTCACTCAGCAGCTACAGAATACAGACAGACAGACAGGAGGACTTTCAGTCTACAGACAGAGGAAGGGACACCAAGCACAGCCCAGGGATCAAGCCGAGACACAGAGAGAGGGAGAGTGAGGGAGCAGGGTTTGTTTTACCAGCTTGTGTTTCCTCTCCAGTCTAGAGAGAGATAAAGATAGCGAGGGAGAGCTAGAGATACACAGAGAGAGCTACAGAGAACAAGGGAGAGCTACAGAGACACAGGGAGAGCTACAGAGACACAGAGAGACACAGGGATAGCTAGAGAGACACAGAGAGACACAGGGATAGCTAGAGAGACAAGGAGAGCTAGATAGACACAGAGAGAGCTACAGAGACACAGGGAGAGCCAGAGAGACACAGAGAGGCTTCACCTCACCAGGAGTCATGTTGTGGAAGCTGTTCCTGGCTGCCTGTGTGTCCTCCGTCCTCCGGGGGACGCTGTGCAGCACTGCCTCTCTGCGCAGAGCTAACGATGGGGGCGGCCGCTGCCTCTACACCTTCACCGTGCCGAGCCCTGCGGAGCACAGCTGCCCCGAGCCAGCTGTGGAGCAGGAGCTCCTCCGACAGGGGGTGCTGCAGCGCACAGAGATGGAGGCCCTGCAGACACGGCTGGGCATGCTGGAGGCGCTGGTGAGCCGGCTGGCAGGGCCAGGAGGGGCCGGGGGTCTGGAAGCAGCATACAGCGCCGCCATGAGGGAGAAGACTGAACTGCAGCAGGAGAGGGACAGGCTGGAGGCTGAGAGGCAGGAGCTGCAGAGCAGAGTGGACAGGCTGGGGCAGGAGAACAGCCGACTGAGACTGGGGCAGTCGGCCCCCTGAGACCCCCTCCGAACGCTGACCAGAGACCCCCGACGGTGAGTACTAAACACACGCACACACCCTCTCAACACCCACATGCACACACGAACACCCCCCACACTCACACACCCACACAACCACACACACCCTCTCAACACACCCACACACCCTCTCAACACAGTCACACTGCGCTTGGGTTTGTTTACTGCTGAAACCACACCTGCTTTCCATGCACTAATTAAAGCTGGAAAAAAGAGGCAAACATTATTATTATTATTATTATTATTATTATTATTATTATTATTATTATTATTATTATTATTATTAAAAGTATTATGGGTTTTGTCATTATGTTAATTGATATTAATATGATTGGTGGTGTTACAATTATTACTAATATTTGTATAGGTGTTGTTATTATAATAATTGTTCTTGTTAGAATTGGTATTATTATTATTACTCTCCTCTCCTCTTCCAGTTGCATGCACTCTGACTCTCCTCTCCTCTTCCAGTTGCATGCACTCTGACTCTCCTCTCCTCTTCCAGTTCCATGCACTCTGACTCTCCTCTCCTCTTCCAGTTGCATGCACTGACTCTCCTCTCCTCCTCCAGTTCCATGCACTCTGACTCTCCTCTTCCAGTTCCATGCACTGACTCTCCTCTCCTCTTCCAGTTGCATGCACTCTGACTCTCCTCTCCTCTTCCAGTTCCATGCACTCTGACTCTCCTCTCCTCTTCCAGTTGCATGCACTGACTCTCCTCTCCTCCTCCAGTTCCATGCACTCTGACTCTCCTCTTCCAGTTCCATGCACTGACTCTCCTCTCCTCTTCCAGTTGCATGCACTCTGACTCTCCTCTCCTCTTCCAGTTGCATGCACTCTGACTCTCCTCTCCTCCTCCAGTTGCATGCACTCTGACTCTCCTCTCCTCTTCCAGTTCCATGCACTCTGACTCTCCTCTCCTCTTCCAGTTCCATGCACTCTGACTCTCCTCTCCTCCTCCAGTGCACACACAGGGTCTGGTTTCTAAAGCTCACACAACATTTAGATCTTAATAAGATCTTTAGATCTTATTTTTTTGTCCTTTTTTACACAGAATTAATAAAAAAAACAGCTTTCAACGTCACCTCCACCCCTCTGTCTCACTCTCACTCTATCTTACTCTTTCACCTCTCTGTCTCACTCTCACCCCCTCCGTCTCACTCTCACCCTCACTCTATCTTACTCCCTCAGGCTCCAGTCTGGATTACAGCAGCCCCGGGTTCCAGGAGTTCAAATCGGAGGTGACGGAGGTGCGGGCCTCCAGCCTGCTGCCCCCCCCGGCCCCCACCCACAGTGACAGCACAGGTACAGACCCCCCAGAGTGACAACATAGGTACAGACCCTCCCCCAGAGTGACAGCACACTGCTTACTGGTTTCACAGACCCTGATCAGCACTAATCTCGGGCTGCATAATGCTTCCTGGCATAAGGCAGAACAGCCTATATGTGTTTTACACTGAGCACTGCTCTGTGACTGCTGCCAATTGGAAGAGTCCAGGCTTGATGTACACAAAACATCGAGACAGCTGCGTCGATACTGATCCCTCCCCTCTCCCCCCTCCCCCCCCCTCTCCTCTCCTCTAGGCTGCGGTGAGCTGCTGGGGGTGGGTGAGCCGGAGACTCACCGGAAGGCAGACAGCATCTCTGGGAAGTACGGTGTGTGGATGCAGGACCCCGAGCCGGTGCCCCCCTACGGACCCGAGATGACGTGGCGCCTGGACGCGGTGGGCAGCGCGGTGCGGCAGCTCTTCGGCTATGAGGACCAGAAGCAGCTCTCCCGCGGCTTCCCCAGCAAGGTGCTCCTGCTGCCCGAGTCCGTGGAGAGCACCGGGGCCGTGGTGTACCGGGGCTCACTCTACTACCAGCGCCGCAAATCCCGCACCCTCCTCCGCTACGACCTGCGCACGGAGAGCGTGGCCGCCCGCAGGGAGCTGCCCCACGCCGGCTTCCACGGGCTGTACCCCTACTCCTGGGGCGGCTACACCGACATCGACCTGGCCGTGGACGAGACGGGGCTCTGGGCCATTTACAGCACCAGCAAGGCCAAGGGTGCCATTGTGCTGTCCCGGCTGGATCCCGACAGCCTGGAGGTGCTGCACAGCTGGGAGACCAGAGTGCGCAAGCAGTCCGTCGCCAACGCCTTCGTGATCTGCGGCACGCTCTACACCGTGGCCAGCTACACCGCGCCCAACACCACGGTGAACTACAGCTACAGCACGGAGAGCGGGCACGGCCGGGCGCTCAGCATCCCCTTCCTGAACCGCTACCGTTACAACAGCATGATCGACTACAACCCGGCCCGCAGGCAGCTCTTCTCCTGGGACAACTACCACATGGTGACCTACGACGTGCAGCTCGGCACGGTGTGAGAGCCCGACCCCAACCCTCCTCACACCCCGCCCTCCCTCACACCAACCCAGTCCCTCACACCCGAATCCCGACCCGCCCCCACTCCCTCACACCTGAATCCCGACCCCGCTCCTTCGCACCCTTGTTTTCTAGCCGGTCGGATGGTAGGGCAGGTTTGGCTTCGAGCAGAGTCAGGACTCTTTGAAGGGGATTGAAAAGCAGAGTGAATCTGTAGTTATGTAATTTGTGTTGTTTTGTTGTGTGTGCTGGGAGCAGCAGTGTGTTTGTTATGCTACTCTAAGCCGTGGCGGAGGGTTATATCAATGTATTTAATAGTTATGTTTTGACATCTAGAAATACTCACAGGCAAACATTTTCACTAAAAGTCCTTTCCCGATGCCACCAAGTTAAAGAATCACCAAACCTGCAAATCTTTCAGATTGTTCTCTTTTAATTTCTTTTCTCTGAAATTCTGTGTTGTAAGGGCACTGCCAGTCTCTGTGCAGTCTCTGTGCAGTGCACTGCATTCCCATCGAGCCACTGGCATTATTTTTAAATTCATAAATAAACTTCAGTATGACATTGTATAACCTATTCTGTTTTGTGATACAAGGTTTTGAGTTGTGTTTTCTGCATGAACCAACACAGGAACAAAATACGCCACCAATGATCCGTCCTTCGGATGAGACGTACACAGAGGTCCTATTGGAAGTGACTCTGCAGCAGCAGCAGCGATGCACAGTTCACCCCTAGTCTGCAAATCTCTTCATCCCAGACAACACAAGAAATAAAAATCAGTGTAGGTGAAGTCCCTCTCGTTCCTGCGTTTCAAACCCCAGCATGGAGGGAGTCTTCCTCGTGTGTTACACCAGAACAGGGCGCTCCCAAGAATGGGCACGGAACATGAACAAGACTTGGATCACACACCAGCGCTACCAACATACAACTTAAAAGCCCCACAAATGCATTCCTAATAAGAAGATCAGCATTAAAGGCTCTTGGCATTCTCTTTGATTAGTAGAATAGAAAGCATCTTCTTGTTTTGAGACACGCAGCCCACACACAGAGGCCCGTTTCAGTTTAGCACGAAAGCTATAAAAAACAAGCAACAAAACTCTTTTTTTCAGCTTATTATTTTATTAGTTTCTGTAACCAAACCAAAAAAAGGATAATGTAAGTAAGACGGTACATATGTAAGACAGTGATTAACCCTGTAGAAATGAAAGAGAACGAGCATGGCTGTCTGTACAATGCCAACAGGGTCACTCAGCACTCAGGGATACCAGTCACCCAATCAGACAGGACCATTAGGGGGAGGAACAGTCATAATAATAACTGTAGGTGAAAATAAAGACGAGAGAGAGCGAGACAGGAGAGGGGAGACAGAGACAGAGAGAGAGCACTGATTAGGAGGGGAAGGAGGGTGAAAAGACAAAGTTACGAGCAGAGAGCTCTGCTACAGCAGTCTGTCTGTCTCCACAACTACATACAGCTCTCAAACGTTATCGTCGGTTCATCTTCCATCCACATCTGTGTGAAAGTGCTGTACTAGATAGAACAAAAGGTAGACAGATTTAAATTTGTGGCGATGACAGATCTGGCGTTTCATAAAAGTCTCTGGTGTCGCCATGGTGCAGAACGCAATGCCCTCCATCAGTCAGGCGCTTCACCCTGGAGGAATGGTAGCGGACTCCATGGAAGTCACAGCAAGAAAAACATTTTAAAAAACAGAACCAAAAAGCCAGGAATCAAACTCCTTACAAATTCAGCAGCGACTTTTGACAGCCACACTGTCAGCATGGCACCTCCTCTCTCACCCCCCAGCAGCCAGGGGAAACACAAAGGACTCAAACATGAGAAAACTGCACCGTATCACAGAGAGGCAGAGAGACAGACAGAGAGAGAGAGACAGAGAGAGAGACACACACACACAGGCCTGGCCAGGAGCTCTCCTTCGGCACACGATGCAGCCTCAACTCTCAACCCAGGTGAAAGGGGTTTCATTATATATGCGAGTGTGTGAGAGTGGATGCGACAGTGTTCTTGAATCTCGTCAGTCTTCATGAACATCCCCTTCATGTCCGAAAGGCGCAGTCCTCCTGTTATTTGGTCTCCTCAGGTTTGATGGCCTGGGGTTTGATGGGCCCGGTCCGGACAGGTTTGGAGCCGGGGGCAGTGAAGGAGGGGGGCTGGGAGGACCCTTTATCTCCCTCGTGCCCCAGGGAGAGGGGCTGTGGTGTGAAGCTCTCTGCGGGCTGCTGGCTCCCGTCAGAGGGTTTGCTCAGAGTGGGCTTGTGCTGCTGCTGCTCAGAGAAGAACTTGTGAGTGGACTGGAGCACCTCCGCACGCTGCTTCGCCTGGGAGAGAGGGAGCAGGACGTGAGAGACAGACAGAGAAAGCATGACCCCTTACTAACGAGGAGCATCGCTAGGCATCGTTCCCCAACTCCCCCTAGAACCCACAGCCAAGGAGCAAGCAACTAACTGCTCTCCTATCAGCAATACCTTGCTCATGTATTCTAGTCTACTGTGAAGCCTTGTGTGCCTTTCAAAACAGAGAATTCCTCACAAATTAAGTATTAAAAAAAGTTTAAAATCACTTTACGGCGAAGCAGATTGAGCCATTACTTACTTTTATTTTTTAATACAGCGGACACCAACCTTGAGATCCTGCTCTGCCTTGAGCATGGCCTGGTTTCCGCGGGGTCCCATGGGGGGCCCTGGGGGTCCGCGGCTCACGTACTGCGGGCGGGGGTGACTCATGAGGGAGGGGACATCGGGGGGCCCATGGGCGTCCGCTGCACCCCTGGGTTGAAAGAACTGCCGTGGGGAGGCCTCACCATGGAAGGTACCAGGCTGGGCTGAGACATCATCTGGGGAGAGAAGTGGAGACACAGGGGGTGTCAGAGCCAGACAGGGATGGGGGGTGGGGTCAGAGGCAGACAGGGATCAGGAGGAAGGGAGGATCAGAGGCAGACAGGGATCAACCAGAGCACCAGTCATCTGCACTCAAGGGTGGTGTGAGACCCACCACTCACTACGGCCAAAACAGATCACACTGCTATGCAACGAGTCTTACTTCCATCCATGGGGCTGGATGCGATTTCTTTTCCAGATATAAAGAAGAGCAGCAGTTGCGAGGCGTTGCTGTGGCGAGTGCAGCCGTGTTGGGGAGTCCAGTTTCCTACCTGCGGTGTGAACTGTGCCTGGAAGTGCGGAGGCATTCGAACCCCTGCCGCTGCCGCCGCCGCTACAGACTGGAACTGCTTCTGGTACAAAATGCTGTTCATCTTACTGGACTGGCTGTTGGGGCTGGTGGAGCTGGCCCTGGGAACGAGGAGATCAGAGTAGAATCACTCACACAATCACACATCAGGATGAAGACTTATTACATTATTAGGGCTGGGGACCTCTCCTCTACTTATTTCCAAGTGTCTTAAACACACAAAGAAATCTCCAGGAAGTGGCTTCTAGGAGTTCGGGTGTTCGTTCATGTATGGATTTCATTATTTATTTTAAAAGGAGTTAGAATTGCAGTACAGATGTGTTACAAATCTTAAAAGTTAACCCTATAGCCAGCACTTCAAGCACAGCACAGAAAGTAGGACCAGAGGGACACACAGTTGGACATTAAGCAGAGAGACTGGTGACAAACACTACTTTACACAGAGCGGTGAGGGCATGGAATGAGTTACCTAGCCATGCTGAATCACTGGTCTTAAAGGATCTCAATGATTCAGCTTTACCAACACGGCTGGGTAACCCATTCCATACCCTTATGAAAGGTACTGCGTTAAAGCTGCTGGGAACTGGACAAGCACCAACGGGCACAATGGCCTCCTCTCGCTGGAAAATGATTGTGTTCTGTTGCAAGTTTAAAGACCTGACCAGGTGTGAGTGAATGGAGACCCAGGTAAGAAAGGTCCTACCTGAAGGGGCTCGAGGTGGGGGTGGTGCTCCTGGCACTGATCGGAGGGGTCCCAGGCTTCATATCCATCCCACTGCCAAACAGCTTCAGGTCCATATCGCACACCTGCACAGGGACAGTCAGAGCAGCAGACTCATCCAATTACAATCACACAGCTTCAGGTCCATATCGCACACCTGCACAGGACAGGCAGAGCAGCAGACTCATTCAAATTACAATCACACAGCTTCAGGTCCATCTCACACACCTGCACAGAGACAGGCAGAGCAGCAGACTCATTCAAATTACAATCACACAGCTTCAGGTCCATATCGCACACCTGCACAGGACAGGCAGAGCAGCAGACTCATTCAAATTACAATCACACAGCTTCAGGTCCATCTCACACACCTGCACAGGGACAGTCAGAGCAGCAGACTCATTCAAATTACAATCACACAGCTTCAGGTCCATCTCACACACCTGCACAGGACAGGCAGAGCAGCAGACTCATCCAATTACAATCACACAGCTTCAGGTCCATCTCACACACCTGCACAGGACAGGCAGAGCAGCAGACTCATTCAATTACAATCACACAGCTTCAGGTCCATATCGCACACCTGCACAGGACAGGCAGAGCAGCAGACTCATTCAATTACAATCACACAGCTTCAGGTCCATATCGCACATCTGCACAGGACAGGCAGAGCAGCAGACTCATTCAAATTACAATTACACAGCTTCAGGTCCATATCTCACACCTGCACAGGACAGGCAGAGCAGCAGACTCATTCAATTACAATCACACAGCTTCAGGTCCATATCGCACATCTGCACAGGACAGGCAGAGCAGCAGACTCATTCAATTACAATCACACAGCTTCAGGTCCATCTCACACACCTGCACAGGACAGGCAGAGCACCAGACTCATTCAATTACAATCACACAGCTTCAGGTCCATCTCACACACCTGCACAGGACAGGCAGAGCAGCAGACTCATTCAATTACAATCACACAGCTTCAGGTCCATCTCACACACCTGCACAGGACAGGCAGTGCAGACGACTCATTCAAATTACAATCACACAGCTTCAGGTCCATCTCACACACCTGCACAGGCGCAGGCAGAGCAGCAGACTCATTCAAATTACAATCACACAGCTTCAGGTCCTTCTCACACACCTGCACAGGACAGGCAGAGCAGCAGACTCATTCAATTACAATCACACAGCTTCAGGTCCATCTCACACACCTGCACAGGACAGGCAGAGCAGCAGACTCATTCAATTACAATCACACAGCTTCAGGTCCATCTCACACACCTGCACAGGCGCAGGCAGAGCAGCAGACTCATTCAAATTACAATCACACAGCTTCAGGTCCTTCTCACACACCTGCACAGGACAGGCAGAGCAGCAGACTCATTCAATTACAATCACACAGCTTCAGGTCCATCTCACACACCTGCACAGGGACAGGCAGAGCAGCAGACTCATTCAAATTACAATCTCCCATCCTACCCTGACTAACGCTGTTGGGCTTCGCTTCAATTCAACAGCAGCCCATATTCCTCTACTAGATTCAATACAATTCAATTCCAAGGTGCCTGATTATTATTACTCTTTCACTGACCCATTTCTTATTTCAATATTACATTTAAAAAGCACTTTATTTGGCTATCTGACCTACAAATCAAATTTAAAAGAAAACATGAAATACTCAAAACCATGAAGTGAAGGGCCCTTATACAAAAAATGGACTGACGAGTGAATTAACCAAAACACTGAAGTAATGAACTGGGCAGTATCGAAGGAGCGCTGTGGGGCTGTCTCACCTTGCTGGAAGCCTGCATCATGCCGTGCTGGCTCGGGTTCAGGAGCCCCCGGAAAGGCTGGCTGAGCTGAGCCTGTCTGCCGAGGCTCTGTGCCTGAGCCTGGGGGCCCTGTGGCTGCATGGACTGGGGCAGCGCGATCAGGGGCTGGTGGCCCCCCGTCGAGCCAAAGTTAGAGAGGGCGAGCTGGGAGCCAGGGAGAGGCACCGTCATCTGGCAGGGAAGGAAGGGATGCCATTACTGTCACACAGGGAAAGCGGCTTGGATATTAAAATTGAGAGACAGCGGGAGGGAGGGAGGGAGGGAGGGAGGGAGCCGGATGCTTGGCTGGGCTTACCTGCTGCACGGCTGCACTGGGGTACTGCCTGCTGCTGTAGTAGCTGCTCTGGCCCGTGTGCGAGTGTGTGGGCATGTTTACCTGCTGCAGGGCAGAGCTGGCAGACTGTGTGGAGCTGTAGTAGCTGCTCTGGCCAGGCTGCTGCACCTGCCCAGAGTACAAGTTGGAGGGCTGGCTCAGTCCCTGGCGTGCCTGCAATACAAAGGCAAAGTCTGATCAGGGCTTCATCGGTGTTCAATACCTCGCCCTACATCCTTACACTCACAGCCTGAAGGACAAGCTGCCCCTCCTCTCTACTCCCTTTAAACAATACCTGAGATTGCCAATGCAGGATCCGATCTAGCAGCCTGCTGCACTACCCCTTCCCAGTCATTAAACACATCAGTACAATACTACTGCAGCACTACCCCTTCCCAGTCATTAAACACATCAGTACAATACTACTGCAGCACTACTCCTTCCCAGTCATTAAACACATCAGTAAATACAAGACAACTTGATTGAACAGCAAGTCACTTTTCTAGCCTTTTATCGTGTTTCTGCCCAGAACTGAATGTCAAGAGCATGCGGAAGACATTGAGAAAAAGATTTGTAGTCTGTCATTTAATTAGATTTTCTTTCAGTGCTTCTAAATTTCCAGGTCAGGACACAGACACAGACACAGACTCACACACGTATCTCGTGGTGTCCGCTGGATAGTGCCTGGCTGCAGCCAGTGCCACTGTCCCTGGCTCTTCATGGTGCTCCTGAACTCCCAGGCCACCCTCTCCCCGTCCCTCCTGCCTCCTCCTACCTGTAAGAGGTGCGTGTGGGTGTCCATGAGCTGCGAGCCCCCCAGGCCGGACGGCTGGTTGAGCTGGGGTTCGAACAGGATGGGGATGTGTTGGGCACTGGAGGTCTGCTGGAAGGCCAGGCCAGACTGAGCCTTGCTGAGATCGGAGGGCTGCACGCCGGGGTAGCTGTGCAGCGCGGTCCCCGACAGCATCATGGGGGAGTGCTGGCCAGCCCCAGACAGAACCATCGGCGAGGGCTGAGACAGGCTGCTCTGCATGAACGCCTGCTGGGACCTGCAGGACAGTCAAACAGGATGGGATTAAATCAACACTCATTATAACAGATGTTTAAATGATTAAAGAAGTTATACACACAGTAACACACACACATATATATAATCTCTCTCTCTCTATCTTACACTGACTGCTGGTGATTTTATGACACACTACAGCAGTCATGCAGGGGAGACTACATGCTCACAACACTCATGTGTTCATCTTAATGAATACTGAATCAGCACCGTCATGCTGCACACATCCTGCTGTATAAACACTACCGCGGGTCTCTACTTGACATACGTGTCTGACCAGGGGGGCAAAGTCTGCCCTTCCAGTCCTGGTCTTTGTTCCAACGCTGTTCCAAATTGTGTAATTGAATCAATTAAACCTCCATCCAGACCCTGAAGTCGTTCATTCTCTCATTTGACCTGTTAAACCTGGAGTGGAACGGCCCTCCAGGACTGTGCTTGGACAGCCCTGTCTTTAACGATGTTAAACATTCAGGAACACAATTCTAAACCTTTTAACACTGAGAAAGCTAAGCTCCACGCCCCCCCACCCCCAGTGCAATCCCACTTAGCTAAGCTCCAGCCCCCACCCCAGTGCAATCCCACTTAGCTAAGCTCCGCCCCCACCCCAGTGCAATCCACTTAGCTAAGCTCCACCCCACCCCAGTGCAATCCCACTTAGCTAAGCTCCACGCCCCACCCCCAGTGCAATCCCACTTAGCTAAGCTCCACCCCACCCCAGTGCAATCCCACTTAGCTAAGCTCCACCCCCCCCCAGTGCAATCCCACTTAGCTAAGCTCCAGCCCCCACCCCAGTGCAATCCCACTTAGCTAAGCTCCACCCCCACCAGTGCAATCCCACTTAGCTAAGCTCCACCCCCCACCCCAGTGCAATCCCACTTAGCTAAGCTCCAAGCCCCCCACCCCAGTGCAATCCCACTTAGCTAAGCTCCACCCCCACCCTCCCCAGCGTGCAGGGTGCTGTGCTGCTGACCTGTAGGGCTGGTGCAGGGAGGTGTTGAAGAGCTCCTGTGCCTGTGAGACCGACGGGCCGGTGCCCAGGCCCATGCCCTGGCCCATGCCCTGGCCCATGCCCTGGTGCTGGTGCTGGTGCTGGCCCTGGAGGGGGGCGTAGATGGGGATGGGGATCTGCTGGACTGCAGTGGGCTGTAAGGGAAAATCAAACAATCGAGACTGGGTCTGAGGAGAGCCGTCCCAAACCAGGAGAGAGAAAAGAGAGCACAAGTCAAATCATGAGGATCACAGCTTATGAGCATCATTACTGCACACAGACTGACTGCAACAGGGGCGACTGCACCTCGTAGCTAACTTAACACTTCACACAGTATAGGCACAGAGTCTTTATTAAAGATATACACAACAAATAAATAAATAAATAAATAAATAAATAAATACACAGGTGTGAACAAACTCCAGCAATACTCCAGTTTTTAAATGGTTTACATTGTCTAGATACATTCTTCTATATAAAAAAAAAATAAAAATACATTTCTAGCACTAACAAACCCCTAAATAAAATTCCAAGACTGTATATATATATATATATAAAAAAACATTCCTCAAAGTAAAGCACACTACAGCCCTAGAGCGAGCAGACAGGGTTCAAAGAGAGCTGCTATTAGAAACCTTGACAGAGCAGAGCGTTACAAACAGTCACAACAGAGCACATAGGAGACAGGATTTCACAGAGAGAACTACAGTGAGTGGAGCGGACAGACAGAGACAGACAGACACACACACACAGACAGACAGGCAGTTGGAGAGAGAGAGAGGGTTAGTGCTGCTAAGAGAGAGACACACAAGGTGTCACACACACACACACACACACTCCTCTCTACAGGCTGGGCCTCCAAGTACCTGAGAGAGCCCAGGCTGGAAGCCTTGCTGCTGTGCCAGCGAGGGGGGGCCCAAGCGCGGGGGCTGCGTGCTGAACAGGTGGCTGGTGTCCATGTAGAAGGCAGGGATCTGAGCGGCAGAACCTAACCAAAGGAAAAGGAGCTTTACTTCTCTATTGCTAGAGGGTTCATATAAATACATGGATGCATGTAAACCAACATGCTGCTTGTGAAAGAACATTGCTTCTGCTTTCTGAGATGAACGGCTACGTGCTCAAACTAGTGCAGCACAGAACTACACCAGAATGGCAATCCCTGTGAAAATGAACAGAACACTTTAAAAATGACTACAAAAACAAGCTAGAGCTATGCCCTATAAATGCTACACGAAGGGGCTGGAGGGCCTCGTGTGCTTTTGTGTTTTGCAATGCGCGCAGTGAGAAAGCACTGCGCCTGTTAGACCCACCTGCTGCAGACTGGGAGACGAAGACTTGTGGGGCTTGCTGCTGCTGCTGGGGGGCGAGCAGGGAGGGGATGCAGCCCAGCGGGGAGAAGTGTGCCGACGAGCCCATGCTGCTGCTCTGGAGCTGCTGGGGCTTCACTTTGCAGATATTGGGAGGGTCGGAGGTGCTGCTGGTCGTCTTGGTGCTCAGGGAGGAGGTGGTGTAGGTACCAGAGCCTGGGAGAGAGGGAGTGCAGCGAGACACTGAAGACATTGGAAAGAAAGAAACTCTTCTAAAAGTCTGTCAGTTTCTTTCTAGATTCCTAAAGTGCCAAACTACTCGGACATCAATTTTACCCAGAACCAGATCATTCACTTAAAACTTAAAAATCTGAAAAACTGAAGCAGGATGTCCCGGCATGGACAGATTAAAATCAGCAACATATGTATGAAGTATGCATACACTGTAAATAAAATACAGTCAGTGCAGTATTTAGACGGCATGTGTACTTTCCGGTTATAATGAAGATTTCTTGCTGGTGAACAGTCTGTGTTTTACAGTAGCCCATTACACATTCGATACCTGCACACAAACTAGAATGGGCACTCTGCAGGTGATCGCTATTGTGTCTGGTTTTGCAATGAGTTTGGCCTTGGTGCGTGATACTGCCCCACACGTTAATTCACCTGCCTCTACTAAAGAGCACATTGAGATGGTTTGTCAAACTACGGCTGTCCAAGTCTCCAGAGTTCTCTGTGCAGAAACCTCTTGGTGCCAGAGAGGGTAGTCCCCCTGTAAGGTCAGACTACAAACAGCCCGATGCTTGTGTGAGTCCCTGTGCTGAGTTACCCTGGAGGGAGGTGGTGGGCGTGACGGAGGCCACTGGGATCGGAGGCAGGGACGCGCTGGAGAAGGAGCTGTAGGTGGCGCTGTTGGCTGCAGTGCCGCTGGCGATGGGGGGGGCGGACGAGGTCACTGGAGAACTCTTCTCACCCATGCTGGGGGAGTTTTCCCAGGCCTTCCGTGCAGACTCCATCTTTAAAACATGCAGACAGAACACAAAAATAATCACACCGAGGTGTACAAGTTAGACTACTACATATCCATCAACCCAAAGAGAAACACACAGTGCCCCTTTATGTTTCACGATTCGACAATTCCCTCAATTCACTGCCAGTCCATGTTGACAATACGATACAAAGGGCTTCTGTCTTTACTCTTCTCCTTTAAGAATTCAGTTGATCCCTGAATCAGGTACACCGCAGGGCCTCTTGCATAGGAGCTTCACCCATTCCAGGTTTTACTATGAGCTTGAACCTTTGAGCAAGCTTAAGTACATACCTGAGGGTGAGGTCAACTGGTAGCGGGAGAGACCGGAGTCAGGCTGGAGCTCTGCTGCAGAGTCTCCCTCCTGGGGAGGGGGAGGGTGTGAGGCAAGGGCACCTGAAAAAACAGGGAGAACACAGTCACTACCTCCAGTATCCACTACTGACACTGCCCATGCAAGCCTGCCTCGACCGTACTGCAGGTAGGGACCCCTCTGCTGGATCTGCTTCCCCTGGAGACTGTGCTGGTACCAGGTTAGAGCAACATCCTGCTAACCCACCCCCACATACACTGGAGGGATAGAGGACCGTCAACTTTACTACAGTTCCAGTGTGCTGGTCCCAGTGGAGGAGGAGGAGGAGGAGGAGGAGGAGGGACTTACATTGGAGACCAGGCTCTCCTCCATCTTACTGCTTCCCCTGGAGACTGTGTCTGCCAGTGAAGAGGAGGGAGAGGTGTAGTCCGTCACAGATTCCTGAAACACAGCAGAGTAGAGAGGTCAGAGTCTGCGGGGCTGGGGCTCTAGTGCAGGGCTGCAAAAATGCAATCCGAGGTGCGCAGTCCTCCAGGGTTACAGGCATCGTTAGAGAACCAAGCAATTAAACCTGACTTGCAGGTAATTTAGGGTACAAAGACGAGGAGTGCTCCAGACCTCAAGGACTTGAATTATACACTGACAAGGACTGACCTCCATTTATCTTCAATGGGCTATTTTATATGTTAGATCTCAGGACAGCGTATGGTTCTTATTAACCCTATTTTATATGTTAGATCTCAGGACAGCGCATGGTTCTTATTAACCCTATTTTATATGTTAGATCTCAGGACAGCGCATGGTTCTTATTAACCCTATTTTATATGTTAGATCTCAGGACAGCGCATGGTTCTTATTAACCCTATTTTATATGTTAGATCTCAGGACAGCGCATGGTTCTTATTAAACTTTGTTAGTTGTTTTTAATTTCCAATGGTCTCTCAGCCATTCTGTAAGAGGGTCTCAGTGCATGGCGTGCAGTACCTTGCTGCTGACTCCAAACTCGGGCGTGGACACAGAGATCATGCTCTCCATGTCTGAGTCCTTGCTGTCCTTGGCGGGGGAGTGGGGGTCTGGGCTCCTGGCGGCCCCCGGACCCGGCTTGTCAGGCCCCTCGTTCTCAGCCTGGCGGACGTCCTTCACTTTGCGGTTCTTCAGCGAGCGCTCCTTCCCGATGGGGCCCGGCTTGTACTCCTTATTCTCTGGGAGGCTCAACTCCGGCAGCTGGGTGTGGAGAGAAAGAGAAAGAGAAAGAGAACCAGGTTCATGAGCAGAGTCATTTCAAGAGGACCAGCCTGTAAGCAGAAACCGTGCGTCGGTGGGGCCGTTTTGGTTTTTTGTCTCTTCATTCAAAAACACGGACCCTTATGCGCTGATCCTGTCTGTTCGTTTTAACTTTCAGCATACACTCCTATAGACATTTCAGAGTGCACTTCACTGTAACCCAATACACTTCACTTCATCCACAGATGTACTGTGCGATTAGGAAGACCCTCTCTCTGTCTGTGCCTGCACTGCTTTTTCATTTCAATTCCTTTTCTTCCACCCTCAATACCACCTCAGTGCCCCTCCAGCACACAGGGTTCACACAGCGTGCAGGTACAGCACAGCTGGGGGGCAGCTGGCCCGCTTACCTTCTGTGCCTTGATGGGCCCGGCGCGCGGCTGCTTCTGCCTCTGCTCCTTGGGCTCTGGCAGTTTGTTATCGGGGCCCTTCTCCAGCAGAGTCGGGGTGCAGTCGCTGTCCGTGCTGCCCGAGGACGAAGGAGCCCCAAACTGGATGCTCTCCATGCCCAGCTCCACACCCGCATCCAGGCCAGGCTTTGCCCCCTGCTGGACACCATGGGAAGAGAAGCTGTTAGTCACACACCAGAGGCACCAGCTCACCTACACTGTCCAGCTCTCCCTCATCGGATACGTCCCCTACAGATCATTTTTATATTACCAAACTATTTGATTAGTTATAGTAGGACTGTCCTGTAAAAAGCAAAGACCATTCTGAATGCCAACCTGAAGACCCCCCTATATAATAAGATTCTACATGTGCTGCCCTGACTTCTAGAATAGAGGAGAGGCTTCTTGTGCACTCAGTGTCAAGGCTTGAGAAGTCTTCCAAAACACCCAGAGTCTACAACAGAGACGCGATCGTCAGGGGATCCCAGAGTCTACAACAGAGACGCGACCGTCAGGGGATCCCAGAGTCTACAACAGAGACGCGATCGTCAGGGGACTCCAGAGTCTACAACAGAGACGCGACCGTCAGGGGACTCCAGAGTCTACAACAGAGACGCGACCGTCAGGGGACTCCAGCGCATTAACAAGCACAGCGGGCGGTGTCCCTGGATCCTTTGTGTTCTCACCTCTGGGGCCACAGCCCCTACGAAGGACGTGAGGGGCTTGTTCCAGGCACTGACAGAGGGAGGCTGGGGAGGGCTGATGGGTCCCACTAACACAAAACACACAGAAATAGAAAGAGGTTATTATCTGTATCTTTCTCCACACTGAAGATATTATTAATATGCACATGCATGTTTTCAGTTGTATTCTTTAAAGAATCTACCATTTTTTTTTGCTGCTTGCTTTTGAACATTATCAATGACTCTCACACACTCCTCAGTGCTGAGTGTTCACTGTATCAATGACTCACACACTCCTCAGTGCTCAGTGTTCACTGTATCAATGACTCACACACTCCTCAGTGCTGAGTGTTCACTGTATCAATGACTCTCACACTCCTCAGTGCTGAGTGTTCACTGTATCAATGACTCACACACTCCTCAGTGCTGAGTGTTCACTGTATCAATGACTCTCACACTCCTCAGTGCTCAGTGTTCACTGTATCAATGACTCTCACACTCCTCAGTGCTGAGTGTTCACTGTATCAATGACTCTCACACTCCTCAGTGCTGAGTGTTCACTGTATCAATGACTCTCACACTCCTCAGTGCTGAGTGTTCACTGTATCAATGACTCTCACACACTCCTCAGTGCTCAGTGTTCACTGTATCAATGACTCTCACACACTCCTCAGTGCTCAGTGTTCACTGTATCAATGACTCTCACACTCCTCAGTGCTGAGTGTTCACTGTGTCAATGACTCTCACACTCCTCAGTGCTGAGTGTTCACTGTATCAATGACTCTCACACTCCTCAGTGCTGAGTGTTCACTGTATCAATGACTCTCACACACTCCTCAGTGCTCAGTGTTCACTGTGTCAATGACTCTCACACACTCCTCAGTGCTCAGTGTTCACTGTGTCAATGACTCTCACACTCCTCAGTGCTGAGTGTTCACTGTATCAATGACTCTCACACACTCCTCAGTGCTCAGTGTTCACTGTGTCAATGACTCTCACACTCCTCAGTGCTGAGTGTTCACTGTATCAATGACTCTCACACTCCTCAGTGCTCAGTGTTCACTGTGTCAATGACTCTCACACTCCTCAGTGCTGAGTGTTCACTGTATCAATGACTCTCACACACTCCTCAGTGCTCAGTGTTCACTGTGTCAATGACTCTCACACTCCTCAGTGCTGAGTGTTCACTGTGTCAATGACTCTCACACTCCTCAGTGCTCAGTGTTCACTGTGTCAATGACTCTCACACTCCTCAGTGCTCAGTGTTCACTGTATCAATGACTCTCACACACTCCTCAGTGCTCAGTGTTCACTGTATCAATGACTCTCACACTCCTCAGTGCTCAGTGTTCACTGTATCAATTGTCTACTTATCTGCTCTTCTATTAGGAAATACACTGCTCAGGGATGGAATTAAGAGCCCCTATTGAATAGCACCACCCATTTGAGGATCGGATCAAACTGCTATGTAATGGGAGTCTTATTCCCATCCCTGCTGCTGTTGCTTGAGTGAACGGACCCCTCCGAAGGGCTTCACGAGACGCACACTCACGTTTCTTGGTCACGTCTGGGAGCACGGTGGATGTGGTCATCTTGTTTTCCCAGAGCTCTGTGCCCAGGGCGCTGGGAGGCTGGCTGGCAGGCAATCCCTTGGCCTGGCCGGGGAACTCACTGCTGGGTGGTGGGACAGCCCCCTCGAGAGGCTGGGGTGCAAGCTGTGGGGGAGCCTGGATCCGAGGCTGAGCCGCTGTCTGTTTCTGCTGCTGCTTCTTCACAAATCTGGGAGGCAGCTTGGAGCTCCCCCCTCTGCCCTTTTCACCTGAACCCTTCTTGCTCCAATTCTGTAATCATTATTATTGTTGTTGTTAATATTGGTTCACTCATTTCTTTCAGGTGTGAAATGTCTTTAAGCAAAAAGCTGCAACAAACTCAGACAATATTGCTAGGGGGTGTTTGAGAGTAAAGTGGTGTGGGCGTCCAATCTTAAATAAATAAAATAAATAATAAAATAAATCTCCCCCAAAAACAAAACCAGCAGAATAATATGCTACTGCCAATGAAGTGCACCTTTTAGATTCTTCTATACAAGGGATTTTTTACCTGTATTGTTTTATTTTTAACCCTTTGCGGTCGTATGTCGGACCAGGTCCGATATTACAATTTTTCCTTTCCGGTCCGACATCAAAAATATGTAAAACACAGGTCTATAGTCGTTTTTTCTCCGGAAAAAGCCGGGAAAATTATTCAATGGCGAGTGAGACCGATAGGAGGCGAAAAAACAAAAAAGGGCGGTATCTGAGGCAATACACACAGCCACGGCACCACAGAGATAACACGGCCATAAACAAACAAGATAGCTGCTTCTACATCCAGCGCTCAAAGAATATCAGACATTTGCAGAGCTTTTTGAGATGTTATAGTAATAAAATAATGACTTGGATCACATTATTGAGGAGTTTGGTGATAAAACGAGTGATCAGGAGATGATTTATCAGTATGCACGACTATGAAGAGGTATGTGAAAAATACAGCGAACAAGGGGCGGGGCTGGGCTGGAGATGCAGTACTGAGTGTCCTGTTGATATGCAGTGCCTTTTAAACCTGTTTTACTGTGAAAAAAAAATACTTTTAAACAGCGCGTCTAAAATAAACTGCATGTGTGAAAATAAATTGGACCCGACGCGCCTGAGACGGGCTGAATAAATGGACCGCAAAGGGTTAACCCTGTGTGTTTTGCTGCCAAATGCTTGCACAGATACAGACCACTCAAAATACAGAACACACACACTCAAATTACAGCCCACACACTCAAATTACAGCCCACACACACTATACCCAGGGATGAAAGTAAGGTTCCTATTGCACAGCAGTTTCACCCATTCCAGGTTTTACTACAAGCTTGATTAGCCCCAGTGTAGAGGTAACAAGCTCAGCTGTGTCTTATTAAACTCACAGTAACCCAGGAATGGATCAGTGGAACTCTTCTCTCCATCCCTGGCACTGTACCGCTGTTTCACCCCCCCCACACCTGCACAGTCTGCTCCTCTTTCTTCCTCCGCTCCTCGTCCTGGAGTCGTTTCTGCTGCTTGCGCGACACCACCTCCGTGAAGCCGTCGTCCGTGGTGTTGGACTGGGGGTCCTCCAGTGTGGTCACCTCCGGGTGGTCATCGATAATCACCACGCCTGAAACGAGAGCAGAGGGGAGGAGGAGGGGGCGCAGTGTTAAAGGACTGGGTTTCTCCCTGAACTGCAAGGCTGTCAGTTCACAACCAAGCAACAGCACCAGGGAGGTCTGGTCAGTGCACTCCTGGCAAGGATCTAGCCCAGCACACTGCCAGGAGGTCATTCACTATACTGTCTAGGGCATAGGAAATCATCTGGATGTGCAGGGATTTAAAAGGTGTACTTCAGGAACAGCTGGAATGTTGTAGGGCAGGGAAATTCATGAGAACACAAAGTATAAAAAACAAGTATAAAAAACAGCCCCATCTTCTGGGACTTTGTTTTTGTTTTGTTTTTTAAGCACTACGTTAACAAGCACACCCCCACACAGACAGAAGCTGCTGCTCCCACCCACCCACTCGCTCACACACACACACACACACACACACACTGCTCCAGAGCTCACACACACACACTGCTCCAGAGCTCACACACACACACTGCTCCAGAGCTCACACACACACACACCTGCTCCAGAGCTCTCACACACACACTGCTCCAGGCTCACACACACACTGCTCCAGAGCTCCACACACACACTGCTCCAGAGCTCACACACACACACTGCTCCAGAGCTCACACACACACACACACACTGCTCCAGAGCTCACACACACACACACTGCTCCAGAGCTCACACACACACACACACTGCTCCAGAGCTCACACACACACACTGCTCCAGAGCTCTACACACACACACTGCTCCAGAGCTCACACACACACACACTGCTCCAGAGCTCTCACACACACACACTGCTCCAGAGCTCACACACACACACACACATGCTCCAGAGCTCACACACACACACACCTGCTCCAGAGCTCAACACACACACACACACTGCTCCAGAGCTCACACACACACACATGCTCCAGAGCTCACACACACACACTGCTCCAGAGCTCACACACACACACTGCTCCAGAGCTCACACACACACACTGCTCCAGAGCTCACACACACACACACTGCTCCAGAGCTCTCACACACACACACTGCTCCAGAGCTCTCACACACACACACTGCTCCAGAGCTCACACACACACACACACACACTGCTCCAGAGCTCCCACACTCACTGGCGTAGTTGTTCAGGTCGAACTGTGACAGCGCGTCCACCTTCTCCTTGGGTTTCTTGGCGGCTGGCTTGGCCTCCTCCTTGTGCCTCCCGGACGGATCCTTCACGGACCGCTGAGCCGAGCCGGAGTGCTGGTCCGGATGCTGGGATACAGTGCTGCTGGTTGGATCAAGAGCAGTGATTCCCTGAGCGTGCTCTTCGAGCAGCTGAGTTACACAAGCCAGCCAGGAAGCGACAGAATACAGGAAAGCTAGCCACCATCCCCCCGACACACACACACCCCCCTGCACCCCGGGCAAACTCAGCACATGCAGGGCCAGAAAGAAAGAAAAAGATGAAAGAGAAAGGATGAAAGAAAGAAAGAAAAGAGCCAAAGAACAAGTGCAGGATGCAGAAGCAGAGTATTAAGGTCTCTGAAATACTGGTTTGATGGAATCCCAAGCAAAAGCTACATTTCAAACCAAAACACACACACTGCATAAAACTCAAGGTCTGCAGACTCCAGAGTGGCCTCAGTATGCAGACAGACACCCCTCTCCCCCTCCTCTAGTTACTCACCCTCTGCGCCCTGGCTTGCCCCCGGGCCCTCTGCGCTCTCCCTTCCCCCCGCCGTAGCCCCGGGTGGGTTTGGGCCCGCTGTTGCCGCGCCGGTTCTGCCGATCCACTCCGGGGCGCTGGCTGGAGAAGCTCCTCTTGGCTGCCGCGGCGAGGGCCTCTCGCTTGGGCGCGGCCCCCCTCAGAGCCCGTGCCCTTGGGCGGGGCCCCCTGAGAGGCCGCGGCTGCCTCACCCTTGCGCTCCTCGCGCTCCCTGCGCTCGTTAAAGTCGCTGCTCTCGGAGGCCGTCTCCCACTCCTCGTTGGCCTGGTCGGAGGAGTTCTGATTGGACAGGTCGGGGGACTTGCTCCCTGCTGCCTCGGAGGCCCCCGCCGCCGCTGCATAGTCCGGAGGGGCGCTGGGCATGGCCCTGCCGGGCCCCCTGCCTCGGCCGCTGCCGCCTCCCTCTCCTTCAGCCTGCGGAAGCGGGGCGGCTTGTCCTGCCGGGGCGGCCGGGCTGGCCTCTGTCTCCTGGGCCTCTCACGAATGGGCTCCGGGTACTTCTTCCCCTCAAACCTGAGCGGCCGTCGTTCGAGTTCAGCCCCTGGCCGTGCTCCAGCCTCTCCCCTCCGGCGGAACGTCTCCATGGGCTTGGAGGGCCACTGGCAATCCTTCAGCCCCGGCCGTCTCATCGGAGCCGACCTGGGCGGGCCTCTCTCCCTTCCAGTGGCCCGCCTGTACATCCCTGCTCCCCTGCCCCGCCTGGAGGGCTCCACTTTGGGGAGGAAGCCTGGCTTGAGGCGCCCCCCGTCATCCTCTCGAGGCTCCCTGGAGCCGGGCTGCGCGGTGTGGGGAGGAGGAGGAGGAGGGCGGAAGGAGGCTGCTGCTGCTTTCAACATCCTCCTGGGGTCCTCTCTGCGCAGCGGCCTGGCATTGCTGCTGCTCTCCCTGTCGGAGGCCCCGGTGTCGCTGGCCGTGTCCCGGGCCTCGCTCTCCGAGTCCGTGTTGGAGCCGCGCCGGCGCCTCCTCTTGGGGATCACCTCGAAGTCGGAGCTCTGCTGCTGCGTCTCGCTCTCTTCCCGTCGCGGAACAGGCGGTCGACCCGAGGGGCAGGTCGGGCGCGGCGGGGCTCCCTGTAGGGGTACTCCCCTCTGCTCCTGCCCCTGCTAGCCCTCGCCCGGCCACCGTAGCTGCCCCTGAAATTGCGGCCACGAGAGTAGTACTCCCCCCTGCCGCGGCCCCGAAAGCCTGGCTCTGGGCCCCAGTCTCTGTCCCGGTCCCTATCTTGAACCCGGTCCCTATCTTGAACTTGAACCCGGTCCCCATCTTGAAACCGGTCCCTATCTTGAACTTGAACCTGGTCCCTATCTTGAACCCGGTCCCTATCTTGAACTTGAACCCGGTCCCTGTCTTGAAACCGGTCCCTGTCCCTATCTTGAACCGGTCCCGGTCCCTATCTTGAACCCGGTCCCGGTCCCTATCTTGAAACCGGTCCCTATCTTGAACCCGGTCCCGGTCCCTATCTTGAACCCGGTCCCGGTCCCAGTCCCTGTCTTCTCTCCGGTAAGCCCTCGGGGGCAGGTTCGATTCCTTTCTGGAGGCTGGCCTGGGTGTCTCGGGGCGGGGTTTCTCAACAGCAGGCGGGGGCTGCTTCTCCTCGCGGGCTGCCTGCCCCAGTGGTGGCCCCAGAGCCCCCCCAGGCTTCCCTGCGCTCGCTATATCCCAAGTATCAGGGGCCAAGGCTGGGGGTTCCCTCCTCACCCCCTCGCCAGCAGGTGCTTTCTGGCTCTCTGTTTTGGGTCCCTCCTTCCTCCCACCTCCTCCTCCTCTCTCGTGTCGCTCCTCCTTCTCCTTCCTCAGCTCCCTCTCCTCCTTCATGTCCCGCAGGATCGGCTTCTTGATAGGCCCCGATCTGCGGAGCGGCCGCTCTCCACTGGGCCCCTCCCTCCTGCTGACCCCCGGCCTGGGACCCCAGCGCGTCTCCGATTTCGATTTGGGCGGCTTGTCCGCTTTGGGCAGGCCCTCGGCTGGTGGGGTGGTCCTGCTGCCGCCACTGCTGCCCAGAGAGAAGGGCTCCTTCCTGGGCTTGTCCTCCGGGCGGTCGGCCGTCTCCTTGGCTTGTGGTTTGGAGGCTGCCTCAAAGCTGGGCTCCTCTAGCTTAACAGAGTGGCTGGAGCCCTGAGATGCGCTCCTCTTCAGCGCCGTGGGGCTCTCCCCCAGCACACCCAGAGCCTCCTCTTCAGGGGCCAGACTCCCTTCCTTGGGCTCAAATCCAGGCACCCCGGGGCCTCTCTCAGCCTGCAGGGGTCCCGCTAGGTCCTCGGGGGCCCGGCTGCTGAAGCTGCGGCCCTCATGCTCCATCGGGTCTCTGAAGCGGTCTGTCTTGGTGCTGGGTTCGAGGGGACTGGTCTCTGTGGGAGTGCTCCTCTCCAACTCGACCCCCACCGCCGACCTAACAGGAACAGGAACAGAGCAGACAGGAGCGACAGTCAGAGGCACGGTTCTCTCTAGGAACGTGACACAGTCAGTATAATATTGAGGTCAGGCCCTTGCATTTTGTGTTAAAGGTTACATGGAACCGAGACCAAAAGTTTGGAAAGGATGACTGTTGTGCATGTCTTAATTTTAACCCTGTAAATCTATGGACATGTGCCATTACAAGACAACCAAATACAGATTCTACCAACTCATTCTACTGGGCAGTAGGGTTCCTTCATGCTGCACTGTTCACCCTCCTTTCATCTCTTCTGTTCCTCCCCTTTCTATTTTATTATGTTTCAACCCCCACCACCCCCCGGTTCCATTCATGCACCCCACCAGCACCTCATACCCGGGCTCCCTGGGATCATCTTGTACTTTGAGGGGTGTAGCAGCGGACTGGGGCTCTGTTTGGGGTGCGGCTCAGAACCCCACACCATGCGGGGCTCCACGGGCAGCCCGTGGTCTCTGACAGGCCGTGCCAGGTGATCAAACGAGTCAGACCCAGAGACAGAGCCCTCCACCTGGTCTCTCCTAAGCAGCTGCTTGTGAGGCATCCTCCCTGGGGGAGACAGAGAGAGAGGATAAGCCTACAAGGTTTTACAAGAAACATACGTTTGTAGGTTATATAAAGACAGGTCTGTTACAACACTAGTACTTTCAGGACTGCACACCTGAGACCTGCAGAGCGAATGGCAGGTGAAGAATGAGGACATCATTGCTAACGACCATCACTGCACCTGCACTGTGTAACTTTACAGAGTCCCCTTCAGTCACTGCCTGTGCAACTGAACCACGTTACCTCTCCTATCTAAGATCGATTTCATAATGTAGAGATGTGGTTTTCTTTTTAGTTATGGCAGGGCAACTTCTCAAACTCCTTGTAAAAGGTCTAAAATGTGTGAAGCGCGAGACCGGAGGAGGTACACAGCTAAGATTCATTGTGATCTTGTCAGCGACGGACACTGTACGCAGTGTTTGGAAGAGGTCCTGTGTGGCTCGTCTGTACCTGGGTGCATGGGGGGCATGTCCATAGCAGGGGGGCGCCCTGACATCATGCGGGGGTCCATGTAGGACTGCATCATGAGCCAGCGGGGGTCGAACCCCATGGAGGCCAGGTGCTGCTGGTGTGGCCCCAGGGGCTGGTAGAGGGAGCGGTGCTGGGGAGGGGGCCGGGGCCCCTGGGGAGGGGAGAGCTGCCGACGCTGCCTGCTGCTGCTGCTGCCACTGCTGCTTCATCTGCTCCTGCAGGACACAGACAAACAGACAATGCTGGTTCAGAGTAACACAAGCAGAGGTCAGATGACATGCACTTACATTCATTTGACTGGTTTACTGTTTCAGCTCACCCAGCTCAAAAAAACTCAAAAAAAAAAAAAAAAGAGGAGCATGACGTTATAGCAATAGGGTTTTATGTTAGGGCTGGGTTTCAGAACGTTACTGAAACCACCAGGATCCAGGGGAGAAATCAGGCCCCTCTTCCACGTGCTCTGAACCGACACGTCTGCTAGGAATTGTTCACGCAGCTATAAAAGGAAGGAACGTTGACGTCAAACATTTGGCTTAAAGTGGACTGTTCTGAAACCCAAGGCTGGGTGCAAATCTCTGTTAGTTTCAAACCCTAACACATTGTATTTGAGAATTTCACACATTGCCATACCTGCTGTCTCAGGAAGCGTGGGGGCAGGGACTTCTGGAACTGTTTGGAGTATCCGGAGGGGAGGGCGGGGCGCGAGTGGCCAGACTCCCCCTCCCCACACTCGGGGGTCAGGGCTCGGGGGTCCTCGGTGCGAGGGGGGTCCAGAGGGGGCAGCACAGGGGGCTCCTCGGCTGGAAACAAACAAAACTAATAATAAAACTACTAATAAAACACAACAGCGCTACACACAGCTTAGAAAAATAATACAAACACAAAAATTAAAAAATTATCCATCTTTTTCAAGGATCTTCAGATTTTATTCTAAATTCAGCACTGCACACAAAGGTTCTCCCCCACCCGAGCAAGCGCCTACCTCTTTGTTTAAACACTCTCCTGCCCTCCCTCCCACAGCCTTGCTACCCCTCTCCTCTCCCGCACCTACCCCTACTAGCCTCCTCGCTGTTGAAGCACTCTCTCTCTGGGGCCGTCTCCTCCGAGGCAGGAGCCTCGCTCTCCACCTGCACCTCCCTGCCTCCTGTCTCTGGCAGTGGGGGTGCAGTCACTATCACCGCCCCCTTCTCCTCCTCCTGCTCTTCAGGCTGTACTCTCTCCTGAGAGCGTGGCCGTGGTGGAGGCTGAGGCTGGGGCTCGGGTAAGGGCTGGGGCTGGGGCTGGACGGCGGTCGTCGTCGTCTTCTCCGCGCTCTCTTCCAGAGCCGGCGCTGGTTGTGCCTCCGGTGCCTGGCTCTCTGGAGACGCTGCCGTGGTGATGGGGGTGGCTGGGGTCCCGAATTTCTCATTGAGCCTCTTGAGTTTCTCCGCGCAGGCTGCCAGCCGCTGCTCTTCCATCCTCCGCTCCTCCTCCTCGCGCCTGCGCCGCGCCCGCTCCACGGCCTCGCTAGACTCCGTCTGCTTCTTGCGCTTCAGCCGCCAGGCTTCCGAGTCCTCAGACTCAGGGGCACCTGTCACCGGCTGCTGCTTCCCCCGGGACGGTGCTCCGGGTCCTGCTGCTGCTGCTGGGGGGCGGCCTGCAGACAGTGCCTGGGAAGGGGACAGAGACGGAGAAAGACAGAAGCACATCATTATTAAAAGAGTAATCTGCTTCATCACTCTACTCAGACCTAGTGACCGTGTGACAAAAGCACTTTACTCTTTAAAACTTTCATTCTAACCCTCCTCCTCCTCCTCCTCCTCCTCCTCCAACACAATATAATGAATCTCCATGCCATTCACTTTCATTGGGCCCCCGATTCCGGTTAAACTACACGGCACAGTTTAGAAAGCACAAAACACTTCCCATAGGACGTGTACAAGCTGCCCCACCATGAGCTCCGACTGTCTGGTGAGCTGCTGAAGAGGGCAGTGCTGTCTGCCTCCTCTCCTGAAGACCACAGAATAATACAATCTCATTCCAGCCACAGGATCAGTCTGTCTTGGACATGGCCTGCCTGCCTGCCTGCCTGCCTGCCTGCCACCCATCCATCTCTTGTTATATCATTCTGGCAAACTGTTTTTATTATTATCCTATTATCTATTAACCTGTGCCTGATGTGACCAACAAGCAAGAAGGAACTATGCAAAAGTTAAAAATGTAACTAAGAACAGAGGTGTGAGGGGTACTGTGTGTCTCACCTGGTACTCCGGGGGCTGGCTGGTCTTGCTGTGCTGCCCCCTGCTGTTGGGTGAACGGGGTGTGGGAGCAGCATTCTCGCCCCAGGACCCCTCTCCCTCCTTCCACCCCTCGGAGCACTGCGAACTCCGAGCGCGCATCCACTCCCTGCAGAGAGGAAGAAAGGAAGGGAGAGATGGACAGAACGGGGGAGTTAGAGAGGTACAGTGGACTGTCGCTGAGCACGCAGAGAGAGAGAGACAGACACACACACACACAGAGAGACAGATAAAGAAACAGTGAGAGAGAGAGACACAGACAGAGAAAGACGGACTCACCAGTTGTCTCCCTTGTCTTTGTTGGCCTGGTTCTCCTCATCATCGCTGAAGTTGAGCTTCTCGGTGTAATCCACCTCCATCTGGGCTCCTGACCATGCAGCACAAACAAACACATACCTGATTTAGTCAGGGAGAAAACTCAACTCTGTGCACAACACTGACCGAGTCTGTCAAACTGGACTGTAAAGACTTGAGTTTATACATACTGCTCCAATACACTGTACTTCAAATGCAGGAACGGAAATAAGGCAGGGAGTTTAATACGATACCTGACCTTGGTACCGATACACTGGGGCTACATATTAAAACCTGGAACTGTGAAACTGCTGTGCGACAGGAGTCTGTTTCCACCCCTGACTCGCCAAATGCACAAGCAATCAGAAATTGCTGTAAAACCTCATTTTCAAAATGTAAGGCATATCTGTTTAACATGCTTATACGGTTACAATAACCACCACACGCTGCGGGATGCTGCGGCAGGAAGAGGGCTTACAAGAGTAAAGGTGTTGCTGTAGTGTAAGGTAATCAAGACTTAAAAACAAATCGGTCCATCTCTGAAGGCCCCACGCTTACCAGCCCAGCCCTCGTCCACATCTGTGTCCAGAACGTCCAGCTCCTTGAGCTCCGTGGCACTGATAATGGAGGGCCTGTCCACCCCGTCCTGGGGCCACGACTGTGGGGGCCGACCGGCAGCCCTGGGGCCTCTTCAGACGTGGAGGGAGGAGAAAAAAAAAAATCGAAAGCGTTCCTTAAAAGCTCCTCAACTCCAGCCGTCCAGTAGAACAGTACTGGACCAGAGATGCATGGTTCAGCCCCAGAGGGAATATAGAAAGAGAGAACTTACTTCCCAGCTTCTTGTGGAGGGAGCGGGTACCTGCAAGGGCCCTGCATCGGTGGAAAGGGCATGCGGGGATAGGCGTGGAACATCTAGGGGTGGAGAGAAAAACAGCTCCATTACTATTTGGCACATTATCTGTATTTAGCATCCGATTTGACCCAAAAGCCCCTCAATTTATTCTGTCTTTCCAAACTCCACCACCACGTTCCAGGGATGGAAATAAGACTCCCATTGCATAGCAGTTTGATCCATTCCTGGTTTTACTACAAGTTTAATGAGAAACACCCAAGCTTGTTACCTATATACACTGTGGCTATTGCAGCTCATAGTAAAACCTGGAATGGGTGAAACTGCCATGCAATAGGAGTCTTCTTTCCATCGCTGATGTCTAGACCTCCAATGGGTTAAGCTATCTAACACGGAGTAAACGTTTCCTATCACACCTTATAGTACAGTTACCTCTACTGGACAAAGGCTCTCATCTATATTCCACGTGGACATTTCTGATAATACTTAAGACAATCCTAAACCTTTAACATTCGGAGAACGTCTGGACTCAACGTCCCTATCCACAGGATCTCCAGTAGCGTGTACCCCTGGAAGCCCCGGTCCCTCGCTGTACTCACATAGGGGGCATGATGCCTCTGAACTGGGGGTGAAACTGTGGAGGCACTCCCGGCGGCAGCGACTGCCCCCCGTTGAGTTTGACCTGGCCGAGCCCCTGCGGAGGAGGCTGGGTGCCGTAGGGGAGCCTCTCCCTGCCCTCCCTCTTCCCCTCCCGCTGCTCGCTCGCTGCCCTGCAGGGCTCGGTTTGCTCCAGGGTGGGAGAGGGGGTGCTGCTGCCTCCCTCCTCCGCTGAAGGGGCTCCGACGTCAGGCTCGGAGCCGGCCATGCTCAGGTTCCTTCCACCGCCCTCCTTCCAGCTGCCAACATCTGCAGAGACAAGAGCAGCAGCAGCAGGGTCAGGGAGGTGCACTGCAAGTACACTGCGAGGGTTACACAGGCAGACAGGCACATACAGAGATAGTGTGCTCCGCAGGAATGCAAGAACCCATTTTAAGCTTTAGAGGTATTTGGCCGGATAGACAGGGAGGGACTGTTTGCATCAGACTGGGAGCAATTAGTTGCTGTTCTCAAGCTCTCTATACAGCAGTGTGTTCACTGAGCTGGCTGTGTGTTCAAGCTCTCTATACAGCAGTGTGGTCACTGAGCTGGCTGTGTGTTCAAGCTCTCTATACAGCAGTGTGGTCACTGAGCTGGCTGTGTGTTCAAGCTCTCTATACAGCAGTGTGGTCACTGAGCTGGCTGTGTGTTCAAGCTCTCTATACAGCAGTGTGGTCACTGAGCGGCTGTGTGTTCAAGCTCTCTATACAGCAGTGTGGTCACTGAGCGGCTGTGTGTTCAAGCTCTCTATACAGCAGTGTGGTCACTGAGCTGGCTGTGTGTTCAAGCTCTCTATACAGCAGTGTGGTCACTGAGCTGGCTGTGTGTTCAAGCTCTCTATACAGCAGTGTGGTCACTGAGCTGGCTGTGTGTTCAAGCTCTCTATACAGCAGTGTGGTCACTGAGCCGGCTGTGTGTTCAAGCTCTCTATACAGCAGTGTGGTCACTGAGCTGGCTGTGTGTTCAAGCTCTCTATACAGCAGTGTGGTCACTGAGCTGGCTGTATGTTCAAGCTCTCTATACAGCAGTGTGGTCACTGAGCCGGCTGTGTGTTCAAGCTCTCTATACAGCAGTGTGGTCACTGAGCTGGCTGTATGTTCAAGCTCTCCATACAGCAGTGTGGTCACTGAGCTGGCTGTGTGTTCAAGCTCTCTATACAGCAGTGTGGTCACTGAGACGCACTCTGGGGTCGCAGGCTGGGCCCCGGTCCGTAGGGCTCCTCTGGCTGCTCCTTGTCCGATCCGGGTTTCTCCGGCTCCCCTGCTGCCTGCAGACTGGGAAACTCCTGCTGGAAGTGGCTGTTTATCCGGGGGCCACCTGCAACAGAAAGGTCTAATTCATTTTGTAGTACCGTAGCAGAGGGGGAGATGTTTGGTAATAACCTAAACTAATATTTAACTAGTCATTGGGGTGGTTTGGTTTTTGATGAAAGCAGCTTGCTTCTATTGATTGAAACACACTGACTGGTTACATGTTGGTGACTGATCGCTGGCATCCTGTGCACTTCTCAGTCCTGTTTATGGACATTTTCCTTTTTGTTCTGACTGCTAAAACCTGCTTGCTTTGCTTGAGTCAAAAAGCCACGCTTCTGCTCCTGCTGCTACTACAGTGCTTTGCTGCATGAGAATTTACAAAAATACACCTTTCCCTCTAAACTCCAGGCAGACCATATGAGTGAACAGACAGAAGAAAGTTAGAAGAAATCATCATTTAGGGATTCTGGATTCAAGACAATTTCTCTGATATAATGAAATGTGTTTTAATTAACAGATACTTTTATAACTTCGAGGTATACCACTTCCAAGATTACATACAACATATACCTACACACACACACACACGTCTGTGTGGCGGTACATTGTATGAAGTAAACTCTGTTACAGTCCTCTTGTAGAGGTATTGCAGGTGCAGCCCCACACTCAGGCTTCACCCTGCACTCTGTTCTGTGGTTGAGAGCAGTAACCTACCATCTCCCTGCCCCGCCTGCTTACTGCTGCCCCAGGACCGGCTGGCCCCACTGGCTACCTCCTGGGGGGCTGGGGGCCCTGGTTTGGGAGGGGGTGTGGGTATCTCCGGGGGCCTGGAACACAGACAGAGGCACAGCATTTCAGAACAGGGTTTTAAACCCAACAGCAATAAAATAAGCCTGCTTAGAAAGTGCCACTGTTCAGTGTACACACACACACACACAGGTGTGATGACACTGACACTGCTAAATTCATTTCATATCCAGTTTAAATATTTAATAAAATATGACTTCATTTATCGGTATCAGAGATGGCTTGTGCCAATGCTAAGATGCTGGTCCCTGACAGACACATTGGCAGTGATGGGTGAAGCAGTAAAGGACTCCCAGGACCCCATGCCCCCCTTACCGCTCCTCCCCGGGCTGGTCTTGCCGCGACGCCCAGCCGCTCCCGTCCTTGGGAACGATGTTCACGTTGGGATCGTTCCCCTTGTTCTCGGCTTTCAGGCTCGGCAGGTTGGCTGGAGGTGGCATGCGCCGGTTGGAGGCCACCTTGCCCAGGCTCTGGAGCCCATGCCTGGCAGCCACTGTGAAGAGAGGGGGAGCCAAACACAGTCAGCACAACAAACCTGCCTTTCAATTACTACAAAATTACCTGCAGAACCAACTCTGCATGTACAAGGATGGAAACAAGACTCCCCTTGCATAGCAGGTTAATCCATTCCTGGTTTCACTACGAGTTTAATGAGACACACCTGAGCTTGTTACTGATACACTGGGGCTGATCAAGCTCCTTGTAAAACATGGAACGGGTGAAACTGCTGTGCAATAGGAGTCTTATTTCCAGCCCTGCGATCATGAAGACATTCCCTGGGAGAGGACGGTCAGTACAGGACAGCACTGGTCAGTAGGATGGCCCTACAGTTAACCAGTGCGAGCCCTGGCCAGTGACACTCAGTCAATACAGTACAGTATATTACAGCAGAGCAGCGTGTGCAGTACTGACCTGCAGTCTTCTGGGTCTCCAGCGGCTTTCCCTTGTACGTGTTAAAGAGGCTGAGGGTCGCGTACTTGGTCTTCCCATCCTTTGCCTTTGCGCTCTGGCCTGACTTCTCGGACATGTCGATGGCAACTCATTGAGTCTGGTACCTCCGACCTCACCCGCAGAACCAGCCTCCTGGGAACAGGACAGAGAAGGAGGCAGGGTGGTCAGTCAGGTCAGTCTACCACGTCACTGCAGCCAGAGAGACAGCAAGCCCTACACTCCTCACTGAGACCTCTCCTCTGCAGCACAGAGACAGCAAGCCCTACACTCCTCACTGAGACCTCTCCTCTGCAGCACAGAGACAGCAAGCCCTCACTCCTCACTGAGACCTCTCCTCTACAACCAGAGAGACAGCAAGCCCTCACTCCTCACTGAGACCTCTCCTCTACAACCAGAGCGACAGCAAGCCCTCACTCCTCACTGAGACCGCTCCTCTGCAGCACAGAGACAGCAAGCCCTACACTCCTCACTGAGACCTCTCCTCTGCAGCACAGAGACAGCAAGCCCTACACTCCTCACTGAGACCTCTCCTCTGCAGCACAGAGACAGCAAGCCCTCACTCCTCACTGAGACCTCTCCTCTGCAACCAGAGAGACAGCAAGCCCTCACTCCTTATTGAGACCACTCCTCTGCAGCACAGAGACAGCAAGCCCTCATTCCTCACTGAGACCTCTCCTCTGCAGCACAAACAGCAATTAGACAACCCCTCCACATCTGGCAAAGAGGCACAATGGCAGCATAGAGGGCAATACTGGTCCCTGAGGGAGGAAGGTTAGGGTTTAGGGTTTCTGGAGTCCCTGAGGGGGAGGGTTAGGGTTTCTGGAGTCCCTGAGGGGGGGAGGTTAGGGCTTCATTATTATTATTATTTATTTCTTAGCAGATGCCCTTATTCAGGGAAACTTACAATTGTTACAAGATATCACATTATTTTTACATATAATTACATTATTTTTACACTTTTTTTATTTTTACATACAATTACCCATTTATACAGTTGGGTTTTTACTGGAGCAATCTAGGTAAAGTACCTTGCTCAAGGGTACAGCAGCAGCGTCCCCCACCGGGGATTGAACCCACGACCCTCCGGTCCAGAGCCCTAACCACTACTCCACACTGCTGCCCCTTATTTCCATGCAATTAAAAGTTATACTTGTTTAAAAGCTTTCTTTCTCTACATAGGAATAATATGCTTACGTACTGTTCTATTCCACATGCCACGCGTTTGAGGAAATGTTGTTGAAGCTGACACCCTGGGATCCTTCAAGAAGCTGCTTGATGAGATTCTGGGATCAATAAGCTACTAACAACCAAACGAGCAAGATGGGCGGAATGGCTTCCTCTCGTTTGGAAACTTTCTTATGTTCTTATGTCATGGCACGACTCGCCGAGCATAAATCCAGCGTGTGTTACTCACACGGGCTTCGGAACAGTGTAGCGCCGATAACAACATGCTGTAGACTGAACCACACCACCGGGATAGTGAAAGTAAAAACTCTCACTCTCACACACACACACACACAGCGGTGCCAGGGAAACGGAGAAATACACCTGCGGGCCTGGACTGAAATAAACGCCAGTCGAGGTCGGCCTGTCCAGTTCTCACGACACGCACAGACACACACTCAGTACCAATACAAGTGAGCACAGTTTAATCATGATCACGCTAGTAGCACACGAACAGAAGTCAATAACTACAATTTAGCACGCTGATGGTGGCGAGACCAAAAAAAAAATGAATTCGATGTATTTGCTCAGGATAAAACACCACTTCAGAGAAACGATGCAGTGACCGAGCGACCAGTATTAGAAACGGCGGCGGTAGCGAGCTAGCTAGCTATCTGTATAGAATAGATAGATAATCGCACAGGGCCCCCGTTTGGTGAAGACCAGACGGCGGGTGGGTCACAATAAAAATACCATTAGACAACATGGCCAAGGCCCGGTACCAAACCCAGCCCAGCCCAGCCCAGCCCAGCCCAGCCCTTCTGTCGCTCTCTTTAAGCCACTATCTCTCCCGTCCCCAAGCGATGACAAATAACACCACGTCCATCCACACGATCCCCTTGCCTCCTCTGCGCAGAGACTCGCAAGTCTCCATCACTGCCTGCCTGTGTGTGTGTGTGTGTGTGTGTGTGTGTGTGTGTTGTGCATGGCTTCTCGCGGCTCGGCGCCCTATCCCAGCCCGCTCTCCCCGCTACCTCTCTCTGCCGGTCCCTCTCCTCTTCTTGTCCCGCTCGGCGTGGTGAAGACTCCCCCAGTCCAGGCAGGTGTCACCCCTCAGGCTGCCTTTGTTTCTTTCTTGTTGTGTTTGGGAGGGAGTGTGAGTATACAGGGTGGGGGAGAATTACAATAGTGACTGCAGTGTCTCCTCAGCCGCTCTCTGTCCAGGTGAAGCGCTCGCTAATCCTCTCCTTCTCGAGACGTCTGTTTGTTTCGTTCTTTTCTTTACTTCACTTTATTATTATTTCTTTATTTCTTTCTGAGAGACCGAGCGGCTCCCGCTGCGGCCTATAGCAGAATCAAAGATGGCAGGCCGCCAATCCAGAGACGCGCTACGTCATCACGTCACGGCGGCGGCACGCGGAAATCCCGCCTTTCGTGCAAACGGATGGGGTTATAATACATTAGCGCATAATGTGGCATAATAGCACTGTTTGGATGGATTGATTTGCCGGAGATGTGGGCTTGGGGTCGTGCTACAGCTTTTATAGTGCAATACCAGTGAGTTTGCTTTTTAAACCGTAATTCCATTAATAAAACACACGCATCCCAAAGCATTTGTACCTCCGTGCTTGTGATACCTTACAACAGTGATACTAAGTACATTGCATTTGACTGAACTTGCAGGACACACTGTATAAGTGCAACAAAGGGCGGGAAGGTGCGGAAATCATACAGCATGAACAGTACAAAAAAACAACCCAGTGTCTTCGTGAATCCAGTGCTTTGTGTGGTTGAGAGAGGATGCACCATTTATAATGTTTAATAATAATAACGAGCACGCGGAAAGGCTGCTGCTGTGTTTTCATGCGCGAGCTAGCAGTTCTCGTGCAGTGGCGGCTTCTTTAACGGTCGCGCTTCAGTTAGTTACCTCAGCCTCAGAAACAGCTAAAGACAGTGAAGTCGCCGCCTGATTTTTAATTAATTAATTTAAATAAATAAAAAAAACTTCAGTTATCAATACCAGCAAACCTTGGTAAGTTTAACTTAATTTAATCTTTGGTTTTTGAGTGATCATTTGAGCCTTTTCGTTTCTTTTAATGTAGAAAATAGGGTTCGTGTATATTATGACAACAAACCAAACGAATGTTACCCAATGTAAGAAGTTCTCTGCTTTGCTGTCCACATTCTTCATGGGAGTGGGAGTGAAACTCTGCAGACATCACTGAGAGCGGTGATAGACAGTTGCATTCCTCTGTTTAAAGATCTTTGAGTGAATTGCAGCGAACTGAAAGGCTTTCAGCACTTTTATATGATCTCAACTCGGTTTGGGTTCGGGGCTAGGAGAATGGTTAGGGTTTGGGTTCGGGTTCTAGGAGAATGGTTAGGGTTTGGGTTCGGGTCTAGGAGAATGGTTAGGGTTTGGGTTCGGGTCTAGGAGAATGGTTAGGGTTTGGGTTCGGGTCTAGGAGAATGGTTAGGGTTTGGGTTCGGGTCTAGGAGAATGGTTAGGGTTTGGGTTCGGGTCTAGGAGAATGGTTAGGGTTTGGGTTCGGGTCTAGGAGAATGGTTAGGGTTTGGGTTCGGGTCTAGGAGAATGGTTAGGGTTTGGGTTCGGGGCTAGGAGAATGGTTAGGGTTTGGGTTCGGGGCTAGGAGAATGGTTAGGGTTTGGGTTCGGGGCTAGGAGAATGGTTAGGGTTTGGGTTCGGGGCTAGGAGAATGGTTAGGGTTTGGGTTCGGGGCTAGGAGAATGGTTAGGGTTTGGGTTCGGGGCTAGGAGAATGGTTAGGGTTTGGGTTTGGGTCTAGGAGAATGGTTAGGGTTTGGGTTTGGGTCTAGGAGAATGGTTTGGGTTCGGGTCTAGGAGAATGGTTAGGGTTTGGGTTCGGGTCTAGGAGAATGGTTAGGGTTTGGGTTCGGGTCTAGGAGAATGGTTAGGGTTTGGGTTCGGGTCTAGGAGAATGGTTAGGGTTTGGGTTCGGGTCTAGGAGAATGGTTAGGGTTTGGGTTCGGGGCTAGGAGAATGGTTAGGGTTTGGGTTCGGGGCTAGGAGAATGGTTAGGGTTTGGGTTCGGGGCTAGGAGAATGGGGTGTCATCTGTAATACAAAGTCAGTATTGTGGGTGACATTTCATGGCTCCCAGTTACTCATTTGTGCAACTTTGAACTTTTTCTACCTAATAAACTGGGATTGCTTTCAGTGCTATATTTTTTTTGTCAGCATGTTTTAAATGACTCAAGGTGATACAAGTGTTCTGTGTGTATTCGTTTTAAACAAATTCAGATAGGCCCTAATTGTACACTTATTGTAACTGGCTCTTATGTAGGACTGAGACAGCTCTTAAATGTGTCACAATCCACACTTATTGTAACTGGCTCTTAGGTAGGACTGTAACAGATCTTAAATGTGTCACAACCCACACTTATTGTAACTGGCTCCCAGAATGCACCAGATCACTCCACTTTTAAACACATTTTACAACTCGTTCTTCAATAAGCCCTCCCTCGCAATGTGTCACTCAAAACAAGGCCAGCAGTTCAGTGTCTCAGAGCCACACTGTGGGTTACCCTAACAGCCCCCTCCCCTCTGTGCAGTCTCGCAGAGATGATCCTGCTTATCAGCTCCAGTCTCCGCAGACTGGAGGCGCCAGGCTCGCCACTAGGTGTCGCTCTCGACTGTATTTTTTATAATCTTGTATTCCAGGCATCTAAGTTACAATAACTGGTTATATATTTCATCTTGTGTATAGTTGGCTAAAGCAGAGGTTCCCAAACTGTGTGCCGCGACACAGTCCCGGGTGCGCCGCGGGAGCAATGACATTCTATGTATTTTTTTTCTATTTACAGTGAAAAGCAGGCGCCGACGGCCACTGTAACTAGAAAAATAAAGCGAAGCATGGCGTATTGGGGACTGTCAATCAAAGCAGAATTTCACAAATCAGAGCGAACAGATTGCCTGCTTGTAGGCGGGATGTAGAGCGAGGGCTCTGACAATAGGGCGGTGTTAAGGTCATGTGATCGCTCTGCAGGCAGATGTAAACAGCCTGTTCAGTATTAATAAAATTACAATGTGTCGAATCTGCTACCAAAGAATACGTTTTACAAAGTATAAAGAACACAAAAGCAGCTACAGGAGTTTGAATGCATTTGTACCGTGGGCTCATGATAAGATTCATTTAAAAATTCAACTGATGCCTATATATGATGAGATTAATGTTTGTGTCACTAAGTAGCTATTAACATTTAAAATGTTGAGTACTTGGGAGTAGTGGTTAGGGCTCTGGACTCTTGACCGGAGGGTCGTGGGTTCAACCCCAGGTGGGGGATGCTGCTGTACCCTTGAGCAAGGTACTTTACCTAGATTGCTCCAGTAAAAACCCAACTGTATGTAAAAATAATGTGTAAAAATAATGTAATTGTATGTAAAAATAATGTGTAAAAATAATGTAATTGTATGTAAAAATAATGTGATATTTTGTAACAATTGTAAGTCGCCCTGGATAAGGGCGTATGCTAAGAAATACATAATAATAATGTTTCAATATTAATTAAATCAAGTTATTAATCAAACTGATAAGTCTTGTTACACACCGGTTATTGATTTATTAAAATATTTGGATATACTGCTATTTTATTGATTACTGGCTCGTTCACAGTCGTCTTAAAATAACAGTAGAATATGGTTTGTTGGAAAATAATAAATAATAAAAAAACACGTTTTTTTAACGGGTTCAATATTCGTTGCAGATGGATTTATTTTCGTACGTTTTCTTTTCTTTATTTGCGGGGGGGGGGGATGGGATGGGATTTTGCAAGTTGCATTTGGTTGCACAGAGTAGTGGCGAAAAAAGTAACTTATGCAAGACTCGTTTCCTTCTCTATTGTGCGTATTCGGTTTTTTTTGTGCATGACAGTTCAGCGTGAGAGGTAACGTTCAGAAATTAGGATTTACACGTTGTACTGAAATTAGGATGTGCTCGTTGTACTGGTTTTAGGATGTGCACGTTGTACTGGTTTTAGGATTTACACGTTGTACTGGTTTTACTCAGTGATTCCTGTGCAGGTATTTATGAATGGGAATAATAAGAGACATGCACTTATTTGTTTGATGACCAAGAAAAATAACTGCATTTCTAAAATGTTCAATTATACAAGGTACCTAATTTAAAGGGTTGATAAAAAAAAATTCTGTTTAGTTTTTGCAATTTACTTTATTTACTAAAATTAAAGTGTCATATATATATATATATATATATATATATATATATATATATATATATATATATATATATATATATATATATATTCACTCAGTGCATATTCTATGTGATTTCACAATATTTATTCAAATGAATAAAGCACAGTTTAGATTATGTATATTTATAATGTTACAGGTTTAAACATATAAAATGTTTTTAATTTGACATTTCCCCAAGGAGTGCTAATAGTGGCCCGCAGTGGCGAATTCAGCTGAACAGGTGGGCCTCAGGTAAAAAGGGTTTGGGAACCCCTGGGCTAAAGTTTAAGTGCAATCATATAATTTAGGATTATTATATCTTCATTACAATTTTTTAGACACCCTTATCTCATGAATTAATAGCAGTTCGTTTAAAGGGAAGTTTTCCAATTACCCAAACAACAAACTACCCACCAGCAATGAGATTTTCACAGCAATATGATTGAGGTTAAATTTATTCATATTTATAACAAAACACCAATTACAAAATGTGACACCTTTTACAACATGTTTTCATGTTGGCAATTTCTCTTTGTTAATTCAAAATACAGATGATGGTCCCCAAAGTCCCGGGTCAGGGTGAGGTAACAGGGATGGTAACTGAAGCAGACATGGAAAGTTCTGAATTGTATTTTCTGCCTAGCTGGGTGAGAGTCCCCAGATTTCCAAAGCTCAGGACCAGGGCACATAGATTAAGAATAGTTATAAAATGACACTTTTTTAAAGCATGCTTCTTATTTGAATATAGTGCTTTTATCACTGTTTCCACATTAAATTAACAAAAAACATTGAGCTCTGTCTGCTGCACAACCATGGCACCTTCCCTTTCCAGCTCCTGGCCATGTTGAACTACATGTTCTAATCATATGTATTGCTGTTTTTACTGCTGCTTTTGCACATTTTGAATTTAGTACACTAATCTATATGAAAAATATTATTCATGACCCATTAATATGATCGCTGATCATTTATGTAATTAACGGAAGGAGTTCGATCTGGCTCCTTTGCAAACTGGGACTTTAAGGTTATGGGAAAAATCTCAGGACACAGGGACATTTGATGGGAAAAGGGGATGGTCCCTGTAAAACCGGGACATCTGGTCACCCTAAGTTGGGTACAAATCTCTGGATAAAGGGGGGAGGGTTCTGGATAAAGGGGGGAGGGTAGCGGTGGATGTAAAGGGAAGCTGCAGTGCACAGCAGGCAGGCAGCAGACAGTTTGAGCAGCAGAGGCACCGCGGAGGGGCGGGGCGTTTCCGGGAGCATGCGTGTTCTCAGCGGCTTGATGACGCGGTCCCACTGCGTGAGGAAGACATGGCGAGCCCCGGCCCACAGAGGCGGTACTGGTATGGGGTGCAGGGTCCCAACAGCAACTGCAGACCCAGCCTCGGGTCCCTGAGCAGCAGCCAGCCCAGCCTGGGACGCACGCCCAGCTGTGCAGCCAGCTCATCCATGTAGGGGATACAGTCCACCTGGACGGTGTGGCGCTGGGACAGCACGTACCTGCATTGGGAGAGAGACAGCGTCACTGCAGCCTCCAGCTTTCACTATGTTATCCCTCACAAGATGAAATAACACACATATATATATATATCAGATGATATGTTTTTGTATCTTTACCTTTTAGCCATCGCCTTTTTCTTATTCTCTTCAGCATAGTTTTCTCTGGTGGCAGCTTTTGTAATTCTGAGAAGAGAACAGAAGACAGAGACAGGGTAAAACAACACCCCCGACACCAGCCTGCCGCCGACACCACCACCACAGCTCTCAGCTACTGTACCGTCTCCCTCCCTCATCAAAGTGGCAGCTGTCCTTGTGAAGCAGTCTTCACCAGTAATATCTGTACAGCTTTTTAACTGAACCAAGACTTTGCACATATACAGCTATGTATGTGGAATACTCTTAATCTTTAAATAAACTTCAAAAGATAGACTGCTCATTTAAAGATAAGAAACAAATGTAATATAATTACGCAGTCCATCTCATGTTAAAAGACAGCAATACGTTTTTCTTGTTTCCATTTCGATATGGCTGCTTTAGACCTTCATTCCAAAACTGTCATATGAAACCACAATTATAAGACAATGACGTGCACAGAAAATCTAAATTCTGTCATGTTAAGCATTTACTTGGACTGACTTCACACAATTACATTTCAGGCCAAGACAGATGTAGAAAAAATTCTAATTTTTAAAAGTGTTCAGTGCATTTGTCATGCCCAAAACCTCTAACCATCTAAACCCCATCTCAACCCCATCCCCAGCAATCCACTGTTAATTTGCAAGCTTCAATCACCGGCTCCTACCTGCAAAGACCCGCGTTGCCCACCGCACCTGCAGCTCCGAGATGGGCATGATGGCTCCTTGAGGCTGGATGAGTCCAATGACAGCCAGTGTGGGGCGCTCCAGGGCAGGAGGGAACACGTAATTGTACAGAGACACCTGGTTGTCGGCCACGGCGAGGACAGAGTCATCGAGGAAGGGAAAGGGAGAAGCTGTATCCCATGGCGAAGACCACCACGTCGATTCTGTCCTCCATGCTCCCGTCCTGGAACACCACGCTCGCACTCCTGAACTCGCTCACGTTTGGTTTGACCTGAACCCTCCCTGAGAGGATGCGGTTTGGGAGATCGTAGTTCACCATGGGATGCTGGCTGAACAGCCTGTGAGGGAGGGAGAGGAAACGTGGTGATCTCTTCATGGTCTTACTGTTCACCTGGTCCTTACAGGAGCCATGCCTGGATATTACCTGTGCTCGGGCTGGAGTCCGTACAGGCTGTGGTCACAGCGGGTGTTGATCTTCCTCTCCCCAATCCAGTTCAGGAGGCTGGAAGGCAGGTATTTCTTCAGCAGATCCATGATGCGCGTGCCGTACATCATATCGACAGGGAACCCATTATCTGAGACACGACTCAGCATCCAGGAGCCTCGCCTCGTACTCAAGAACACCTGCAGAGGATTGAGATCCTGACTTACACTCTCTGAACGTTCGTTACACAGCTGTGTTCTGTCATTAGGCTCACTTTTCTAAAGGGTGCATGAACAGCATTTGAACCGTGGGCTGGTCATGGTGCTTCTGAACTCTAGCTGAAGAAACAAACTTGACGTCTCTGTTCGGTTGTTCATTTGTGCGCATTGCTGGGGCCCACCTGCTCTGCGACTCTGCTCATCTCCACAGCAATGTCGCCTCCCGAATTCCCAATCCCGATCACCAGGACCCTCTTCCCCTGGAATTCTTGGGGACTCTTGTAATCCCGACTGTGGAAATACTGCCCTCCGAACTTCTCGATCCCTAGAGGGTGTGAAGAAAGTGTGTTTAAATTCAGGTCTCCAGATTGTGGAACTCATTGCCCTTTTCTATTAGAGATGCTGCCTTGGGCAATATTTTTAAGTCAAGATTAAAGACTTACTTTTATAGACTTTAACTTGACTTACAAACATAATTGTTTGTTTCTCTTTGATTTATTTATTTTTGTGATTGTTTTGTGTTTTATTGTTCATTCTTATTCATTTCTTGTTTTCTTCAATTGTTTTATTTGTATTTTATTATGGTGGTATGAAAGGTGCTATATAAATGCAAAGCAATAGAATTGAAATAGAATAAAAGAGTGACCTGTGGATGTATGCCAGTGCCAGTGTATTGTTTTATTAACGTACATTAACCCCATTATCAATAGACAATGTTGCTGTTACCCCAGAGTCCAGTTCAGCCCCTCAATGTTACCCCTCTCGCACACAGCGCTTGTGTGGGAGTCACTACCTGGGAAGTCGTGCAGAGGCATGTGGGGGTGGGTGTGGTGTCCAGTGCAGACCATCACCCCGTCGAAGGTTTCTGATTGCTCCTGCCCCGCACTGCTCACACTCACCACCTCCCACTGTCCCGAGCGGGAGAAATCCGGACGCTTCTTCACACTGAGCACTGCGGTCTGACACACACACACACACACACACACACACACACACGGGAAAGGAAACAGTCAGTAAGCAGATTTACACAGTGCAGTCGTTTTCACAGAGCACGGCAGGGCAAGGGAAACGCACACTGACCTGGAAGCGAACGTGGCGCGTCAGGTCAAAGTGCTGGGCGTACATGCGGAAGTATTCCAGGATGCGGGAGTTGTGCATGTAGTTGGGAAAGTGATCAGGAATGGGGAAGTCGCTGTAGCACATCATCTCTTTGGAGGTGTTGATGATGACAGAGCGGTAGATACTGGCTCGCTCAGCCTCCGCTTCCTCCTGCAAACGAGAGACACAATTATACAGCTGACTGGAAAGGGTAGTGCAAACTGTGTGCTGTTCACACACTGTACGGTACACTGGGCTCCTAATGAGCTGTGGAATGAGCAAAACAGAAGATCTCTACGTATATATGTTTGTAAAACCCAGATGACTTGTATACTTGTAACATATTCAAATAAAACCTGCCTGTACAATGCTGAACAAAACCAGGACATCTCAACGTGCTTGAGCTTGAAAGATTGGGGTGGGGGGGGTGAGGGGTGGGGGGCTATTAGCAAAGAAATGCTGAAAAGATGCATCGTTTGTGCAAGCCACTTACAATCGAGGCTGAAACTGCTGTGTAATCGGAGGCTTACATTATCCCCTGGCAGCAAGACACTCATTTGTACAGGTCATGTTTTTTTGGACTAGATCACTATGAGATTCTTGACACAAAGCATGAAAGCATTTGTGTGTAACAAGGCAGAGGCTGTGCGCGACCCTGCGCACTGCAAGTCAGTGTCTTAACCACAATGCAAAAGAGCCAGGCTTCTCTGCATGCATGGCTTTAGAGCTTTTAACCTCCTCTCACCGACGGGACAGAATCTGTAACAGCAGTGCATCACACAACACTGCCTGTTACATGTGGGACAAAGACTCTGCAGAGTTGACGTGAGGTTCTCTGATATGGTCTCTCTTTAAAGGAACAAGCAGAATTAGAATGAATTAAATGCACCCCCTCACCTTGTACCTTCAGAGCCCCCCGATGTCCTTGCTGCGTTCGAAGCAGACCGGCTCCAGCCCCTCGTCCAAACAGCTCTTAATGCAGGTGAGCCCTGTGGCTCCGGCCCCGATCACAGCTATCCGCCGCCCCATCTCACTGCCGCTGCCGTGGGGAAGAGGGAGAGGGGCGCTTACTGCACATTGATATGCACTTCACACATCGACGGCTAACACACACCCTTATCCAATACATCCCACCCGAGAAAACACATAGCAATATTTACATAAACATCAGTAGCAACTTTACTAGTTACAGCACAAGGTTTTTTCAGCTGTCCTTACCTGCTCTGTTTCAGTCTCAATTTGCAAAGCTCTTCCTAGCCAGTTTTAATAAGAAATCACTGACATCCACTGGAACACTCCACTGCCAAGAAGGCTAAAGGCTAAAAAACAGAGGCTTTATCAGTGTGTGCAAAAACCAAACAGAGGCTTTATCGGTGTGTGCAAAAACCAAACAGGCTTTATCAGTGTGTGCAAAAACCAAACAGGCTTTATCAGTGTGTGCAAAAACCAAACAGGCTTTATCAGTGTGTGCAAAAACCAAACAGAGGCTTTATCAGTGTGTGCAAAAACCAAATAGAGGCTTTATCAGTGTGTGCAAAAACCAAACAGAGGCTTTATCAGTGTGTGCAAAAACCAAACAGAGGCTCTATCAGTGTGTGCAAAAACCAAACAGAGGCTTTATCAGTGTGTGCAAAAACCAAATAGAGGCTTTATCAGTGTGTGCAAAACCAAACAGAGGCTCTATCAGTGTGTGCAAAACCAAACAGCGGCTTTATCAGTGTGTGCAAAACCAAACAGAGGCTCTATCAGTGTGTGCAAAACCAAACAGAGGCTTTATCAGTGTGTGCAAAAACCAAATAGAGGCTTTATCAGTGTGTGCAAAACCAACACAGAACCAAATAGAGGCTTTATCAGTGTGTGCAAAAACCAAACAGAGGCTTTATCAGTGTGTGCAAAAACCAAACAGAGGCTTTATCAGTGTGTGCAAAAACCAAACAGAGGCTTTATCAGTGTGTGCAAAAACCAAACAGAGGCTTTATCAGTGTGTGCAAAAACCAAACAGAGGCTTTATCAGTGTGTGCAAAAACCAAACAGAGGCTTTATCAGTGTGTGCAAAAACCAAACAGAGGCTCTATCAGTGTGTGCAAAAACCAAACAGAGGCTCTATCAGTGTGTGCTTTGCAGGTATTACTTGGTTTGTTTTTTGTTTGTTTAAACTTTTTTGGCCACCACGAGTTTCAATAAGCAAGGCGTCCCCCACAAGTGCAGCGGCTCTCCCAATGCTACCATGTAATGCACAACTATAGAGTTTCTGCCAGCAGCACTGCAAGAGAGGTACAACACCCCTAATTAAAATATAAGAAGAACATACGAAAGTTTACAAACGAGAGGAGGCCATTCGGCCCATCTTGCTCGTTTGGTTGTTAGTAGCTTATTGATCCCAGAATCTCATCAAGCAGCTTCTTGAAGGATCCCAGGGTGTCAGGTTCAACAACATTACTGTGGAGTTCGTTCCAGGCTCCTACAATTCTCTGTAAAAAAGTGCCTCCTATTTTCTGCAATATCCTTTTTGTAGCGAGGTGACCAGAACCGAACACAATATTCTAGATGAGGTCTTACTAATGCATTGTAAAGTTTTAACATTACTTCCCTTGATTTAAATTCAACACTTCTCACAATATATCCAAGCATCATGTTGGCCCTTTTTTATAGCTTCCCCACATTGTCTAGATGAATACATTTCTGAGTCAACATAAACTCCTAGGTCTTTTTCATAGATCCCTTCTTCAATTTCAGTATCTCCCATATGATATTTATAATGCACATTTTTATTGCCTGCATGCAATACTTTATACTTTTCTCTATTAAATGTCATTTGCCATGTGTCTGCCCAGTTCTGAATGCTGTCTAGATCATTTTAAATGACCTTTGCTGCTGCAACAGTGTTTGCTACTCTGCCTATTTTTGCGTCGTCTGCAAATTTAACAAGTTTGCTTACTATACCAGAATCTAAATCATTAATGTAGATTAGGAAAAGCAGAGGACCTAATACTGATCCCTGTGGTACACCACTGGTTACCTCGCTCCATTTTGAGGTTTCAACTCAAATTAGTACTTTCTGTTTTCTACATGTTAACCACTCCCCATGTTCATGCATTTCCTTGAATGCCTACTGCGTTCAGTTTGAGAATTCGTCTTTAATGCGGGACTTTGTCAGAAGCCTAACCCTGGGAATGAACTGTCGGGTCATCCAGTCCAGGGTACTCTGTTCCCTTTACACAGTGCCCTCACAGGTCGGGAAGGAGATCTAACACCAAGAATCATTTGATCTGTCTCAATACTATATATCTATTTTCCCTTCTGTTAAAACAATTTTTGGCGCACCCTTTATTTGTTCAATATGCTGAACCAAGTTCTAGACAAAGGGACTTTCTACTCTTTATCAGTGTTACTCTCAGCATACCTGCAACTGTCACACCAATCTGAGCCTTCTTTATCAGTGTTACTCTTAACATACCTGCAAGACTGTGACCAATCTGAGCTTTCTTTAATCAGGAATGTTTTATTGTTCTTAACTACTGTATTGCCTTTTATCTCTTTTATTACATGTTATACAGCAGGGGAGGCAACCTCCACAGATCCAGTCCAGGTCTTTGTTCCAACCAGTTTAACAGCTGACTGAGTCCTAAAACACTTGACTACTTTTATTTAAGGCCTGCGAAACCTGTAATGGAAACGGCACTCCGGTACCGAAGTGGTCTGCCCCTGGTTTGGAGAACCAGAGAAGTCACAAAATAAAACAAGTGTTCAACTTATTAACATGTTATATTTATTTAAAAAAAATATAATCACAATATGGCCACATCAGAATAAATCTCAATTTCAAAGAGTCACATAAGTAATACATGGACACTGTATATGCTCTATCTTTATATAGCTGGTGAAGTGACGTTACATGCATTGCAGAGACCTGTACAGCAGTGATATCCATCTGGGCCCCGATCAGGGTTCCACAGGGTGCAGCAATGCAGGAACTCCAATAAGGGCTCAAGAGAAGGCTTGTGGGGTTCTCATCCCCTTCAAGGTGTAATTAATGACTTGAGTGGACCAGCATTCAGAAACAACACATTGCTTAAAGGCAGTCTCTGATTCTTACTGGCAGTAAAAGAAACAAGTTAGCTTGTTTGATAGAGGGGGGAAGAACTTGTCCACTCCCTGGCAAATACCTGAGGGCACCAGAGGAGGGCGCCCTGGTGCTTGATAATGCCACCTAGTGAGAGACGAGGGAAGCACATTACTTTGAGTACAACAGGTATAAACTGACAACAATGAAAAAAAGCAATACAAAAATAAATGTATGTAACTGATTGAAGCTTTATATGCGTAAATGCCTCAGTGATGGGCCAGTCAGATGACAAGCAGCAAAAACAGAACCCCATGCACACTGGCAGGGAAGAATACCCAGCCAGTACGTATCAATCTGTTTGCTAGCAGAGAGACAGCCCCGGTTATAACCAGGTGAAACCCAGGGAGACATTGCTGTCGTTCAGAGCGGAGACTGGAGCGAGGCTTTCCAGGGCTGGAAGTGCTAGTGTGGAGCTCCTGCAGAGCTGCCAGTTTGAACCCTAACCCCAACCCCAAAACACAAGAACATTTCAACAAATTACACATCTCACCCTAAAACACAAGAACATTTCAACAAATTACACATCTAACCCTAAACCCAAAACACAAGAACATTTCAACAAATTACACATCTAACCCTAAAACACAAGAACATTTCAACAAATTACACATCTAACCCTAAAACACAAGAACATTTCAACAAATTACACATCTAACCCTAAAACACAAGAACATTTCAACAAATTACACATCTAACCCTAAAACACAAGAACATTTCAACAAATTATACATCTAACCCAAAAACACAAGAACATTTCAACAAATTACACGTTATGATTTGACAGCATGACAGATCTAGGTATTATTGCTTTTTTCTCTTTTAATATGACAGTGACTGAGTTTAATAATCTCAGTTGTTTTATGTGTTAGTTGTGTTTCCATCCTGTTCTGAACAGCGTAAACACATACAAAGCTCTTTTCTATTATTCCCAGGGTGTCCTGCACTCGGCAGGCTTGGGAGGGAGGCACTGTGAGCAGGTCCCTGGCGATCGAAGGTCTTAGTTCCTGCTAGCCCACACACTCGCTACTATCTCTACAGAGACACTTGAGGTGAGGCACCAGGATGAGTTTGAAAATCTGAAACCTGTCGTAGTTTACCATGCTTGGATCTGCATGACAGAGATCTCCTGCCAGTTCAAGGAAAGGCACTTACAGCTCCTCCAGACCATTCCATTGCAGGACCTCCAACAAGGTCCTTCATATTTTAATTGACCCTGCTGCTGAAGATCAGTGAAAACAGGGGTGTCCAATCCCAGTCCTGGAGGGCCGTTCCACTCCAGGTTTAACCAGTAAAATGAGAGAATGACTTCATGGTCTGGATGGGGGTGTAATTGGTTTAATTTAACAATTTAAAACAGAGAAGGACCAAACGTAGACACTCCTGAATTAGAAAGTTATGTTGGATTGGTTGGAACGAAGCCTTGCAATGAAATGGACCTGAACTGGAGGTCTCCCACAACAGCTTTCATCCAGCGCACTCCAGCGAATTTGTTCTGAAGGCAGCTGGTCGTTTAGGACAGGTAGTCTTCTACACAGCTTCTCAGTGCCCTGGATCAGTGGTACTCACCTGTGGCTCTTTCAGTCCATTCAAAACAAGGACCTGCACTGCTAAGATTCAATAAGTACTGGTTTCAACAAGACCCTATGCTGGAATGGACTGAAAGAGAAACAAGGCCCTCTCACTTACTGCATAATGAGAGTTACTCCTCAGTAGCTTCCTGCCCATGTATTACGAGGTCAGCATTAGACTCCACGCCTGTCCTATTCTGTCACTGCTCCTCTTCATGAAGGCATGACTGTAGTCTGATACAATACAGTGAGAGATTTACTGACGAAATAAAATCATTTTAAAAAAGTATCAGTGTTAATGCCTGCCCTGCCAAATTAACAGGAAGTGCTTGGAGCATGTCAGTGCTCCGGAGTAAATGTGTCCCTGAGCGCTGTTTCAATTCTGTTAGCCGCCACTGCAGCAGAGGCAAGCTCAAAGCGCTGTCGGCACCCCTTAGTGAAACGAGACTGCTGTGTTCCTGAGCCAGCCCCTGGCTGGAAGGACGAGGCGACACACAGCAGCTGCTGAAGCGACTTTGCTGTTGCTGACATTTCCAAGGAATTATCCTTGAGTGAAAAATGTGAGCAACAAAAATAAACGCGCTTTCCGTTTGAGCAGCTTGGTGAGGTGGGGAGGCTTGCGAATGTCACCTACAAGCAGTTGTTTCCACAGCTGCCCGAAAAGGTTTCCTCGTGTTACAGCCAGCCAGCCAAACCAACGTACAGCCTCGCCCGCTTCATCCTGCCCAATCCCCTGGAGGAATGCCGACGATCAAACACCACCGTAGCGCAATCGGAAACCAAAACCCAGCTTCCAGAGGGACAGCTGGGAAACGTTCCTTTTAAACGGCATGCGGGTGTTACGTGCAGGTGGCCTTCTGAAAACTGTGGAACTCCACTGTGTTCTGATATTAGAACACCACAGAGCTTCTCTCTCAGGAACATTGCAAGCATGGAGCTCCCCTCTGTGAGAATCAGTGCACTGAGCAAAACACGCCAACCCCACAGACACTAGCTTCGTTTGAGTGCCCACCCATGGGCCGGCCTGGTCCTTACATTCATTTGGGCTTTTTGGGAGAATTTGAGTAATCTGTAGTTGCTTTTTGCAGCGTGGGGTGTTCTGAAAGCGTGTTGAGCCCCATCACACACAGCACAGTGAAGCTTCATGCGTTTGCCCTTGCACTCCTCACATGTCAGAGAAAATCGCTGCATTGCAATGAATGTGTGGAGGTGCTTATGGAAACGGTACAGCCAGTGTTCACAAACGTATCAAACACAATGTATATTTACAGTAATAATCTCATTACCAGAGCCCTCGCTTGCGACCACTGTTTTTTCAAACAGCTTCTCTGTTTTTTCTTGAGAGTGTCAGTGCTTTACAGGTTCTTTTGAGAGTTATTTCCTGCAGGTAATGGACCCTGTAGATGCAGTTTTCTTTTAATTACGCCTCGAATTATTCTTTGTATATCAGCAAGAATAGCTACAGTAATGTCAGATGTTTGAATAAAAACAGACAGTGAATCTCACATGCTGGAGACAGAGTTCAGGAGACCCTTTTCTTTCAAATCCCAGCTTCCTAGCTGGACCTTCCTGGGGAAATGAACAAGAATCGCTGGTCCAGTGCTGCAGGGAGCAGAGTGCGGGTCATCAGACACCTCATCTACCAAGTCAGACCCCTTTCCTTCCTTATCCCTTCCCCTCCCCTAAGTCCCCCTCTACCCCGACTTCTCTCCCCATCATCCCAGGTCCTGCAGCTACACCAGTCCTTTCTCCCCCTGAGCTCAGTGCCCCTGCCTATCCCTCCTTTCTATACCCTCCCCACCCCCCCCCTCAACCCTCCCCTATCACCCCAAGACTCCCAGCAGCTTCTGCAAGCCAGCGGTGGAGACCCACAGCGCCTCCACCAGGCTGTACTGGAAATAGCCCATGAGGAACCCGAAGGCCACGTCGGTGACATTGTGTCGGCCCAGCATGACCCGGGAGAGCCCGACCAGCACGGCCCAGAGCAGCACCAGCACGCGGACGGGCGCCGCCAGCACCAGGTGCGTGAGCAGGAAGCGCGCCCCCATGGCCGCCCGCGTGGCGTGGCCCGACGGGAACGAGTACCGGTCCACGGAGAAGGAGGCGAACATGTCCATCCGGTTGTGAGAGGGCCGGCGCCGGCGCACCAGTGCTTTGACAATCCCCACGAGAACCACGTCCAGGAGCAGGGCTGTGCGGAGAGGAGGAGGGGAGGAGGAGGGTAAATGCCAAGCCATCATGCCTGCAAACTAACCTACTGCAATAGTTACACCAGGGATAGAAATAAGACTGCCATTGCACAGCTTTACAGAACAGGGTTACAGAACACTACAGCACACACATCACTCATCACAACAGGTGCATTTCAATTGGTTTCAAAACTGGATGATAAGACTCCTATTGCACAGCAGTTTCACCCATTCCAGGTTTTACTACGAGCTTTATAGGTAACAAGCTCAGGTGTGCCTCATTAAACTCCTAGCAAAACCAGGAATGGATCAAACTGCTATGCAACAGGAGCCTTATTTCCATCCCTGGCTTGCATCTAGTTTCATAACATACATGTTATCTCACCTGAAGTGTTTATCCAACTAGAGCCGGAACTAAATAGATGGCTCAACCAAGAACATTTTAGGTCATATGCTAGCAAAGGCAAAACAGTTACCCAATCAAGAACAAAGTCCTACGCTGACTCATACTATAATAAACCTTTATGGTTTAAAATCACACATCTTGCAAGAAATACGCCTGTTCTGATAACTGATGTGTGTGCTGTAGTGTTCTGTAAACTGCTCCCTTTCCAGACAATAACTGAACGGAAAACCCATTTCTATACCTGCGAGTGAGGTGTGTAAGCTGTCTCATAGGAAACACATTGCTATACCTGCGAGTGAGGTGTGTAAGCTGTCTCATAGGAAACACATTGCTATACCTGCGAGTGTGGGGTGTAAGCTGTCTCATAGGAAACACATTGCTATACCTGCGAGTGAGGTGTGTAAGCTGTCTCATAGGAAACACATTGCTATACCTGCGAGTGAGGTGTGTAAGCTGTCTCATAGGAAACACATTGCTATACCTGCGAGTGAGGTGTGTAAGCTGTCTCATAGGAAACACATTGCTATACCTGCGAGTGAGGTGTGTAAGCTGTCTCATAGGAAACACATTGCTATACCTGCGAGTGAGGTGTGTAAGCTGTCTCACAGGAAACACATTGCTATACCTGCAAGTGAGGTGTGTAAGCTGTCTCATCTCATAGGAAACACATTGCTATACCTGCGAGTGAGGTGTGTAAGCTGTCTCATCTCATAGGAAACACATTTCTATACCTGTGAGTGTGGGGTGTAAGCTGTCTCATAGGAAACACATTGCTATACCTGCGAGTGAGGTGTGTAAGCTGTCTCATAGGAAACACATTGCTATACCTGCGAGTGAGGTGTGTAAGCTGTCTCATAGGAAACACATTGCTATACCTGTGAGTGAGGTGTGTAAGCTGTCTCATAGGAAACACATTGCTATACCTGCGAGTGAGGTGTGTAAGCTGTCTCATAGGAAACACATTGCTATACCTGCGAGTGAGGTGTGTAAGCTGTCTCATCTCATAGGAAACACATTGCTATACCTGCGAGTGAGGTGTGTAAGCTGTCTCATAGGAAACACATTGCTATACCTGCGAGTGAGGTGTGTAAGCTGTCTCATAGGAAACACATTTCTATACCTGTGAGTGTGGGGTGTAAGCTGTCTCATAGGAAACACATTGCTATACCTGCGAGTGAGGTGTGTAAGCTGTCTCATAGGAAACACATTGCTATACCTGCGAGTGAGGTGTGTAAGCTGTCTCATAGGAAACACATTGCTATACCTGCGAGTGAGGTGTGTAAGCTGTCTCATAGGAAACACATTGCTATACCTGCGAGTGAGGTGTGTAAGCTGTCTTATAGGAAACACATTGCTATACCTGCGAGTGTGGGGTGTAAGCTGTCTCATAGGAAACACATTGCTATACCTGCGAGTGAGGTGTGTAAGCTGTCTCATAGGAAACACATTGCTATACCTGCGAGTGAGGTGTGTAAGCTGTCTCATAGGAAACACATTGCTATACCTGTGAGTGAGGTGTGTAAGCTGTCTCATAGGAAACACATTGCTATACCTGCGAGTGAGGTGTGTAAGCTGTCTCACAGGAAACACATTGCTATACCTGCGAGTGAGGTGTGTAAGCTGTCTCACAGGAAACACATTGCTATACCTGCGAGTGAGGTGTGTAAGCTGTCTCATCTCATAGGAAACACATTGCTATACCTGCGAGTGAGGTGTGTAAGCTGTCTCATAGGAAACACATTGCTATACCTGCGAGTGAGGTGTGTAAGCTGTCTCATAGGAAACACATTGCTATACCTGCGAGTGAGGTGTGTAAGCTGTCTTATAGGAAACACATTGCTATACCTGCGAGTGAGGTGTGTAAGCTGTCTCATAGGAAACACATTGCTATACCTGCGAGTGAGGTGTGTAAGCTGTCTCATAGGAAACACATTGCTATACCTGCGAGTGAGGTGTGTAAGCTGTCTCATAGGAAACACATTGCTATACCTGCGAGTGAGGTGTGTAAGCTGTCTCATAGGAAACACATTGCTATACCTGCGAGTGAGGTGTGTAAGCTGTCTCATAGGAAACACATTGCTATACCTGTGAGTGAGGTGTGTAAGCTGTCTCATAGGAAACACATTGCTATACCTGCGAGTGAGGTGTGTAAGCTGTCTCATAGGAAACACATTGCTATACCTGCGAGTGAGGTGTGTAAGCTGTCTCATAGGAAACACATTGCTATACCTGTGAGTGAGGTGTGTAAGCTGTCTCATAGGAAACACATTGCTATACCTGTGAGTGAGGTGTGTAAGCTGTCTCATAGGAAACACATTGCTATACCTGTGAGTGAGGTGTGTAAGCTGTCTCATAGGAAACACATTGCTATACCTGTGAGTGAGGTGTGTAAGCTGTCTCATAGGAAACACATTGCTATACCTGCGAGTGAGGTGTGTAAGCTGTCTCATAGGAAACACATTGCTATACCTGCGAGTGAGGTGTGTAAGCTGTCTCATAGGAAACACATTGCTATACCTGCGAGTGAGGTGTGTAAGCTGTCTCATAGGAAACACATTGCTATACCTGCAGTGAGGTGTGTAAGCTGTTCTCATAGGAAACACATTGCTATACCTGTGAGTGTGGGGTGTAAGCTGTCTCATAGGAAACACATTGCTATACCTGCGAGTGAGGTGTGTAAGCTGTCTCATAGGAAACACATTGCTATACCTGTGAGTGAGGTGTGTAAGCTGTCTCATAGGAAACACATTGCTATACCTGTGAGTGAGGTGTGTAAGCTGTCTCATAGGAAACACATTGCTATACCTGTGAGTGAGGTGTGTAAGCTGTCTCATAGGAAACACATTGCTATACCTGCGAGTGAGGTGTGTAAGCTGTCTCATAGGAAACACATTGCTATACCTGCGAGTGAGGTGTGTAAGCTGTCTCATAGGAAACACATTGCTATACCTGCAGTGAGGTGTGTAAGCTGTCTCATAGGAAACACATTGCTATACCTGTGAGTGAGGTGTGTAAGCTGTCTCATAGGAAACACATTGCTATACCTGCAGTGAGGTGTGTAAGCTGTCTCATAGGAAACACATTGCTATACCTGTGAGTGAGGTGTGTAAGCTGTCTCATAGGAAACACATTGCTATACCTGTGAGTGAGGTGTGTAAGCTGTCTCATAGGAAACACATTGCTATACCTGTGAGTGAGGTGTGTAAGCTGTCTCATAGGAAACACATTGCTATACCTGTGAGTGAGGTGTGTAAGCTGTCTCATAGGAAACACATTGCTATACCTGTGAGTGAGGTGTGTAAGCTGTCTCATAGGAAACACATTGCTATACCTGTGAGTGAGGTGTGTAAGCTGTCTCATAGGAAACACATTGCTATACCTGTGAGTGAGGTGTGTAAGCTGTCTCATAGGAAACACATTGCTATACCTGCGAGTGGGGTGTGTAAGCTGTCTCATCTCATAGGAAACACATTGCTATACCTGCGAGTGAGGTGTGTAAGCTGTCTCATCTCATAGGAAACACATTGGCATGAAACCCCCCTTCTGAGTCTCCAACAGGACAGAATATAAACACACAAGGATGTGCACATACTGGCATGACAGGGCTGGAGATAAAACCAGCGGCTATATGTAGAAAGTGCTGGGCTATTTTCATACCCTCTTCCAGGAATAATGCAAACTCTTGCAATGATCCAAATACATTCTGCTATTTGAGCCATGTTCCCACACCCATGAAATCCTGAAGACAACTGTCTCCTCCACTGGACAGGAAAACTAGTCTATCACACCACTTACACAGGCAGGGAGAGAGGCTTTACAATTAGAGAAGTGTTAATAATAATAATAATAATAATAATAATAATAATAATAATAATAATAATAATAAAGCAGTAGCAGGCAATGTTCAATAAAACACAACATAATAAAATACCATCAGTGTCTCCTGTGGGGCTTTGACAGAGCAGCCGGTAAAGTGTGAGGACGGATGGATGGATGGATGGATGGATGGAAGGAAGGAAGGAAGGACGGAAAGGGGGCGGCATGGAAGGAAGGTAGGGAACGTGCCGCCGGTGTGGCCTCGGGTTACAGAATACACCGAAAGGACGGAGGCGAGGAGAGGGGAGCGCAGATCGGCAGGGCATGGAGATGAGGAGAGAGGAGCTGGCTCTGTGGAGGCGGACAGGACTCACCCAACAGCAAATTCAGCATGATCTCCTGCCCGGCGGCGCTGTCGCTCTTCCACATGCAGTACAGAGTCACCGCTATCCAGGGGATGCCGTGCCCGGAGATCTCAATGATCTTCATCAGCGGCCGGACGCTGCCCCAGGAGGAATCCTCCTCGGCACACACCCCGAGCCGCTTGGACATCCACAGGTCGATAGCGAGCAGGGACCTCAACGCGATCCCCGCGAACGACGGGTTCAGCCGCATGCAGTCCTCCTCCGGGAGCTGCTGCTGCTGTGGGCCGGTGGCGGAGGCGCTGGCGGAGCTGGAGCCGCGCCGCCGGGTCGGGCTCTCGGAGGCTCTGAGCCGGGCCGAGGTCGGGTCCGAACCCTGCCTCTGCAGCAAGTGCGGCGACGGGGTTCGGTTCAGAGACCGGCCGGCGTTGTTTTTGCTTTGGGAGAAGGCATGTCCTGCTGTCGCTCGCTGTACCGCAGCCCTGTCTGCGCTGGGAACACAGTAACAGAACAGAAACCCCAGATCCTACTTCATTGCTTTCCAGGTGAGCGCGTCTCTCTGCAGATTCGTGTTACTGACACCACGACGTCATCTCACTGTTCCAGCCAAGCGCAGGGCACATTGGGTAGGCTTGGGGCACAGCAGAACCACGTGACGATGCGAGGGCACGCCCGCCATTGCAAGTGAGGGCAAGCGCTCCCTCAAACAGGAATGCAGTGGTACTGCTAGTACTGTACGAGTACGAATCGCAAAGCTACTCGTTATGTGGTTCTGTCAGCCCATCCCGTCCAAATCACTTGACTGGACACCCATGACCCGTATAAACCGCTCAGTTGAACAGTTACTGACACTGTTGGAAAGTCCTGGACTGTAACAGAGTTCTGTGCACAGCGAGCACAGGGCCGAACTGAAAGGGAAGTCCGCAGCAGTCACCGGTAATGGTGCAACACAAAGAATGATTCTTACATGTCTTCTAACGTTATAAGAGAAGGCACGCAGTCACCCCGGGGTACTGTTATTTATGTATTACAGGATCAGTGAAAACGAGCGTTAAAAACATGGGAAATAAACAGAATCCTCTTTCTGACCGCAACATTTCACATGATCCAATGAAACCAAGCAATAATAAAACAATCTGACACGATATCTGCAACAAAACCAATAAATAAATAAATAAATAAGGGTCCAAGGAAAAACAAGACTTAATTGCATCCTGTTTCTCAGTCTATTTTTTGTCTCTCATTTGCCGAGCACGCCGAGTCTCCGCCCATGATTGACTCATATAAGTTGTGCTGTGGCCCGCCTGTCTGCCCCAGTGTCAGCGCAGCGGAGTGCGCCTGTCCTGCTTCCTCCCTCTCTCCTCTAAACCGGTTTAACTGCAGTCATGCCGGGGGTACTGCTCGGAGACGTGTTCCCCAATTTCGAAGCTGACACCACCATCGGGAAGATACAATTCCACGACTTTCTCGGCGATTCGTAAGTTGCATTTCAGCTTGTTTGTATTCGAACTAAAAACGAACGATCACACGCCTGGATTGCGTTTGCATACACAGCAGAAACACAACACAGCAACAGCACAACACAGCACAGCAGCAACACAACACAACACAGCACAGCAGCAACACAACACAACACAGCACAGCAGCAGCACAGCACAGCACAGCAGCAACACAACACAGCAGCAACACAACACAACACAGCACAGCAGCAACACAACACAACACAACAGCAACACAGCACAGCACAACACAACACAGCAACAGCACAGCAGCAACACAACACAGCAGCAACACAACACAACACAGCACAACACAACACAGCAACAGCACAACACAACACAGCAGCAACACAACACAGCAGCAACAGAACACAACACAGCACAGCAGCAACACAACACAACACAGCACAGCAACAGAACACAACACGCTGCCTGGCTGGACT
>CM060258.1:298175-315675 GCA_030684275.1 Acipenser oxyrinchus oxyrinchus | reverse complement strand
AGCAGAAACACTGTAATAAATGTGACTCTCTGGTTCCCTTATGAAGGTTTTCCACAGTATTTCCACATATTCACTGCCATGCTTTTCTCGTGGTTCTGTTTTACCACAGCTTACCCTGGTTTGCCATTTGTTTTTTTAACATGCTTTACCAGACCTCTCTGTGCTTTACAATGCTTCCCTATGCTTCACCACACCTCTCTGTGCTTTACAATGCTTCCCTATGCTTTACCAGACCTCTCTGTGCTTTACAATGCTTCCCTATGCTTTACCAGACCTCTGTGCTTTACAATGCTTCCCTATGCTTTACCAGACCTCTCTGTGCTTTACAATGCTTCCCTATGCTTTACCAGACCTCTCTGTGCTTTACAATGCTTCCCTATGCTTTACCACACCTCTCTGTGCTTTATAATGCTTCCCTATGCTTTACCATACCTCTCTGTGCTTTACAATGCTTCCCTATGCTTTAAGACCTCTGTGTGCTTTACAATGCTTCCCTATGCTTTGAGACCTCTGTGTGCTTTACAATGCTGCCCTATGCTTTGAGACCTCTCTGTGCTTTACAATGCTTCCCTATGCTTTACCAGACCTCTGTGTGCTTTACAATGCTTCCCTATGCTTTACCAGACCTTTGTGTGCTTTACAATGCTTCCCTATGCTTTGAGACCTCTGTGTGCTTTACAGATTACAATACTTGCCTATGCTTCCATTGTGCTTTATTCCACTTTGCTGTGCTTTTTCTAAGGGTCACAGTGCAGCAGGTTTGTAGCTGACACTTGGAGTTAACAGGTTACGTTGCAGATCAGTAACCTGCAAGTGGTTTGAAGTAACTGCGGTGTATACATAATAATCTTTGTGACCAAGGAAGAGCTTTTATTAACAGTGTTCCCCTAGAGCCTCCTGCCCTAGTTAGACACCAGACTGGGACGCTGACTCGTTTGTCTTCCTGTGCGGTCGATCTGTGACTCCGTGTGGTTAAACGCTCATTACGGAGGTGAAGAGAAGTTCTCTAGAAATTGAGAGTGAGGCTCGCCGGGTGTACTGTAGTATAATAAAAGCAGGTGGACTTTGTAGGGCAGGGCGAGGTGTGTGTGCGTGCATGCGTGCGTGCGTGCATGCGTGTGGTGGGTGGGGCGTGGGTTCAGATTCCACAGCTCGGATACAGAGAGCTGCTGAGCAGGAGACAGGAGGTCCAGGGGCTGTGGAGCCTGGAGGAGATGAGATTCTGTGTCAGTAACGATTGTCCTGGAAGCCTTTCATCCGCTCCAGTAATTCAATATGAGAACAGCTCTCAGGCCAGGCGCTGCTGAACCACGTTAATGAACTCTCTGAAAAAGACCGGTTTTGTGTCTCGGGAATCGCTTGCGTTTCATGAAGTCTAAAATCTTAACCATCAATAAACCAGAAATGAACAAGAAACATCAATGTGCTTATCAGTTCATGAAGTGTTCACCAGGGGTGGGAATAAGACTCCTATTGCAGAGCAGAGTCACCCATTCCAGGTTTTACTACGAGCTTCATCAGCCCCCGTGTGCATAGGTAACAAGCTTGGGTGTGTCTTATTAAACTCCTAGTAAAACCAGGAATAGATCAAACTGCTGTGCGTGCATGTCTCACTCCTGTGTGTGTATGCGTGCATGTCTCACTCCTGTGTGTGTGCCACTCCTGTGTGTGTGTGTGTCTCACTCATGTGTGTGTGTCTCACTCTTGTGTGCGTGTCTCACTCCTTTGTGCGTGTCTCACTCCTGTGTGTGCGTGCATGTGTCTCACTCCTGTGTGTGCGTGCATGTCTCACTCCTGTGTGGGTGCCACTCCTGTGTGTGCGTGTCTCACTCCTGTGTGTGCATGTCTCACTCCTGTGTGTGTGTGTGTGTCTCACTTCTGTGTGTGCGTGCGTGTCTTACTCCTGTGTGTGTGTGTGTTGCAGGTGGGGTATCCTGTTCTCTCACCCTCGAGACTTCACCCCGGTGTGCACCACAGAGCTGGGTCGCGCTGCCAAGCTGTCGGGAGAGTTTGCGAGGCGCAGCGTGAAGATGATCGCTCTGTCCATCGACAGCGTGCAGGACCACCTGGCCTGGAGCAAGGTAGGGAGCAGAGCGACCGTCCTTCTGAAAGGAGAAACACTCCACTCATGATGTACATGCACCAAAAACTAATACAGAAATTACAAACAAAATAATGACAAAGCTGTCATAACGCTCCCCTACCCCCCAAAAAACACAAGTCATCAAAGAAGGAAAGAAATCGGAACATCTAGCTTGATTTCAGAGTGGAATTCAGCCCTGCATTGACTGGCAGTCGACCCTGCAGACCTGCAGCACTGTTCACTGGTGAATGGGCTCGGTGTTGCAGCAGTTTACCTGCCATGCTTCTCCACTCTGCATGCTGACTTCTGCTGCTGTGTGTTTACAAAGTCATTACTCATTACCCAGGATTGCACAAGCCACTTTTCCATTGCCTGTATTTTCCACAGTTGGACGTTGACCCCGTTGCCATGGCGACAGGTTTCTAGGGAATGATACAGCCACACAGAGCAGCTTACTAAAGACACACAAAATCAGAGTCCCTGCCTGACTCTCCCTCCCTCTCTCTCAGGACATCGTCGCCTATAACGGAGAGGCTCCCGACTCCACGCTGCCTTTCCGATCATCGCGGATGAGAAGCGGGAGCTGGCGATCCAGCTGGGAATGCTGGACCCCGACGAGAAGGACAAGGACGGCATTCCGCTGACAGCGCGCTGTGTGAGTGACACGACCCCCAACCCGCTGTCTCGCTGCAGGGATGGGAGTAAGACTCCTGCTGCACAGCACTTTCACCCGTTCCAGGAGTTAGTACAAGCCTGACTAGCGTCAGTGCACATCAGTGTATAGGTAACAAGCTCAGGAAGAATATGAACGAGTAGGCTGGAAGTAGACTCTCCTCCTGAGTAGAGAAGCAAATGCGAGCGTGCTGGCTGCGTGTGTGCGTGTTTGTTTGTGTCTGTGTGTGTGTGTGTGCGTCTGTCTGTCTGTCTGTCTGTCTGTCCTAACTATCCCCCCCAGGTGTTTGTCATTGGACCTGACAAGAAGCTGAAGCTGTCGATTCTCTACCCTGCCACCACGGGGCGCAATTTTGACGAGATCCTGCGCACGGTGGACTCTCTGCAGCTGACTGCGCAGAAGCGCGTGGCCACGCCCGTGGACTGGAAGGTGAGAGAAAGAGAGAGAGAGCGAGACGGGATCTCTAGATTACACTACAGGGATGGAAATATATACACTGTGGCTGACCAAGCTGTTAGTAAAACCTGGAATGGGTGAATCTGCTGTGCAGTAGGAGTCGTCTTTCCATCCCTGCACTCTGCCACCTTGTGGAAATGCAGAGTATATGTGGTGTGCTGATTTCAGGCAATGCCTCGCACACAGAGCTGGGGACGGATCGCATTCCTGTGCGCCCCTGTTCTAACCGCGCCCTGTTCTAACCGCGCCCCTGTTCTAACAGCGCCCCTGTTCTAACCACGCGCCCCTGTTCTAACCGCGCGCCCCTGTTCTAACCGCGCGCTCCTGTCTCCGCAGCTTGGTGACAGCTGCATGGTGCTTCCCAATATTCCCGAGGACGAGGCCGCCAAGCTGTTTCCTGCCGGCGTTTACACCAAGGACCTGCCATCAGGGAAGAAGTACCTGCGATACACCCCGCAGCCATGAGGGGGCACTGTGGGACAGAGCTGGACTCCTGACAACCTGCTGAGAGAGGGGGAGGGGGAGGGGGAGTGCGCAGAGAGTACATCACTACAGAGAGAGTTCAGATAGATCCATACAGAGTTCCTCTTTTCCCTCCCAGTCCTTTTCAAGTCTGTCTCTCTCTCTCTGTCTCGTGTGGACGGTGTATTCTTGATAATCAAGCTGAACTCTATATTCCTCTTTGCATTTCCACAGGGTGTGCACGAGGTAGACTGTCTTGATATTTTTTGCTCGGCGAATGAACATCATTTCAGTTTTGAATTAAAATAAGTTGATTTAAGAGACTGAGTGGTCTTGGCTTGTTATTTCTACCCCCACTCTGTCCCGAGTCCGTCTCACTGTGTCTGTCTCACTGTGTCCTCCTGCTCTCTACACTGCGTCTGTCTCCACTCCGGCTCACTGTGTCCTCCTGCTCTCTACACTGTGTCCGGCTCACTGTGTCTTCTTCTTTCCCAGTGTATAATGCATCCCCTCAACACAATACCAGTGTACAATACATCCCCTCAGCACAATACTGGTGTATTCGTGGGACCGATACCCTGTACAGGGTTCATTAAAAGAACAGTTTAAAATAAAGACATTAAGTTGAACGAACTTAAAACAAGAACTAGAAAAGTGCCAGTACAGTGGAATCCATTTCTCACAAGACAGATAATAATAATAATAATAATAATAATATTATTATGAATTTCTTAGCAGACAACCTTACTTACTTAGACAGATGCAGAGCCTTGAATAAAGGTGGTCACCACAGAACTGTGTGTGTGAACTTAACACTTTCCTTTTCCGACTGGCCCAAGTTCAACAGAACTTAACAAAAACCCATGATTCTTAATAAAGAGTGAAGATTCACATACCGACCAGAAACGGACATTCCAACAAAAAGGGGTATAAAAGCTGAACACACACACACACAGCCCAATTGCTGTTTGCTCTCGATTACCCTGCTTCTGACTTTCAGCTCTCAAGCAAAGGAAGCACTGGAGCCTTCACACCACTGACTCAACCACAAGCCTCTGGCTGCATCGACAGGCTGCAAGGAGCAACAGGACGAAGCGGGGCAGAGTCCCACAGGCTGCAAGGAGCAACAGGACGAAGCGGGGCAGAGTCCCACAGACTGCAAGAAGCAACAGGACGAAGCGGGGCAGAGTCCCACAGACTGCAAGAAGCAACAGGACGAAGCGGGGCAGAGTCCCACAGGCTGCAAGAAGCAACAGGACGAAGCGGGGCAGAGTCCCACAGGCTGCAAGGAGCAACAGGACGAAGCGGGGCAGAGTCCCACAGGCTTCAAGGAGCAACAGGACGAAGCGGGGCAGAGTCCCACAGGCTGCAAGGAGCAACAGGACGAAGCGGGGCAGAGTCCCACAGACTGCAAGAAGCAACAGGACGAAGCGGGGCAGAGTCCCACAGGCTGCAAGGAGCAACAGGACGAAGCAGAGCAGAGTCCCACAGGCTGCAAGGAGCAACAGGACGAAGCGGAGCAGAGTCCCACAGGCTGCAAGGAGCAACAGGACGAAGCGGGGCAGAGTCCCACAGACTGCAAGAAGCAACAGGACGAAGCGGGGCAGAGTCCCACAGACTGCAAGAAGCAACAGGACGAAGCGGGGCAGAGTCCCACAGGCTGCAAGAAGCAACAGGACGAAGCGGAGCAGAGTCCCACAGACTGCAAGAAGCAACAGGACGAAGCGGGGCAGAGTCCCACAGGCTGCAAGAAGCAACAGGACGAAGCGGAGCAGTCTGACGGGGTAAACCTGTCGTAAATCAATGGAGCTTGTTCAGCCAAACAAGCGTGAATCTACTGGAGCATGAACTGTGTTGGATCCCATTGGAATTGAAGATTGTATGGAGCAAGCAGAGAGACTGTGTTATTGGATCACACTGGGATTGAAGATTGTATGGAGCAAGCAGAGAGACTGTGTTATTGGATCACACTGGGATTGAAGATTGTATGGAGCAAGCAGAGAGACTGTGTTATTGGATCACACTGGGATTGAAGATTTCATCGTGGAAGAATCGTCATCACAGCTCTCAACTAGCAGGCTCTTTGCCCAGGCATTAGGATTGTTTAGTATAAAACCGCTGATCTGCACCTTTACACAAGCAACCGAATTGCTTTCAATTGAGCAGTCGAGACGAACTGAATCACTAATGAAGTTACGTGTAAGCTTTGCATGAGCACTGTCTGATATGTGCATGTGTCCACCAGGGGGAGCTCCAGCATTGCAGGTATTGATCTGGAGCATGGTCACGCTGCTGCCTGCCTCCACCAGGGGGAGCTCCAGCATTGCTATGATCACTCGGGGTTGGAACGCTTTGCTGTGACGGCAGTAAAAGGACCCGATACACGTTTAGTGCTTTAATGAAGGGGTTAGTTAAAGTGATCTCTCTCTTTCTGCTTTGTGTAATCACAGCACCTCATCTCGGAGGATTATTTGTAGTTTTTTTCACCCCCAATGTCTGCAATGATAATTCACCCTGCCTTTTTATTTTAGCATTTAATAAGGATACTCTCTTAAACATGCACCAGAACCCTCACTAGCTTACATTCAACGGGTCTTCTATCTCTGTCACAGGAAAACTGCATTGATTTCCCCCAAGTCCTCTCCAAACATTAATCACAGACTCCAGGCCTCCTGGAGACATCCCACACTGTATCTGGTTAGAATCTGATAAACTATTTATTTATTTAAATCACAAATCTTTAGTAGATTATGCAGTCCCTCTGCCTGCCTGAATTCTGGTTTAGTTGTGTGGTTCAGTTCAGCAGTGCTCTGTAGTTTTGTGGTTCAGTTCAGCAGTGCTCTGTAGTTTTGTGGTTCAGTTCAGCTGTGCTTTCTGAGTTCACTGCTGCTATGATGTGTTTTTCGAATGCTATATATAAAGTCAGCTCCTCCACCTCTCCCCTGAAAGCCAGCACTGTTCACAAGCTCTCTGTATCTAATCTGATTCCTGCTGTCAGGCACGCCCTCCTCGTTTGTCTTCTTCTGCACAACAGAACAATGAATCTGAGATTTCATCTCCAAACAGAAACGTTGGCTTCCTGTGCTGTGTGGGAGTGGGAGTGGGATGCTGTGACCTTGGACAGGGAGGAAGAGCTGTTCCAGTATGGTCAAGAGCCGAGGGACTGGGAGGGAGGCAGCGAGGTCTAGTGGTTAGGGCTGAGGGACTGGGAGGGAGGCAGTGAAGTCTAAGGGTTAGGGCTGAGGGACTGGGAGGGAGGCAGTGAAGTCTAGGGGTTAGAGCTGAGGGACTGGGAGGGAGGCAGCGAGGTCTAGTGGTTAGAGCTGAGAAACTGGGAGGGAGGCAGAGTGTGTCTACTGGTCAGAGCTGAGGAACTGGGAGGGAGGCAGACTGTGTCTAGTGGTTAGAGCTGAGGGACTGGGAGGGAGGCAGAGTGTGTCTAGTGGTTAGAGCTGAGGGACTGGGAGGGAGGCAGCGAGGTCTAGTGGTTAGAGCTGAGGAACTGGGAGGGGGGCAGAGTGTGTCTAGTGGTTAGAGCCGAGGGACTGGGAGGGAGGCAGCGAGGTCTAGTGGTTAGGGCTGAGGGACTGGGAGGGAGCCAGTGAAGTCTAGGGGTTAGGGCTGAGGGACTGGGAGGGAGGCAGCGTGTGTCTAGTGGTTAGAGGTGAGCAACTGGGAGGGAGGCAGAGTGTGTCTAGTGGTTAGAGCTGCAGGAAGGGGCCTCTACTGATTAACCCTTAAACATGCAGGAAATAAAATACAGAAATATTAAAGATAAACAAACGAGTTGACAAGCGATGCAGCACAGCAGCAGGTTGCAAACGGAGACGTTTCTGCTTGCAGGGCATTCCTTCCTTCCCACAGAAAACCACAGACAGCTTCCCCAGCACCGACCTGCACCCGCCAGCAACAAGTATTGGGACCGCAAAGTGACAGGGCGGCTTGGGCTCCATGCTGCTTTCCAGCAGGTATCGAAACACCTTCGCAGAATAAAACGGGGGCCGCATGACCGCCCAGCCGGCGCAGACAGACGCATGCGACCCAGAGGAATGAAAGGGCTGCATCCACCTGGTTCCTTATGAAACCTGATGATGAGCGGAAGAAATGCTATTTTTATAGCAGAACAAGAAAATAGAATTTTTATTAACCAAAAAAATGCTTACAGCAAAGAACTGGGGCAAAACCACATGCTGACAGGCAGTGAAATGTGTTGAGTGAGCAGAGAGCAGAGCACAGCGTTCCACAGCAAGCAAACCAGCACTGAGGTGAAACGTGCACACAGACAGGGGCAAGCAGGGTTATTTATTGTGATTATTTGCAGTGAACAAATAACAGCAACCAATAAACCTAGCCCTGATCCAGAAGGAAAAGTCCATATATATCCAGCAGGTTCAGGGACTCCTCGGCTGAGCTCTGCCCACACACAGCGCCCCTACCCTGGGCATCAAAATGAATCATCTGCTGTTCCCTAGCTGTGCTTCCCCTTCGTTATGATGACACTCTGAAGGTTCCATGTTGCCATGGTGATTCTCCTCGCTCAGCGGAATCCATTTCCTGGCGCGTGTCTCAGCACCGGAACCCACAGCTTCCCCTTCCCCCCCCCCGGTATCCATGACGATCGGCAGGTTCTGGGATGTGGTTGCGCGTGGAAGGAAACTTCTAAGGATAAATTGAGGATCCCAACAGAGGCTCCAAGAGAACAGTGAGCATTCGAACACAGACCTCTGATGAGGACGGCCATGTTCACGTTTACTGTGGCACTGCATCCCATGTCATGAAACACAGCGTTAGACAGGCAGGGGAGTGCTGGAGTAACCCAGCCAGAGAGAGGGGTTACCTGGGGTCACTGAGACACACACAGCACAGTCCTGCTGGGAAACTTTAGAAACCTAACATACTCAATCAAGGCACACTGGCAATTTAGCAAATACTATTTATTTTTTTGCAACCAGATTCAATTTTTGGAAACACAAATTACAACAGAACAATATGTTAATACAAAAAAAATTATATATTTACAAAAAGTGTATACTGTAATATATATATATATATATATTCTTGTGAAAAAAGACAATAGACAACAGAGCGAGAGGGGAGACCCGCGCTGTGCGACGCGCAGAGCGACAGGAGAGACCCGCGCTGTGCGACGCGCAGAGCGAGAGGGGAGACCCACGCTGTGCGACGCGCAGAGCGAGAGGGGAGACCCACGCTGTGCGATGCGCAGAGCGAGAGGGGGAGACCCGCGCTGTGCGATGCGCAGAACGAGAGGGGAGACCCACGCTGTGCGACGCGCAGAGCGAGAGGGGAGACCCGCGCTGTGCGATGCGCAGAGCGAGAGGGGAGACCCGCGCTGTGCGATGCGCAGAGCGAGAGAGGAGACCCGCGCTGTGCGACGCGCAGAGCGAGAGGGGAGACCCACACTGTGCGATGCGCAGAGCGAGAGGGGGAGACCCGCGCTGTGCGATGCGCAGAGCGAGAGGGGAGACCCACGCTGTGCGACGCGCAGAGCGAGAGGGGAGACCCGCGCTGTGCGATGCGCAGAGCGAGAGGGGAGACCCGCGCTGTGCGATGCGCAGAGGGAGAGAGGAGACCCGCGCTGTGCGATGCGCAGAGCGAGAGGGGAGACCCACACTGTGCGATGCGCTCTGCGAGAGGGGAGACCCACGCTGTGCTCTGTGAGAGGACAGACCCACACTGTGCGCTGCGCAGAGCGAGAGGGAGACCAGCTGTGCGCTGCGCAGAAGCGAGAGGGAGACCCGCGCTGTGCGATCACGCAGAGCGAGAGGGAGACCAGCGCTGTGCGATCGCGCAGAGTGAGAGGGGAGACCCACACTGTGCGTCGCAGAGCGAGAGGGGAGACCCACACTGTGCGATGCGCAGAGCGAGAGGAGACCCGCTGTGCGATGCGCAGAGCGAGAGGGGAGACCGACGCTGTGCGACGCGCAGAGCGAGAGGGGAGACCCGCACTGTGTGACACACAAACCAAGGGATGGGCATCCCTGCTGGCGAGACCATGAGAAACAAAACAGCCGAGGGACTGGCTCAGGTTAACTGGGCAAGCAGGGACCAGGTCCACTCCTCCAGGGCTGGGCAGGCACAGAAACACAGACACGAGGGCTCGCTGACCAGGGAGGGAGGAGGGCTGCTAAAGAGTTCAGCTAGAGAGCCAGGCTGCTCTGCTGCTCAGCCCCGTATCAGGACAGACACACAAAGAAACACGGCAGTGAAACTGCTTTTAAAACCTGCCAACAGGAGGCAGCTCTAAATCGCTGTTCTGATGAAACCCTTCTAAATGCTTACCCCAGTATTTTTGCATGATACTTTTGCATTTTTCCCCATGATCATACAATTCATTCACCACAGTTTACCCTGGTTTGCCATGCTTTTTAATATTCTTTACTTTAGCTCTCTGTGCTTTGCAATGCTTGCCTCTGCTTTACCATGCTTTCACAGTGCTTGATTACACTTTTACTATGGGAAACATTTGTAAAGGAAGGTCTCTGTAGGTTCATATCATTTCACAGCGTCCTCCTGCTGCATCCTGCCTGCAGAGGGCTCTGCAAACATCTGGGAAGAACACTTTTTGGCAGAATGTGCAGTGTTTATTAAAATTCACAGCGAAGTGCATTTCTTTCTCTGAGAAATTTCTCATTTTTTCCCCCATGAACAATTCATTTATTCACAGCAATATATAACTTAATTTTCTGGGATACTCAGAAAACAAACAGGGCAAAGTTAATCTGTGGTGTTGCTTTCAGCTCACAGGAATTTATTTAAGAAAATGTGGATTTTCGGTGAAAAAATAATTTGATAAATTTGGAAAACAAAAAAATAAAAAGCACAGAAGGACTGAGCAGCCCGGAGATTGAAACTCAGAGTCACAGACTCAGAGACAGGGAGCTCCATGTGCTCAGAGCTGAAGAGTCAGAGTCTCAGAGACAGGGAGCTCCATGTGCTCAGTGCTGAAGAGTCAGAGTCTCAGAGACAGGGAGCTCCATGTGCTCAGTGCTGAAGAGTCAGAGTCTCAGAGACAGGGAGCTCCATGTGCTCAGAGCTGAAGAGTCAGTCACAGAGACAGGGAGCTCCATGTGCTCAGTGCAGAAGAGTCAGAGTCTCAGAGACAGGGAGCTCCATGTGCTCAGTGCTGAAAAGTCAGAGTCTCAGAGACAGGGAGCTCCATGTGCTCAGTGCTGAAGAGTCAGAGTCTCAGAGACAGGGAGCTCCATGTGCTCAGTGCTGAAAAGTCAGAGTCTCAGAGACAGGGAGCTCCATGTGCTCAGTGCTGAAGAGTCAGAGTCTCAGAGACAGGGAGCTCCATGTGCTCAGAGCTGAAGAGTCAGTCACAGAGACAGGGAGCTCCATGTGCTCAGTGCTGAAGAGTCAGAGTCTCAGAGACAGGGAGCTCCATGTGCTCAGTGCTGAAGAGTCAGTCACAGAGACAGGGAGCTCCATGTGCTCAGTGCTGAAGAGTCAGAGTCTCAGAGACAGGGAGCTCCATGTGCTCAGTGCTGAAGAGTCAGAGTCTCAGAGACAGGGAGCTCCATGTGCTCAGTGCTGAAGAGTCAGAGTCTCAGAGACAGGGAGCTCCATGTGCTCAGTGCTGAAGAGTCAGAGTCTCAGAGACAGGGAGCTCCATGTGCTCAGTGCTGAAAAGTCAGAGTCTCAGAGACAGGGAGCTCCATGTGCTCAGTGCTGAAGAGTCAGAGTCTCAGAGACAGGGAGCTCCATGTGCTCAGTGCTGAAAAGTCAGAGTCTCAGAGACAGGGAGCTCCATGTGCTCAGTGCTGAAAAGTCAGAGTCTCAGAGACAGGGAGCTCCATGTGCTCAGAGCTGAAGAGTCAGAGTCTCAGAGACAGGGAGCTCCATGTGCTCAGTGCTGAAGAGTCAGAGTCTCAGAGACAGGGAGCTCCATGTGCTCAGAGCTGAAGAGTCAGAATCTCTTTTTCTTTCTTTTACAAAAAATATTTGAAGAAAAATATTGCTCTCTGCTATTTTGCCTTTTGTCACATTCTTATAAACTCTTTTTATTTTGGACACATTTACAAAACAAAATATTTCCGGGCTGGGTGAGGCACTAGGGTAGATCCATCCTCCCCTTCACCCTCCCTCTCCCAAAACAAGTGCACCTAACTCCACGGTGTGAAGAAGATCAACCAATCAGATCCTTCCTCTCTCCAAGACGAGGCTCTGACCACTCCCCCCGGATAGAAACACGAACCAATAGGAAACCAGAGGAAGTGGATTCATTAGGGTTAGGAAACAAACAAACAATAGGGCCCAATCAGCAGCCAATCAGAACACTTGTTACAAGCACTCGTCATCCAGAGGACTGGAGAAGGACCCTCATCCGTACTTTAGAAAGTGATGCGGGAGTCACTCGTCATCCAGAGGACTGGAGAAGGACCCTTATCCGTACTTTAGAAAGTGATGCAGGAGTCACTCGTCATCCAGAGGACTGGAGAAGGACCCTCATCCGTACTTTAGAAAGTGATGCAGGAGTCACTCGTCATCCAGAGGACTGGAGAAGGACCCTCATCCGTACTTTAGAAAGTGATGCAGGAGTCACTCGTCATCCAGAGGACTGGAGAAGGACCCTTATCCGTACTTTAGAAAGTGATGCAGGAGTCACTCGTCATCCAGAGGACTGGAGAAGGACCCTCATCCGTACTTTAGAAAGTGATGCAGGAGTCACTCGTCATCCAGAGGACTGGAGAAGGACCCTCATCCGTACTTTAGAAAGTGATGCAGAAGTCTTCTTCAGTCCAAGGCGGGAGTCTTCTTCAGCCCATGTGAGTCTCCCACATTCAGGAAACTTATTCATCACTTATTCCATCATTCAATACAATCCATTCCTCACTGTCCCCGTCTCCTTCCGCACACGAAGGAAAACAACAATCAAGAGCAGCTTTCTCTCCTTCGTGTGCAAAACATTCCAAACATCTGACATATCAAAATATCAATCTCTGATCAGTCTATATCAGTCTGTGTGGAGCCCCTGCTGCGCAAGGCCGAGGACCGGGCCTGGGAGTCTGCTGGGAGGGCTGGCCAGGCCAGCTCTGCGGGGCTGGGATCCTGTCCCGCTCGACCCAGGAGAGAGGGAGCTCCGAGGGGAATGCGGGTCAGCTGACACACACAGCTGATCTGGAATGTGTCGCTGGGAGTGTGTGTCAGTGAGTGGAGTGGCTGCCCCCTCTCTCTCTCTCCCCGCTCACAGGGTCACCTTGCTCAGCCGGTTGCTCAGGCAGCCCCCCCGGCAGGCCCGTGGCAGCGTGGCACTCGAGTGGCTGCGCAGTTTCACCGCCCGCCCCCCAACAGCCCAGTCCTTGTGCCTCAGGAGGAAGTCGAAGTTGGCCGAGCTGTTCATGGCGTAGAACACGTTGGCATTGTCCGGGATCAGCAGCTCTGTGGGAGAGGAGAAGAGCTTATATTATACTAGTTTACCCCGGCTTGCTGTGCTTATTCATGCACCCCGGCTTGCTGTGCTTATTCATGCACCCCGGCTTGCTGTGCTTATTCACGCACCCCGGCTTGCTGTGCTTATTCACGCACCCGGCTTGCTGTGCTTATTCACGCACCCGGCTTGCTGTGCTTATTCACGCACCCGGCTTGCTGTGCTTATTCACGCACCCGGCTTGCTGTGCTTATTCACGCACCCGGCTTGCTGTGCTTATTCACGCACCCGGCTTGCTGTGCTTATTCACGCACCCGGCTTGCTGTGCTTATTCACGCACCCGCTTGCTGTGCTTATTCACGCACCCGGCTTGCTGTGCTTATTCACGCACCCGGCTTGCTGTGCTTATTCACGCACCCGGCTTGCTGTGCTTATTCACGCACCCGGCTTGCTGTGCTTATTCACGCACCCGGCTTGCTGTGCTTATTCACGCACCCGGCTTGCTGTGCTTATTCACGCACCCGGCTTGCTGTGCTTATTCACGCACCCGGCTTGCTGTGCTTATTCACGCACCCGGCTTGCTGTGCTTATTCACGCACCCGGCTTGCTGTGCTTATTCACGCACCCGGCTTGCTGTGCTTATTCACGCACCCCGGCTTGCTGTGCTTATTCATGCACCCCGGCTTGCTGTGCTTATTCATGCACCCCGGCTTGCTGTGCTTATTCATATGCATTCCCATACCTCTCTACTCTTTACCATGCTTCCATTGGGCTGAATTACACTTTGCTGTGCTTTTACTGTGTTTAACAAACACTCAATACTGCTCCATTTAGTTCTATATCTGCTATTGCTGGCTGCAGACATTACCCATGTGTATTATTATTCTTATTGTATTCCTGTGGGCTGTGTGGTGTTATTCCTGTTCTTATTGTATTCCTGTGGTGTTATTCTTGTTCTTATTGTATTCCTGTGGTGTTATTCTTGTTCTTATTGTATTCCTGTGGGCTGTGTGGTGTTATTCTTGTTCTTATTGTATTCCTGTGGGCTGTGTGGTGTTATTCCTGTTCTTATTGTATTCCTGTGGGCTGTGTGGTGTTATTCTTGTTCTTATTGTATTCCTGTGGGCTGTGTGGTGTTATTCCTGTTCTTATTGTATTCCTGTGGGCTGTGTGGTGTTATTCCTGTTCTTATTGTATTCCTGTGGGCTGTGTGGTGTTATTCCTGTTCTTATTGTATTCCTGTGGGCTGTGTGGTGTTATTCCTGTTCTTCTCACTCACCTCTCTCCTCAGAGATGACCTGCACCAGTTCGTAGCGGTCGGACGCCTCGCTCTCCAGGTTGTGTTTGCTCATGGCTCTCGTGATCACCGCTGGGGTCTTGTCTTGACTGGTGAGCTGTGATAACAAACACCAAGACGGTGAGTCCCAGCCCAGCACACACACACACACACACACATACAGCCTCTAACCCTAACCCTAACCCTGCACACACACACTGCCCTCCCTAACCCTCCCTCCCTACCTAACCCTCCCTCCCCTCCCATCCTTGTACAGGTTACTGTTGTTGGTCTGTACCTCTCTCCTCCCTCCTCCTCCTCCCTCCTCCTCCTCCTCCCTCCTCCTCCTCCTCCTCCCTCCTCCTCCTCCTCTCCTCCCTCCTCCTCCTCCTCCTCCCATCCTCTCCTCCTCCTCCTCCCTCCTCTCCTACTCCCTCGTCCTCTCCTACTCCCCCCTCTCCTCCTCCTCCTCCCCTCTCCTCTCCTCCTCCTCCTCCTCTCCTCTCCTCCTCCTCCCCTCCTCTCCTCTCCTCCTCCCCTCTCTCCTCCTCTCCTACTCCCCCTCTCCTCTCCTACTCCCCCTCTCCTCTCTCCTCTCCTCTCTCCTCCTCCTCCTCCTCCTCCTCCTCCTCCTCCTCCTCCTCCTCCTCCTCCTCCTCCTCCTCCTCCTCCTCCTCCTCCCTCTCCTCTCCTCCTCCTCCTCCTCCCCCTCTCCTCCCCCTCTCCTCTCCTCACCAGGATGCTCTTGTACAGGTTCCCATTGCTGGCCTGCACGCTGACCCGGATGATGCAGCTGTCCTCGTTCTGCTGGTTGTAGACAGGCAGGGGGAGTGCGCTGGAGCCCGACACGGAGCCTGTGCGTGGGGGGCTCCGGCAGCGAGGGGGATGAAGACGAGGTGTCCATGGAGTGGATCGAGGAGCAGGACGAGGACTCTGAGAGCTGAGGACAGATAAGAGGGGGACAGGACTGTCAGGAGGGGGGCGGGGCTGCACTGGACTGTCACAAGCACATCTGTCTGGCTGCCGTGTCTCACTGAACTGAGCTTTCAATCCCTGTGTTTAATGGACCTGGTTAAAGAAGTACCGTATGATCAGGATGTCAACGCCTGCCTTTCCTGCACAAGGCTGTCTGTAATGAAGCTCCTCTCTTTATATGCTGGGGGCTCGGGCTGTTCTTCGTAAAACCTCGGACGCTACTGTGCCTGTGACTGGCCCTGTGAATGAAGCGCTGGCTGTACCTTCTTCAGGGGTGCGTCGGGGGTCTGGCAGGCCACCTCGAGCTCCGAGGGGCTGGAGTCGCTGGACGAGACGCTGACCGAGTCCATGCTCTCCCCGGAGCTGCCACTAGGGGGCGACTTGGGGCTCTCCTTCACCGGCGTGCTGCTGGCCACCGCGTCCGCATCCAGGAACAATCTGCCAGGAGAGACAGGGGAGAGGAGGAGTCAGAGAGGGGAGGAGTCAGTCTTTGATGGGGTGTTTGCAGACCAGTCTCTCCATACCAGTCTCTCCAGTGAAGTGATACTCACAGGCTCAGTCTCTTCACCATGCTCTTGCGAGGCTTCGGGGAGGTGGGGCTGCTGTCTGCGACACCTTCGATCTCACAGGACAGGGGTGTAGCTGCACGAGAGAGAGAGAGAGAGAGAAAGAAAGAGAGAGAGTGAGAGGGAAAGCACACAATAAGACTAGACGCAGACCATACACTCCAGGCCCTCAGCTCCAACAGCGTGGCTTAGTGGTTATAGCTGAGGCACTGGGAAGGAGGCAGTGTGGTCCAGCACCCCACTCTTGTTAGGAATGAGTATTAAGAGCCTCAGGCGCTCCTCACCTCTCCTCGTCAGTTAAGTGCTGCTGGCTCCTGAACCAGCGCAGGAAGGCCTGGTCGGGGCTCAGGCAGTAGCTGTTGCATGCGGACTGCAGGAGCTTGATCTGCGCAATGACCTCGAACTCCTAGAGACAGAGAGAGAAGAGAGAGAGACGGGCAGCAGCGTCAGGTAGTGCAAGACCCGGCACCAGGCCTTCCTTTCACAAGAGAAAAGCTGTCTTCACTACTTTTAAACTCCTGATCTGTAGTGACATATCAGTGCAAACTCACCCTCCGTCTCTTCTCAAAGTTAATCAGACCGCCCTGTGGAAACAAAACCAAACCTGTGTTAATCCGAGCTGCTCGAACCCAGGACCCCCCACACTGCAGGGACGAGTGCACATGAAGACACAGAACAAAGGATCAAGTGTCTTAAATAACCTGTCATGTGATCTATACACAGGATGATGGGAAAATCCTGAACAGTGAGTGGATGATTTCTCATACGTTATCAATAATGCAGGGCTGGGGAGAGAGGAGATGAGAGAGGAGATAAGGGAGGAGAGGGAAGGGGAGGAGAGGAGATGAGGGAGGAGAGTAGAGAAGGGAGGAAATGAGGGATGAGAGTGGAGGGGAGAGGAGGAGATGAGGAAGGAGATTAGAGAAGGGAGGAAATGAGGGATGAGGGAGGAGAGTAGAGAAGGGAGGAAATGAGGGATGAGAGTGGAGGGGAGAGGAGGAGATGAGGGAGGATAGGGGAGGAGAGGAGAGGAGGAAGGAGAGTAGAGAAGGGAGATGAGGGATGAGAGTGGAGGGGAGAGGAGGAGGTAAGGGAGGAGAGTGGAGAAGGGAGGAGAGGGGAGAGGAGGAGGGAAGAGAGGGGAGAGGAGATGAGGGAGGATAGGGGAGGGGAGGAAAGGAGAAGATGAAGGAGGACAGGAGGAGATGAGGAAGGATAGGGGAGGGGAGGGGAGGAGGAGATGATGGAGGATAGGAGGAGATGAGGGAGGATAGGGGAGGGGAGGAGAGGAGGAGATGACGGAGGACAGGAGGAGATGAGGGAGGATAGGGGAGGGGAGGAGAGGAGGAGATGACGGAAGACAGGAGGAGATGAGGGAGGATAGGGGAGGGGAGGAGAGGAGGAGATGACGGAGGACAGGAGGAGATGAGGGAGGATAGGGGAGGGGAGAGGAGGAGGAGATGACGGAGGATAGGAGAAGATGAGGGAGGATAAGGGAGGGGAGGGGAGGAGGAGATGACGGAGGATAGGAGGAGATGAGGGAGGATAGGGGAGGGGAGGAGAAGATGAGGGAGGGGAGGAGGAGATGAGGGAGGATAGGAGGAGATGAGGGAGAATA
>CM060258.1:283175-295675 GCA_030684275.1 Acipenser oxyrinchus oxyrinchus | reverse complement strand
CAGAGAGCTCCTCAAACATCAGCATGCTGTCCCTGTGGGGGAGAGAGAGGGTAAGCAAGGGTCCCAGTGGAGGAGAGAGGGGCAGGGGGAGGAGCAGGGGAGAAGGGGAGGGAGAGAGGCAGGCAGGAAAGGAGCAGGAGGAGGGGAGGGAGGGAGAGGGCAGGGGAGAAGGGGAGGGATAGAGAGAGGGTAGGGGAGAAGGGGAGGGAGAGGGGTAGGGGGAGAAGGGGAGGGAGAGAGGGGCAAGGGGAGAGGGAGAGAGGGGCAAGGGAGAGGGGAGAGGGAGAGGGGCAGGGGAGAGGGAGGGGAGGGAGGGGGGAGGGAGGGAGAGGGAGAGGGAGAGGGAGGGAGAGGGAGGGAGGGAGAGGGGCAGGGGGAGAAGAGCGGGGGAGAGAAGGCCTGCAGACTCACTTGGGGACACTGGCCCAGGTCCTCTTCAGCCGATAGATGGGATTGGACTGGAGAGCTGAGATGATCGCTCGCAAGGAGGAGAAGTTCTTCCGGATCCGGCATTCCTGGGAGACACAGGATAAGATTCCAATCAGAACAGGGCTGGAATTCCCATGGAGGGGTTCAGTAAAACGCTGTGTTTGTTCTGTCTGTTGTAACACTTGGTAACAGACAGGCACCCTGTGCTCCTTTACAGAGACAATTCCTACAAGAATCTGAAGTTTAACGTGTGCTTTTCATACATCTCATACACACACAGGCCCACTCTTCCTGTTATGTTAATGCTGGCAACACTCCCTCGCTCTCACATTCTTTCTTTCCGCTGGAACCCTTCCTCCGCAGAGCAGCACAGCTGAGAAAATACACAACTTCAAATAAATATGAGAAAAATAATAATACTGTAAAACTTGCCGGGCTCTCTGGCAGCGGGAGAGTGTTCTTTACCATGCCTCTCGCCAGCACCCCTGCCAATCCACACAGCCTGCAGCACAGTGCTGGCCCCCCGCCCCCCTGGGTCACTTCTCTATTTATAGATCTGCCGACAGGAACACCTTCTTGTTACTCGTGGTGCAAGCTGTATTTGTTGGCTTATTTATTTGTTCAAACGTTTGCAAACACACACAAGAATCTAGATTCAATGCCGCTTTCTATGACTAGCGCATGTGTTTCTAATGGACTCGTCTGGTATTTGAAATGCTTGACTGTGTTAAACCCTGATTCGTTTCCGCCCCTCCCTATACCTCGCCCTGGCTGCACGTACCTGCGCGGTGTTGATCCACTTCTCGATGACCCTGGCGCGGTGCTGTGGCTTCAGGTCCCGGCCCCTCAGCACGGTGCACACCACACACTTGGTGAGGGCGTTGAACTGGGTGATGGTGGCACGGACGGTGGGCGCAACGTGCTTGTTTTCCTTCTTGTCTCTCTGGGACCAGATGGAGCCGAGGCAGTGGTGAGGGATCACCTTCTTAAAGAGCTCCTGGGGAGAGGGGAGGGCGTTAGAACAGGGCTGAGCTCAGAGCTCCTCACTCCCACTGCAGCACTCTCTCTAACCACTGAGCTCATCACTCCCACTGCAGCACTCTCTCTAACCACTGAGCTCCTCACTCCCACTGCAGCACTCTCTCTAACCACTGAGCTCCTCACTCCCACTGCAGCACTCTCTCTAACCACTGAGCTCCTCACTCCCACTGCAGCACTCTCTCTAACCACTGAGCTCCTCACTCCCACTGCAGCACTCTCTCTAACCACTGAGCTCCTCACTCCCACTGCAGCACTCTCTCTAACCACTGAGCTCCTCACTCCCACTGCAGCACTCTCTCTAACCACTGAGCTCCTCACTCCCACTGCAGCACTCTCTCTAACCACTGAGCTCCTCACTCCCACTGCAGCACTCTCTCTAACCACTGAGCTCCTCACTCCCACTGCAGCACTCTCTCTAACCACTGAGCTCCTCACTCCCACTGCAGCACTCTCTCTAACCACTGAGCTCCTCACTCCCACTGCAGCACTCTCTCTAACCACTGAGCTCCTCACTCCCACTGCAGCACTCTCTAACCACTGAGCCACTCTCCTCCCACTGCAGCACTCTCTCTAACCACTGAGCCACTCTCCTCCCACTGCACTGCACTCTCTCCCTGAAGCCACTGAGCCACACTCTCCTCCTCACCACTGCAGCACTCTCTCTACTCACCTGAGCTCCTCACTCTCACCACTGAGCTCCTCACTCCCACTGAGCTCCTCTTCCACTGCAGCTCCTGCCACTCTCTACCCACTGAGCTCCTCTCCTCCCAGCACTCTAACCACTGTCTGTGTCTCCACTGCAGCACTGTGGTCTTTGAGCCAGTGCTGAGTTAGTCACTCCATTGCTCACACTGTCCTCAAGTCTCTGTGTTCCCCTGGTTATCTCACTGCGTGTAACTTTCCTCAGCACACTCGCACAACATGTTCTTAGCAGTGCCAAAGCAACCCAATTCCAGATAAGCCTACCACGATCAGGTTTCTGTTTCTCCAGCAGCACTTCCACTCCTCCAGCAGCACTTTCCATTCCCCAGTTCTTATTCCCCATTCCTCTGAGTTCATATTCCCTATTCTGCTCTCCTGAGATCCTCCAGTTCGTTCTGAGCTCTCCTCTCCAGCTCACTCCCGCTCCCCTCCACCTCCACTCCACTCCCCTCCCTCTCCACTCCTCCACTCCACTCCCGCTCCACTCCGCTCCCCTCCACTCCTCCTCCACTCCCTCCTCCACTCTCCGCTCCTCTCTCCTCTCCACTCCTCTCCACTCCTCTCCCTCCCTCCTCTCCTCCGCTCACTGCTCCTCTCTCCACTCCCCTCCCTCTCCACTCCGCTCCGCTCCCCGCTCCACTCTCCACTCCTCCGGCTCCCCGCTCCGTCCCCACTCCACTCCCTGCCACACCCTCCCACTCCCCGGCTCCCCTGCCACGTCCCAACTCCCTCTCCCTGCCATCCCTCCCACTCCCCGGATCCTCCCCACTCCCCACTCCCGGATCCCTCCCCACTCTCTGCTCCCTCTCCCCTGCTCCCTCCCGCTCCCCTGCTCCCCTGCTCCCCTCTCACCGCGTCCATGAAGGTCAGCTGCTCTGCCACCAGGTCTTCCGGAATGCTCAGGAAATCCTCGGCAGCATCGACCTCCACTTCCTCATCCTCGCCGAGGCAGAAGCTGCTGTTGCCGTGGAAACCACCTGGGCAGGAAGCAAGAAGAATAAGAGCTGCCCTCACCCCAAGCAGGAGGGACGGTGCTTCTGCCTTCCTGCAGCTGCTCAGACACAGCCAGCGTGCGTATTCACATGGGGTCAGGGCTTACTACGGTTACACTAAGCGATACACACTGGGCTTCAATCTGTTCACTATTCCCAGATGAAAAAAAAACAACTTCACACATACTCACAAGCAGCCCCTAAATGAACTGGCATCTCATCTCACTGAACTGGATGCAGAGGCAAGGGCTGGATGTGAATTGCTAACTTCAGGGCTCAAAGAGCAACGCCTCACCATTCACCTGAAGAGCAAGCTCTGCAGTGGAGAGCTCAGTGCGGGTCTCTTATGCTGATGTCAGTATTACTAACTCAGCAGCCGCTAGGGGCAGGTCCGTTCCTGTGTGTTTACTAGCTCTCTGCAGTGGAGAGCTCAGTGCGGGTCTCTTATGCTGATGTCAGTATTACTAACTCAGCAGCCGCTAGGGGCAGGTCCGTTCCTGTGTGTTTACTAGCTCTCTGCAATGGAGAGCTCAGTGCGGGTCTCTTATGCTGATGTCAGCATTACTAACTCAGCAGCCGCTAGGGGCAGGTCCGTTCCTGTGTGTTTGCTCTCTGCTGAGGACTGTGTGATTGAATAGCTTTGAAAGTGTGCTGGTTCTGTTCACACTCACCCTCGCTCTCTGGCTCGCTCTGGTCCTGCCTCTGCAGCTGCTCCAGCAGGTTCTGGGCTCGCCTCTCTGGGTCGGAGCCCGGCAAGGTCCGGTGCAGGTACTCCAGAACCTTGTGCAGGCTGGGGTACTCAGGGGGCTGGTGGAAATCCTCGGGGCACTGATCCAGCCAGGCACGCAGGATGGAGGCGATGGCACTGCAGGGAGGGGAGGGGAGAGGAGAGGGTCAGGGGCTCACAGTAACACACAGGCACACGCACACACACACACACACACACGCACTAGAAGTCTCTTACTTGCTCACGGCTGCTCTGCTGTCGGGGGGGACGGTGGGGCTGCCTGGCTCGTCACTGCCAGTGGTATCCAGGTCCCCGTACCTGAGTGGAGAGAGAGAGAGAGAGAGAGAGAGAGAAAGTTACACACAGAGAGGCAAAATGTCTTCCTGTGCTGCCCCCCCTCCCCCCTCCCTGCTCCCTCGCCCCTCACCTGTCGAGCAGCAGTCCCAGCACGTCCGCGGGGCTGGCGAAGGCCCGGTATGTGGACAGGAAGATGCTGATGTAGGTGAAGTCGTTGTCCCCGAAGGCAGTCAGCAGCGTCTCCACCAGCCGCTCTAGCGTCCCGGCCTTGATGGATCGGATCTTACACGTCTCTAGCTGGCTGACCGTGTGACCCGGGGGCAGCCGGTCACCATCCACCTGGGGGGACAGAGCAGAGAAGCAGGGGTCAGAGGAGAGGGACAGGACAGAGACAGACAGGAGTGAGAGGAGAGGGACAGGACAGAGAGGGACAGGACTGGACACAGGGCACACTGTGGCAGATGAATGGAGACTCTCTCTGACAGCTGGAGAGGGATGAGGTTGTGTTTCCTGTATCTGACAGGGCCCCCTGCTCTCTCCCTCCTCCCTGGCTCCTCTTCCCTTTCCTTCCCTCTCCCAGATCAAGGATGTTGTGCTCCTGCTTTGCTCCCAGACCGCTAGCAGATGTGTCCTGGCAGTCTTGGGAGAAAGAGGGGCATTGTGGGTACAGCAGTGAAGAGAGGCCTTGGCGTTAGCACGCTAGAACAGGAAACCATTCAATCTGGTTTTAATCAAAGCCTCTCTCTCTCTCTCTCTCTCTCTCTCTCTCTCTCTCTGTGTAAACAGGGTTGTAAAAGAAGAACAAAACAAAAACTTTTTTTTTCTTTTCCTCCACGAGTACAAACTCTTGTTCCATTTGAGAGTGGTTCTGGGGCTTGGCAGAAAAACATTTCATTCGAGGGAACTATCTGCTGACCTTAGGGAAAAGAAACAGACAACACAAACATCGCCTTCTTTTGAGTCCTGAGAGAGGAGGCCAAGGAGCAGGGAAGGGCGAGAGATCGGGGGGAACCCTGCCCTCTGCTCCCACTCACCCTTAGACAAGATTCTCATAGTAAAAGCACAGCAAAGTAGAATAGAGCACAATGAAGGCCTGGCCAAGTATAGAAAAGCATTGTAAAGATTAGCGAGTCTGGGAATGCATGTTAATAAACAAGGCAAACCAGGGGAAACTATGGTACTGTGAACTATGGGGAAAGCAGGGTAAGGCATCGCAGCGATTGCTATGATTCATCGCTGCGCGTCTTTCCTAAAAGCAGAGTCCTGTTTCCTCAACCTAAGCGATTGGGACTTGAACTTTGCAGGAGCTCTGGACGGGAGTCTGTGTGAGGGGAGCAGCGCTGTGTAGAACACACTCTCATCACAGACACTGAACTTTTCACACGTTTCTTCCCTGCTTTTAAATCCTAATATTTACAAACAGATGACTTGGGTCGCATGGCCTTGTGTGACAGAGCAATATAGAAGCCTCCCCCCGCACCAGGGGCATAGGGGCAGGGAGTCAGAGACCGCCAAGTCTCTCAGAGCAGGAGGAAGCGAGCCAGCTGCACACTGCATCCCTGTGTCCTGACATGCAGCTCGAAATATTCATTTACTACTGAGAGTGGGGGAGCGGGTGGACAGGGAGTAGAGGTCAGTGGTAGAATACACTATGGAGACAATTAAAGAAAGAAAATACATTTAGTTGAAAATCAGTTTTCATAAGGGTTAGATATAAGTTACATACAGTCCCAGGGATGGAAACAAGACTCCCCTTGCATAGCAGGTTAATCCATTCCTGGTTTCACTATGAGTTTAATGAGACACACCTGAGCTTGTTACTGATACACTGGGGCTGATCAAGCTCCTAGTAAAACCTGGAACGGGTGAAACTGCTGTGCAATAGGAGTCTTATTCCTAACACTGCAGTCCCATGTATGTGTTCCTCAGTCTAGCTGCCCAGCAGGGGCTGTATGAATGGGAGTGCAGCGTGTCAGTCGAGGGACTCCGGTGTGAGTGGAGCTGGGTGGGGTCCCTGCAGGGGCTGTATGAATGGGAGTGCAGCGTGTCAGTCGAGGGACTCCGGTGTGAGCGGAGCTGGGTGGAGTCCCTGCAGGGGCTGTATGAATGGGAGTGCAGCGTGTCAGTCGAGAGACTCCGGTGCGGCGTGTCAGTCGAGAGACTCCGGTGCGAGTGGAGCTGGGTGGAGTCCCTGCAGGGGCTGTATGAACGGGAGTGCAGCGTGTCAGTCGAGGGACTCCGGTGTGAGCGGAGCTGGGTGGAGTCCCTGCCTGCGTGGGCTCTCTCTATCACTTCTTGAATCAGAAACCAGGGCCTGCGTTGCATCAGCTGGGAATTCCAGAGAAAGAGCCGTCTGTCTTTTACAGTAAGAAAACGAGATCTGAGGAAAGAGGAAGTGAAACGGATGCTGGCTTTCCCCCCGCAACAGACTGCAGAGAGCCACCCCGCCAGAGATCTGCCATCGACTGCACAGAGAGAGAGCGAGAGACAGACAGACAGACAGACAGACTGCAGACAGCCACCCTGCCAGAAATCTGCCATCGACTGCACAGAGAGAGAGCGAGAGACAGACAGACAGACACACAGACAGACAGACAGACAGACTGCAGAGAGCCACCCTGCCAGAGATCTGCCATCAACTGCACACAGAGAGAGAGAGAGAGACAGACAGACAGACACACAGACAGACAGACAGACAGACTGCAGAGAGCCACCCTGCCAGAGATCTGCCATCGACTGCACAGAGAGAGAGAGCGAGCGAGAGAGAGACAGACTGCAGAGAGCCACCCTGCCAGAGATCTGCCATCGACTGCACAGAGAGAGAGAGAGAGAGAGAGAGAGAGAGAGAGAGAGAGAGAGACTGCACTCGGTTAATCACAGGGAAACAGTCAGCAGGCACACTTTCAGTATTAGAACAGCAGCAGCATCAGTGTTAGAAACTAAAATTAGAATCACAGAACTGCACTGGTTGCTAAAAAGTCTGAAACAGAAGATACCCGTTCCTCAAGACTCAATACAGCTTGAAGTGAAACAGTGATTTAACACTCTCAGTATTTCTGGATGTCTCCTCACAGTCAAAGCTCTGGTCTGCAGGGAGGGACTGCATTGAAACTCAGCTGAATCCAGCTTCCCATCACACTCGGACTGGGAGGCAGGGTGCTCTGTACTCACCCCCAGCCAGCGTGCTCCCTTGTTGGCAGCCTGTTGGATCTGCACCCTCTTGAGTGTGACATTGTAGACGGCTCCCTCCTCCACCTCCTCTCCCCAGTCCTGGACGGAACTCTGCTGTGGGGAACAGACAGCGGTCACCAGCCAATCAGGAGACACCCCCTTAACCCAACCAGATATCTGAGAGACACTTTGAAACCCAAACAACATAATCAGTCATCTGAGACAGCACCCCACAACCCTCCCCTCCGACACACACAACAACAACTCAAATGCATAGAGCATCTGAGACAGCACCCCACAACCCTCCCCTCCAACACACACAACAACAACTTAAATGCATAGAGCATCTGAGACAGCACCCCACAACCCTCCCCTCCAACACACACAACAACAACAACTCAAATGCACAGAGCATCTTAGCATGCCAAAGACCAACCAACCAACCAACCAAGCAACCAACCAAGAGACATCCCCAAACCCACCCAGCCAATCAGCGTGCAGTCTGTGTGGTCAGTGTGGACCCCTCAGATTTCCTCGCTCTCTGCTCTCCAGAATGACCAGTCCTGGCTCCAGTCCCTTTCCTGGTTTCTGGTACAGCCGAGGGCCCTAAATATGTGTTTTTCCAATCTGTATCGTCTTCCAGCGCACACAACCAGAGACAGAACTGCAGCGACTGCTCCGTGTGTTCAACAGACTACAACAGAAACTCAACAGAAGAGAAACAAAACCACTAGACCTGCTCGAACCAAAAACCCGGAGTGACGCTGAGCCACACCAGTCTACAGCCAAGCAACGCTCAAATATCTACTGAAAGGTAAGAAATCTCAAGTGGCCAGCATGCAGTCTACCTCTCTGCTTGGACAGCCTCCCTGTGCAGAACCCCGTGAGTGGCGGGGCTCTGCTGGGAGGAGCGCTGAGCCCGCACCTAAACTCAGCGCCCTGTTTATTTCAGGATACCCCGCACTGGCGATGCAAAGTGAAAACAAGCACCACAGCCTCGCCTATCCCAAAGCATCTGGAGCACGCTTACAACACAGCGCACTAAACACTGACATTCCGGCCATGCCTCACAGACACGCTGCTGCACTGCAACACAGACATCATGACATCACGCTATCGATTAAAAAACAGTCTCCGGATACCATGAGGTCATCAAGCAGTTTAAAAACAATGCGTTCTATAAAGAAGCACGCGGGCATTTCTCTTGCTCTATTAAATGTCTATGTGCTGAAGAATTACATATCGAACAACGTCATCACTCCCACTACACTGGACAGAATGGTATCGGGGTCAAATTACATGCCGTATTAAAAACCCGAAACACATCTCAAAACGCAATGTCACCCACTATAGCATATAACTGTACAAACAGATCTGTACTTAATAAGCACGCTGCACTGATGTATGTATTTCTTTTAGAAAACAGAACAGCAAACGCGTATTAAAGCGCTCTGAATGCAGGTCGAGCCGCTGTGTGTCACGTGTCTGCATTGTCCCGCAATAAACACAAGTTTACATTGATGGCAATTAATCCGCGTCAAAGGGCCGATAGCCGTCACTCTGTTAATTCAATCCGATTCAGCGAGTTTAATCCACAAACACCTCACAACCCGCCGATAATCCGACATCTAAGAGCGTTACAATCAACAAAACTAATGATTCAGTAGAGAAGTGAACTGAATCGAAAGCAGATCATCTCCAACTACGAACGTGTAATGAAGTAATGTTTGTAAAATGTGCAGCGACAGTCCTCTGCATTCAATAAACAACACTAATAATACTGATACTAATACGAAGACTGCTGCTACTACTACGACTACTAATAATAATAGCGTGTAGCGGCTGTCCTCTGATCAGTACTCATTTATTTACATTGATGAAAGTTGTTTACAGCTTCGTTGTTAAACTGGTATTACGATTGTGGAATTGCGCGGTCGTTGAACCAAAAACATTTTAAAAAAAGATGGTTCTTGTTAAATAAAATGAAGTTTGCTTTGTTTTCGTTACCCCATGTGGAGCGCGTAAACAAATACAAAGCAGACCGCCCGAACGCGAATCAAACCCGCAGCACGATTTGAAACACGGAGAGCGGGGCAGAAATCCACGGAGAGCGGGGCAGAAATCCACGGAGAGCGGGGCAGAAATCCCCGGCGAGAGGGGCAGAAATCCCCGGAGAGAGGGGCAGAAATCCCCGGAGAGCGGGGCAGAAATCCACGGAGAGAGGGGCAGAAATCCCCGGAGAGAGGGGCAGAAATCCCCGGAGAGAGGGGCAGAAATCCCCGGAGAGAGGGGCAGAAACCCACGGAGAGCGGGGCAGAAATCCCCGGAGCACCATCAACTCATTCAGTATGTAGTGCATGAGTAACGGACCTGCTTTCCCGGAGTTACACTGCTCGCTATACGCTAGACGCACACTTGTGTTGTACAGCAGCGGTTTACAAAGTGCAGCATGTTTGTGTATTTGTGCTGTAAACGATGTGCAATGCAAGTCCAATTATTAACGAAAGCTTTTTTATTTTTATTTTTAAAGTAGTGTGCGATACTGTTACTGTTTGATTTCTTCTCTCCACCCCACCGTCATGGCATCGTGTTACTGTTTGACCCCCCCGTCCTGTCCGTTACTTTCCCATACTAAACTAGAACGCCCCCATCCATCACAACACACTCACCCCATCGCACATAAAAACCGAACAAAAGCGTCAAAACAAAAAAAAAAAACTGCCCCGCAAAAATACATTTAGAAGTTGCATAAAGTTACCATTTTATCTTTCCAAGTGAATTTCATTGTGAGCGCTTCCCTCATGGTCCTGCCGCTGCATCTCAGTCCTTTACAGTCCGCTTTACACTGAGGCACTCAGAGGGTTTGGTTTGGGTTTTCCTTCTCCAAAGAAAATCTCCATCTCCGATATGAAAGCACCGCACCGCACCGCTCTGCTCGGATCTCCTCTGTGTGTGTCTCTGCACAGCAGACTCCGCCCCGCTCTCTCTCTCTCTCTCTCTCTCTCTCTCTCTCTCTCTCTCTCTCTCTCTCTCTCTCTCTCTCTCTCTCTCTCTCTCTCTCTCTCTCTCTCTCTCTCTCTCTCTCTCTCTCTCTCTCTCTCTCTCTCTCTCTCTCTCTCTCTCTCTCTCTCTCTCTCTCTCTCTCTCTCTCTCTCTCTCTCTCAAAGACAGACGCAGATTCCTTCAGCCAGACTGTTCAATAGCGGATTGCACAATGGGAGGAATTCCATCAGTTGAGACACGATAGAGGGAGGGAGGGGAGAGAGGAGAGGAGGAGGAGGGTTCCCAGAATTGAACAATAACCTTTAGTTTCAATTTACTATAAGCCAAGAGATACGCGATGATGCTATCATTATGATTCCTATTGAACACTGATTTATTACATACAATATAATGCATTTCATTGTATAAATGTATTATTAGTAGTAGTAGTAGTACGCATGTATATAGTCTGTGTGAGACTTGGTTTTCATTGTATAAAATGCATTATTATTATTATTATTATTATTATTATTATTATTATTATTATTATTATTATTATTATTAGTACGCATGTATGTCTGTGTGAGACTTGGTTTTCATTGTGTGTCTATTGTATTTTTCATCATGCTTTGTTTTATGGTATATGTGCGTCCTTCAGTGTTTTAATCATCTGAAAACAGAAGCCGGTCTAATTACCGGTGGCTGAGAACTCTTAACCGTGACGTCATGTGTGATGTCAAGAAAGAGGACAACAGAGCAGCTCTGTGTGAGCACAGTGTGGGATTAATGCAATTAAAACACAGGGCTGCTGTGCAGATCATTGAAATAGAGGCCAGTGTTTCAGCATAGACAATGTTGTGCAGTTTGGGTTTGTCAGTGTTTCAGCACAGACAGTGATGTGCAGTTTGGGTTTGTCAGTGTTTCAGCACAGACAGTGATGTGCAGTTTGGGTTTGTCAGTGTTTCAGCACAGACAGTGATGTGCAGTTTGGGTTTGTCAGTGTTTCAGCATAGACAATGTTGTGCAGTTTGGGTGTGTCAGTGTTTCAGCACAGACAGTGATGTGCAGTTTGGGTTTGTCAGTGTTTCAGCACAGACAGTGATGTGCAGTTTGGGTTTGTCAGTGTTTCAGCACAGACAGTGATGTGCAGTTTGGGTTTGTCAGTGTTTCAGCACAGACAGTGATGTGCAATTTGGGTTTGTCAGTGTTTCAGCACAGACAGTGATGTGCAATTTGGGTTTGTCAGTGTTTCAGCACAGACAGTGATGTGCAGTTTGGGTTTGTCAGTGTCAGTAAGTGTGTGTGTGTGTGTGTGTGTTGGGGGGGGGGGAGTCCACCTGCCGCTGTGTGTGTGCATGTTTGTCAGTCAATGCTTATCTAAGAGTTTTAGTTAAAAATACTTTCGTGGTTACTATTCATAGTCTTTTTGAGAAGACTAGAGTTTATTTTTAAGAGGGTTTTTATACCTGCAACAGTGTATGTGTGTGTGACAGTGTGTGTCAGTATGTGTGTGTGTGTGTCAGTATGTGTGTGACAGTGTGTGTCAGTGTGAAAGTACAACTCATCGATGCACAGTGATCAGTACAGCCCAGTGAAAGCATCACAACTCATCGATGCACAGTGATCAGTACAGCCCAGTGAAAGCATCACAACTCATCGATGCAGTGATCAGTACAGCCCAGTGAAAGCATCACAACTCATCGATGCAGTGATCAGTACAGCCCAGTGAAAGCATCACAACTCATCGATGCACAGTGATCAGTACAGCCCAGTGAAAGCATCACAACTCATCGATCCACAGTGATCAGTACAGCCCAGTGAAAGCATCACAACTCATCGATGCACAGTGATCAGTACAGCCCAGTGAAAGCATCACAACTCATCGATGCAGTGATCAGTACAGCCCAGTGAAAGCATCACAACTCATCGATCCACAGTGATCAGTACAGCCCAGTGAAAGCATCACAACTCATCGACGCACAGTGATCAGTACAGCCCAGTGAAAGCATCACAACTCATCGATGCAGTGATCACTACAGCCTAGTGAAAGCATCACAACTCATCGATGCACAGTGATCAGTACAGCCCAGTGAAAGCATAAACAACTCATCGATGTAGTGATCACTACAGCCTAGTGAAAGCATCACAACTCATCGATG
>CM060258.1:241682-282675 GCA_030684275.1 Acipenser oxyrinchus oxyrinchus | reverse complement strand
CACAGTGATCAGTACAGCCCAGTGAAAGCATCACAACTCATCAATGCACAGTGATCACTACAGCCCAGTGAAAGCATCACAACTCATCGACGCACAGTGATCAGTATAGCCCAGTGAAAGCATCACAACTCATCGATGCAGTGATCACTACAGCCTAGTGAAAGCATCACAACTCATCGATGCACAGTGATCAGTACAGCCCAGTGAAAGCATCACAACTCATCGATGCACAGTGATCAGTACAGCCCAGTGAAAGCATCACAACTCATCGATGCACAGTGATCAGTACAGCCCAGTGAAAGCATCACAACTCATCGATGCACAGTGATCAGTACAGCCCAGTGAAAGCATCACAACTCATCGATGCACAGTGATCAGTACAGCCCAGTGAAAGCATCACAACTCATCGATGCACAGTGATCAGTACAGCCCAGTGAAAGCATCACAACTCATCGATCCACAGTGATCAGTACAGCCCAGTGAAAGCATCACAACTCATCGATGCACAGTGATCAGTACAGCCCAGTGAAAGCATCACAACTCATCGATGCACAGTGATCAGTACAGCCCAGTGAAAGCATCACAACTCATCGATGCAGTGATCAGTACAGCCCAGTGAAAGCATCACAACTCATCGATGCAGTGAGCAGTACAGCCCAGTGAAAGCATCACAACTCATCGATGCAGTGAGCAGTACAGCCCAGTGAAAGCATCACAACTCATCGATGCAGTGAGCAGTACAGCCCAGTGAAAGCATCACAACTCATCGATCCACAGTGATCAGTACAGCCCAGTGAAAGCACACTGGCACACCTGCAGACTCGAACCCTGGCCTGGACCCAGTCAGACAGGGCCTCCATTAGCAAGGAGAGCAGCTGCTGTGTTCAGTTCCTATCTTTAGATTTGCTCTTTCTGTCTCAATATTCCTCTTGAAGAAGGGGGTTTTTGGTGTCTCTCTCCCTGCTCGCACCCCACTCTTACCTGCCTCCTCTCTGGCTGGCCTGCTCTTGAAGGAGGGGGTGCTGGTGTCTCTCTCCCAGCTCGCACCCCACTCTTACCTGCCTCCTCTCCGGCTGGCCTGCTCTCAAGGTTAGGACTTTCCTTTTCCTTTTCTTCTTAAACTTCTGAAAGCAGCTCATGCTTGCTGTCACCGATCAGTAATATTAATAATAATAATAATAATAATAATAATAATAATAATAATAATAATAATAATTTAAAAAGTAAAATCTCCCCCCTAAAACGTTACGAATGTGAGTGCAATTCTAAAGATTAAAGAATTTGACTTTATCTGACAATCCTACCAATAATAACCCTAACCCTGACAATCCTACCAATAATAACAAAGGAATCAGTCTTATCAACATACCATTATGATATGAAACCAGTGACATCACAATGCCTCTCTGGGCTGGTTACAGCAATCCCCCCTGCAAGCTAGGGGTGATGTCACAGCTTTGTGATGTCATTAAATGACACATGTACTTTCATTGCCAATCACAGTCACTGGGATTCCAAATCCTCCAATCATATCACGAGCCAGTATAGTTTGGATAAACCCACGTCACAAAGGCTCTCTAGCAGAAGCGAACAAGCAAGGATTGGGGGGGGTGGGGTGGGGTGGGGGCAGGATTGAAGTCTTTAAAATCTTGAGCTGACACAGTAATACTTAACCCTAGTTAACCCTAACCAATACTTTACACACAGCACAGAAACCAGAGGACACACGGACAGACTTAGGAGACAGAGGGAAGGAGACTCTTCTTCACACAGAGTGGTGAGGGGATGGAATGGGTTACCTAGTCATGTTGTTGAAGGAGACTCTTCTTCACACAGAGTGACGAGGGGATGGAATGGGTTACCTAGTCATGTTGTTGAAGGAGACTCTTCTTCACACAGAGTGACGAGGGGATGGAATGGGTTACCTAGTCATGTTGTTGAAGGAGACTCTTCTTCACACAGAGAGTGGTGAGGGGATGGAATGGGTTACCTAGTCATGTTGTTGAAGGAGACTCTTCTTCACACAGAGTGGCGAGGGGATGGAATGGGTTACCTAGTCATGTTGTTGAAGGAGACTCTTCTTCACACAGAGTGGTGAGGGGATGGAATGGGCTGCCTAGTCATGTTGTTGAAGGAGACTCTTCTTCACACAGAGAGTGGCGAGAGGATGGAATGGGCTGCCTAGTCATGTTGCTGAGGAAGAATCACTTGGATCCTTTCAAACCAGACTTGACAGAGTTCTGAGATCAATATACCAGATGTATTGAATATCTGACTTGAATATCTCCACAATAATAACTATTCTGCTGCTGACTGATCCTTGATCTAACTGCCGCTCTCATGGTAGTTTACCCTGCAGAATGGAAACGGGGCTGTCTGCAGCACAGACTATCCCATTCATACAAACAGCAGCGCATCTGCTGCACCAGGGCTGTGTGTGGGTTAGGGTTAGGGTTAGGGTTAGTGTACTTGTGTAGTGTTGCCTCAGAAGCATGCAGTTATTAAACAAGCACCTGGACTGCAAAGAGGCTGTAGACCTGCAGCCACAGCTCCAGCAGGGCTCAGCAATGGTGAGCTGCAATTACAATGTCTACAAAGGGACTTTGCTTGCAGTTTATAGCAGAGCTTGACAAATCTAAGGACTCTCTGGCTGTTTGCTCAAGTTCTGTGCTGTTTGACTGTGTCAGGCAGGCAGCTAGTGAGAGGGGCTGCCTGTGCTTAGCTGTCCTTGTTATTTGTTTGGTTTGAGTGGCTTGTTTCAGAAGAGCGGCTGGAGGGAAGGCAGGCCGCTACTTCAAATCTGGAGTGCAGCTGGTTCTCAGGGTCTGCATGTTGCCGTGACGTCACGTTCGGGGAGTCTGGAGTCTCCCTGGAGACTGAGGTGCGCAGTCTGCAGGATGGGAAAGGCCACGACCCCTCGCAGCACCGCAGGGCTGGTCAGTCTCCAGAGAGACAGAGGGCGGGCGGTGATGTCACAGCACAGCTGAGGTGCGTCACTATCTCAGCAGGCAGCATTCCCAGGGTAGGGAGGGGACACCACCAGTTCTAAACTGCACACAGGTCTCTCTGGGTCTGGTTTATATGGACGAGTGCTCATGTGGTACAGGTAGGGAAGTGGTCTAAAAACAAGCAGGACCCCAGTTAGTGACAGAGAGAGTGTTCAGGTCAGGGCTGAGCTGCACTCACGCAGGAGCCTCTCATAGTGCCTGCCAGGGCCAGTCCTTCACCTTTCATAGTCTTTTCTACCAACACAACACAAATAAGAATCAGAGCACGCCCCAGCTTTGCGGTGCGTTTCAATTCCTTGCACAGGGATTGTGTTACAAGACTGTGAATGTCCTCGGAGGCTCTTGGTTTCACCTCCTGTAACCCAGCGCAGGGATGAGAGGGATGAGAAAGCATCCCCCGATGCAATGAGAGAGAGCGCCCTCTAATGAACCCTGCTGTCTACAGTCTGAGAGCTGCTGAGACCGGACTCCTAGCTGTCTGAGACTTCATTCTAGAAATCCTGAACCCACAATTCAATGGGATGCAGTCAGTACGCTTTTAAAACAGAAAGTAGCAGGAAGTGACTTAAGAGCTCAGCTAGTGGGATCTGTAACAGCGTGCTGTCACTTAACACTGATAACATATCATTCTATTGTGCTGTCACTTCGTACTGGAAACATATCATTAAAAGTATCTCACGGAGGGGAGGGGGTCTCTTCAGCAGTACAATACACGGTAACTGTTAAAATAAACCAGCAGTGGCATGATCTTCTGTGTACGAGCAGTGTGTGAGTGTGCGTTTGAATTTGTGTGACAGTGTGCGCTACATCCTGAACGCTCCAATTCAAATATTAAACTGTCCCCCCCGAGCTACATTCAAAATAAACAAAGTGATCTCATGGCTCTTGCAGAACTCTCCAAACTCTCGTCATGCACATACATGTGGACCTCAGAAGTTACCAGACTGATTTACCTGTTGGAACTTTTCAAAGCACTTCTTTTCAACAGAGACCCAGGCACCGAACTATTAACAAACTGCAGATCTGTTAAACAAACAGTAGCAATAGGAGAGAGATTGTACTGCATTATTTCAAATAAACACAAAGCGCAACGAGTCAAAACAAAGCATAACGTTGACAAAACCTTGTTCAGATCTCAACCAGTTCCCAGCGAGAAACAGCAGCCAGCCTTACCCCAAAACACAACCAAACCCAACCCTAACCCTTACCCTGGCTGATTCTTTACTTCCCTTCCTCTTCCCTTTGCAGATGTAGTTTTTTTAATAAGGTTTATAAACCAGATGCTGTGTCTCAGTGCTCTATCCAGCATGAATAATCCAGTGTATCTCCTAATGAGTGAGAATGGCTGCATTGTAATCCCAGACAGTGCAGTCAGTGGCTCTGTCTCTCTTAAGAGACAGTAAGATTAGGAGCTTTTTTTGTTTTAATAACAACAGGAGCCAGAAGAGGAGGTGGGGTCCAAAATCTACAAAATACCGTTTTTAGGGATTAAAGCCTCTCCCTGCCTGCCTGTCTCTGCCTGCCTGCCTGTAGTTTAAGTATGCAGGATTGCAGAGCGTGGGACCTGGGACTCTTTCACTCGTGAGGAATCCTGATAAGCCGTGAGGGGTCCTGAGTGAGGGGCTGATACGACAGCATTCACACGGCTAGCTCTTGAACCACAGATTCAACTCGGGGGCAGGAGAGGGGGTCATTTGTTTCCAGAATCCAAACAGAGCCCTAACCTCCTAATCTGTAGCCTCCCCTCTCCACCTCCCCACACAGTAAAAGTGGGATTTCTTCATTGTGACCCTGAACTAGACCAGACTAAACCAACAGTTTTAAGAAACCTTGTTATCAGCCTGGTGATACAGGAAGCAACAGCAACACCATTGCATTTATATAGTGCATTTGAACCCTTCAACCTGACCTCCTGTGAGTGCAGTGCACGGCCAGGGAGGTATGCAGATAGTAATTCAGTGAGATATCATGACCATGTAACGCCTTGTTGAGAAGGAGCAGGGTCTTAAAATCAGCTCTAGAGACAGATACATGAGCAGGAGTTCAGCTCTTCACATGAGCAGTGAAAGTGAGATCCTGCTCTCCCAGAGAGAGGGGTCTGCAGACAAGCTGACTGATTACAAACTGCACTGTGCCTTTTACTGCAGGAGACACACAGTGGTGCTGAAGCAGCCAGACTGCAGCAGATTAGAAATGATTAAACTGCCATGTAGGTATGATTGGAATCATTTCCTTGAATGAAGTCAGTACTGCAGCAGAAGTAAATAACTGTATATTTAGCTTTATTGTTAAAGATGAAGTTTGACTTCCCTCCCTCCCCGGAGCAGCTGACTGTTCTCATGATTAACCAGCAGCTCCCTCTCTCCACACCTCCCTGGAGGCCGTCCATTCAGAGTGTAAATTTGAACACACTAATGAGAAAGATAGAGAATGGGAACGAGGAAGGTCTGCACCTTGAACAAACACAAACCTGGAACGCTGAATTGCTGTTAGAGCCCCCTTTTGATTTGTGTTGGACTTCAGCCTGTCATTCATAGGATACTTGGGATCTGCTGTCAAAGAGTTTAGCCAGTCTTTAATTAACTCCTGCTTTTTAAAGAGAACATTCCATGGAAATGATACAAAACTGAGAAGCAAATAGTTTTAGATTGCTAAAAGACCAGGTATAGTAGTACTTAAGTTGTTGGGGCTTTGTGTGTGTGTGTGTGTGTGTGTGTGTGTGTGTGTGTGTGTGTCTGTGTATAAGTGAGTGTGTCTCTGTGTGTGTCTGTGTATCGGTGTGTATATGAGTGTTTGAGTGTGTCTGTGTATCGGTGTGTGTATATGAGTGTGTGAGTGTGAGTGTGTGTCTGTGTATCGGTGTGTATATATTAGTGTTTGAGTGTGTGTCTGTGTATCGGTGTGTGTATATGAGTGTTTGAGTGTGAGTGTGTGTCTGTGTATCGGTGTGTGTATATGAGTGTGTGAGTCTGAGTGTGTCTGTGTATCGGTGTGTGTATATGAGTGTTTGAGTGTGAGTGTGTGTGTGTATCGGTGTGTGTATATGAGTGATTGAGTGTGAGTGTGTGTCTGTGTATCGGTGTGTGTATATGAGTGTTTGAGTGTGAGTGTGTGTCTGTGTATCGGTGTGTGTATATGAGTGTTTGAGTGTGATTGTGTGTCTGTGTATCGGTGTGTGTATATGAGTGTTTGAGTGTGATTGTGTGTCTGTGTATCGGTGTGTGCATATGAGTGTTTGAGTGTGTGTCTGTGTATCGGTTTGTGTATATGAGTGTTTGAGTGTGAGCGTGTGTCTGTGTATCGGTGTGTGTATATGAGTGTTTGAGTGTGAGTGTGTGTCTGTGTATCGGTGTGTGTATATGAGTGTTTGAGTGTGTGTCTGTGTATCGGTGTGTGTATATGAGTGTTTGAGTGTATCTGTGTATCGGTGTGTGAATATGAGTGTGTGAGTGTGAGCGTGTGTCTGTGTATCGGTGTGTGTATATGAGTGTTTGAGTGTGATTGTGTGTCTGTGTATTGGTGTGTGCATATGAGTGTTTGAGTGTGTGTCTGTGTATCGGTGTGTGTATATGAGTGTTTGAGTGTATCTGTGTATCGGTGTGTGAATATGAGTGTGTGAGTGTGAGCGTGTGTCTGTGTATCGGTGTGTGTATATGAGTGTTTGAGTGTATCTGTGTATCGGTGTGTGTATATGAGTGTGTGAGTGAGTGTGTGTCTGTGTATCGGTGTGTGTATATGAGTGTTTGAGTGTATCTGTGTATCGGTGTGTGTATATGAGTGTTTGAGTATGAGTGTGTGTCTGTGTATCGGTGTGTGTATATGAGTGTTTGAGTGTATCTGTGTATATGTGTGTGAATATGAGTGTGTGAGTGTGAGTGTGTGTCTGTGTATCGGTGTGTATATGAGTGTTTGAGTGTGTGTCTGTGTATCGGTGTGTGTATATGAGTGTTTGAGTGTGAGTGTGTGTCTGTGTATCGGTGTGTGTATATGAGTGTTTGAGTGTGATTGTGTGTCTGTGTATCGGTGTGTGCATATGAGTGTTTGAGTGTGATTGTGTGTCTGTGTATCGGTGTGTATATATTAGTGTTTGAGTGTGTGTCTGTGTATCGGTGTGTGTATATGAGTGTTTGAGTGTGATTGTGTGTCTGTGTATCGGTGTGTGTATATGAGTGTTTGAGTGTGAGTGTGTGTCTGTGTATCGGTGTGTGTATATGAGTGTTTGAGTGTGATTGTGTGTCTGTGTATCGGTGTGTGCATATGAGTGTTTGAGTGTGAGTGTGTGTCTGTGTATCGGTGTGTGTATATGAGTGTTTGAGTGTATCTGTGTATCGGTGTGTGTATATGAGTGTCTGTTTGCGAGGGAGCGTTCTGTAATAATGACCCAACAATCTCCACTAATATCTCGTTAGCGCTTTTGTGAACAATTCCATGCCGGTGTCAAATGTAACAAAATCCGATCCCAGTAAACCCAGTAAAGCTAAAGCAGTTACACAAGTGCTCGCTCCCCCTTGCCCCTCAGCAGATCTCTGGACCTCCGCAATCTACAGTACAGTCTGTGTCTGAAGACAGTATAGTCTTTGCCCCGAGACCTGTAGAACATTTCTTATTACACATTAACTTTCTCTACTGCCAGATCTATTCTTGTTTTAAAGCTTCCTGTGACATTACTGTACACTGTGCAAAAGTTACAAATTCAACACGTCTCAGTTAATCAGCTGTAACACCCCCACTAGCATTGATACATTTGCACTGTCACTTAGAAGTTTCCCCATGGTTATACGATGCATTTACCATGTTTTGCTTTGTTTTGTAATATGCTTCATCATACCTGTCTGTGCTTTACAATACTCACCTATGCTGCACCATGCTTTCACTGTACTTTATTACACTTTGCAAAGCCCCTCCAAACTATCACCGGCTCCTGACATTCAGGGGTCTTGCTGTGGCCCCCTACAGTCCCCCCAGAGACAGGGGAGGGCTGGTGGCACGCACAGGCTGCCCACTGCCCAGTGACTGGGCCCTGGTCCTCTGATAAGCTCCCACACATGACCTGCATAAAGAGTTCTTTGTTCCAGAAAAATGGAATCGTCTTGCACAACCAGAGAATAGCCCTAATCTTATTCAGAAACAGGGCTGTTTACTGTACCAGAAAAAACACAAAACAAAATACTTGTAATCATATTAACAGTCATTACCATGTCCGCCACCAGCTTGAAAAACAACTCCAGCTCAGTGGAGAGGGTGGTTATCCTGCAGTGAAGCTAATGAGACGGAAACATCATGAAAACATCGGTTTGTGCTTATTAGATTAACTATGGAATAAAATCACCAGCTTTCTTGAAGAGGCTTTTGAGGTCTTGAAAGCTAGTGCTTTTGTATCACAGCTAATCTAATAAGCAGTATTGCATCTTTACATATATTCTCACTATAACCTTGATTAACATGTCAAAAACAGGTCTCTTAAATCTTCTAAATGTGTGTTTAGTGGAATTGCCTGCTGTGTTTCATGGATCCTCTAACGCCCTGTGACTCTCCTGTGTTTCATGGCTCCTCTAACGCCCTGTGATTGCCGTGTTTTACGGTTCCTCTAACGCCCTGTGATTGCTGAGTTTCACGGTTCCTCTAACGCCCTGTGATTGCTGTGTTTCGCGGCTCCTCTAACGCTCTGTGACTCTGCTGTGTTTCGCAGCTCCTCTAACGCTCTGTGACTCTGCTGTGTTTCATGGCTCCTCTAACGCTCTGTGATTGCTGTGTTTCACGGCGCTTCTAACGCCCTGTGATTGCCGTGTTTCACGGCTCCTCTAACGCTCTGTGATTGCTGTGTTTCACGGCTCCTCTAATGCCCTGTGATTGCTGTGTTTCACGGCTCCTCTAACGCTCTGTGACTCTGACGTGTTTCGTAGCTCCTCTAACGCTCTGTGACTCTCACGTGTTTTATTCCACAGGAAATAAGTGTTATAAAGCACAGTCTGCGTAGAGCTTTAAACTAATTTGCTGCATCTGAAAAACTACAGTGAAACTGCATTGGAGAAGAACTCCTATTCATCTACGAGTTCTAATCAAACTGCAGTGGAACTAACTGGAGCCCTCAGCGTGCAGACGAGATGAATGATACCTGCTCTGAACAGACAGCCTTGCCGTGCGTTCCAGTAATGAGATCAGCAGGCTGTGGAATTGTTTCCAGGGCAGGCAGGCAGGCAGGGTGCCCCCCCACACACACTCACACACGCACGCATGCACACACACACACACATGCACACATACGCACACACACTCACACGCAAACACACACTCACCACCTAACCCCACCCTGCAAGCTAAACTCTGCAAATCAGATTAAAACAGCCATCAAGAGTTATAGCTCTGGTGCCATTTTCACTGCCACCCACTTCCTGCTGGATTTTATTAACTCTGAAACATGCTCAGGATGTAGACAGGGCAGCCCTCTCCTCCATGCATGTTCATAGTCCTGCAGTGCTGACTTGCAACAAAATGCTACACTTTCATGGAATGGCTCCCTGGCCTCTCCTGGCTGTTGTTTGCAGTTGAATCTCTTCTATGTCTCTGTGAGGGAGGGGGAGTGTTTGACAACCTTGAAAAGGTTTATTTTTACTTATTTTATCATTTTTTGTAGCTGTCTCACTGGACACAGCAACCAACCCAGAAGTCCCTGGTTGTCAGTGGAAGTGTTTGGAGAGGTGAGGTTTCACACAGCAGGACTGATGATGACAATCTCTGGGTTTAAATCATTCACAGCACAGAACCTTCTCCGCCAAAACATCAATCTGTCAGCACGACTTATCAAATGACATTCAAAAGACAGCTTTGTGTAGTTTCCTATTTTTTTGTATGTGTTATTTTCTTTTCCTATTTTTATTTTTTTTTGTTTCCGGCAGGACAATCTTTCTCCACAGAAATGTTTGTGTTTTTTTAAAACAATGGGAAAATTCCGACAGCGGTTCTATTGATTGGTTCAGTTCAAAGATTCCCTTTACTGCCTCTCTCCTGTCAACAGTCAGGTCTGAGAGCAATTAACCCTCCGTGTGTGATTGTGAAACAAGCTTCTTCTGAGAGCAGCGTGTCCCAGGCAAAGTTCAACAAACTGCAAGCGCAAGCCTCAATCAGCATCAGATACAAACACATACATAGACACATACATACATATACAGACACATAATCCACGCAGTGAGCCTGCATTCCTGGCACCACACAGGACAAAGAAAACCACAAGGAAGTTTTATAAAAGGCAGGTTTGCAGATTTTGCAACAGCAGAAAACTTGGCACCAGTTTCTTTCATCACGGAAAGAAAAACTCTTCACTGTTGCAAAAAGATAACAAAAAAACAACTGGGAATGCTAGTGCAGGATCTCCCACAGCCGCCCAGCCTGCCTCCCATCACCTCTTTACAGAACAATGAGGCAGCTTGGCTCTGGGGTGAAATGCTGGGGCTCTGAGGGGCTGCAGTGAATTACACTGATAACCCCAGAGCGAGCCCATACAATGGTACATGGTATTTTTACAGTTTTACCATGCTTTCCCTTGGTTATACCTGCATTTACCACAGTTTGCCATGTTTATTAATATGCTTTACTATACCTTGCAATTATTTATTCCACTTTGCTGTGCTTTTACTGTGGGAGGGCAGACTCAGTGACTGCACAGGACAGTGACTCAAGGAGTTTACAGTGTACCGGCAGTCAGGTTATTCAGTATTGCATGAAAGTGGTGGGGTTCCTCAGAGCTATCCTATCTGACTGACCTGTGTCTCATACTGCTGCTGGTCAGGCCTGTCCTGGACACTGGAGTGTCATTACAAAGCAGGGAGGGTTAGGGTCAGAGTTAGGGTCAGGGTCAGGCCTGTCCTGGACACTGGAGTGTCATTACAAAGCAGGGAGGGTTAGGGTCAGGGTTAGGGTCAGGGTCAAGCCTGTCCTGGACACCGAGGTGTCATTACAGGGCAGGGAGGCCAGCTCGCTCGCAGCTCACCCTCCTCACTCCTTTTGCCAGCGAAGACTCGCAGTAGTGGGATTTTGCCAGCGCTTGTTGTTCCTGAAGATGAGTTGCGTATTGAGTATTGATAGCTGTTTACAAAGTTAAAAGCACTGCAAGGTGCTGTCGTGAAATCTCTGTAACGCAGGGACGCATTGCAGACAGACCAGGAAACCACTAGAAAAGGAAAGCAATCATAAACCTCATAAAAGAATCCCAGTCCATCTTCTTATCCTGCACACAGATGGGAAGGGTGTGCGTCACAGCGAGTGTGTTGTTAGAAAGCCCCTTGATACACTGAGGCATGTAAACTTGCTTTCTCTGAAAGCACATGATTCGCCTGCGTGTCGGAGTTGGAAAGCTTCCCCCAGACCAGTCTCGAGACTCACAGAACTGCTGAGCAGGAAATGCAGACCGGAGACCCTGAGCAAAGTCTGCACCGCTGTACTACAACACAGAGGCAGCAAGAAAGAGCAAACAGCAGCTTTGAATCATCAACATTAACCTGCTTTTCATTTTAGAAAAATAAATGGTGTAAACTGTATACAAGAGAAAATGCAAAGTGCAGTCCCAGTGCTCTAACCACTGAGCTACTCAAACCCACTGCCTCCCACACTGCACCCTAACCACTGAGCTACTCAAACCCACGCCTCCCACACTGCAGCCCAGCACTCTAACCACTGAGCTACTCAAACCCACGCCTTCCACACTGCACCCAGCACTCTAACCACTGAGCTACTTAAAACTCTCTCCCCCTATACAGAGCTGAGACTCACGCACCCAGGAGCCGCTGTCCTCAGGGGGCCTGGTCTGGTATCTCTGCAGGGCCACGTTGGGCTCCCCCAGCAGCTCCAGCTCCAGGCTCTGCTGGATGTCTCTGATGACGGAGCGGCGCCGGTCGAAGAGAAAGGGGGGCTCTCCAGTGGGGCTCCAGGGGGGCAGCGTCCCGACAGGGCAGTGCGAGATCATGAGCGAGCCGGGCACCTCAGCAACACTGCACCAGACAGAGAAACAGAGCAGCACTGCGGTGGATTCCTTTTCTTTATGTGCAGGTTTGAAGGGCTGCTGGCATGGTCGGTACTCCTCCTGTCCTGCTGCTCTTTCAGATCTCTTCCTCGACACAGTTTTGTTGGTTGACAGCGTCTCTGTCTGTGCTGATCAGCTCCCGATTTCTACTGGTTCTGGATTTCCTATTCCCAGTCTGTACTTGTTCAAAGTGCTCTGCCCCCAGTATATGCCAGTTTGTGCTCCCAGTTTGCCCTGCTGGGATTCCCTTGCTGTGTCGCATGTGTGCAGGACTGTCCAGCACAGCTCTGTGTCTCAGCGCTGTGCGTGTCTCTCTCTCTTTGGTGTGTGAGCAGAGCCTACTGTTCACACTCAGCCACACTATAGACTAGGAGTGCAGCAGTGATGTCAGCGCTGGAGACGTGAGAGAAACAGCTGGAAAACCTGGCCTGGAGCGCGTGGGTGGGAGTGGGAGGAGAGAGGATCCCCCCTCCTTTGTCACTCCGATCGCTCCTCAGAAATCTTAACATCACAACAGCAATATGTTTTTATTATAGGCTGTGCCAGTGTGATGGTGGAGATGAGGGTTTAGACTTTGTGTCAGTCAGTTTTAGAGCATTATGGTACTGTGTTAAAAAGTAACCATAGTGAGACCGCAAACAGGCCCCCTCCCCCTCCCCCCAGAGGTGATGAGGGCTGCACTGCCAGGATGCTCAGTGTCTAAATACACTATGGAGGCCTGGGTTCGAATTTCATATCAACTTAGCCATCAGCGGACCCCTCAGATCACAACAATACCACCCAGTTCAATTCATCCTTTTAAAAGTTTACCACAGTAAAATCGCCAGAGGGGTCCCTGTGAGCGAGGGGGCCCTAGCCTGGAGCCCTGTGTCTGTGAGCAGGGGAGGAATGAAAGCAGAGGGCCATGTGTCAGACCTGGTTAATCTGAGGCTGAATAAACTGCTCTGGGGACGCAGTCGTGTGTGAAATGCTGTTTTTCACTGAGGATTAGTCTGGACCAGCCAGTGCTCTGACACAGACCCTCTCTCTGCATTCCTGACGTGTCCTCTAAAGAGCAAGCCTGACGCCCCCACCCCGAAACACACTACCCCCGTCACTGCCAGCCACTTGGGGGCGCTAGTGACAGGACACACCGCGGTGTAGACAAAACCAGGGCAGCAACAGGGGAAGTTAGAGTAAAGAAACATTGTGCCAACTCTGTCATCTTAGTGTTCCGACCATACCCATTGCATTTCTGCAGCGTCCTTCATGTGCAAGCATCCCAGGGCAGCAAGGCAAAAGAGCTCCAAACTGCTCACTAGAAAATAGCCAAATCAAAAGAGATATGTTTTGAGCTCAGATTTAAAAATACTGACAGAGTCAGCGTTCCGGAAAAAATGTGGAAGTGAGTTCCAAAGTGAAGGAGCTTGAACACTAAAAGCGCTCGCACTGCAGTTTATTAATCAAGTTCTTGGAATTACCCAGAGACCATCATTTGCCGATCGGAAAGTACGAGCCGGTTTATTGGGCAGAAACCATTTTAAAAGCAATTTTGGAGCACTGAACAAATGTGGGTCACACACACACACACACACACAGGCTCACACACACAGACACACACACACACACACACACACGTTTGCATTCCTGTATTTGTGGGGACTTCTCATTGACTCTCACTATATTTTTATTTACTATTTCTACTCCAGTCAGACAAAACTCCACACAGGGTGAAAGTCGACAACAAAACTAAATATTTTGACACTTTTATTATTTTTTTGACTGTATATTTAGTTCTTAAAAACATGGTTTACAAAGTGGGGATGTCCCCACAACGTCCTTTTTTCAGGAGTTACTATCTTTGTGGGGACATTTTCTCAAATTTTGTCTGCACTTTGATAGTAATACCTGCCCACATGCACACACACCCACTCATACACACACACACACACACACACACACACACACACACACACACACACACAGGCACACACACACACACACACACACACACACACACACACACACACACACACACACACACACACACACACAGGCTCACACACACACACACACACACACACACACACACACACACACACACACACACACAGGCTCACACACACACACACACAGGCTCACACACACACACACACACACACACGCACACACACACACACAGGTTCACACACACACACACAGGCTCACACACACACACAGGCGCACACACACACACACACAGGCACACACACACACACACACAGGCTCACACACACAGGCATTGCGAAACGCAGACAGCAGTGAAGGAAGGAATCGTCGACTCAGCTATGCCAGTGTCAAGTTGAATTCTTTGATCACTAACGCCTCTAACAATATGAACAGAAAAATGGAAGTAACCCTCTGGACTGTCCCCCCCTCCCCCTCCCTGGACTCTTGGCATTGCCCTGGGCTTCCTGTGAGGAGGTAAGAACAGTTAATAACAATCTCGTGCTTTGCAGGGTTCACTCATGTATTTGTGGTTATACAGTGTTTCCATCCACTCTTAATCACTGACCCGTCTGAGAGGTCTGTCCAAAGCTCGAAAATCACAGCGGTGGAGACGGGCTGGTCAGGAAGTGGCCAGGACTGGTGACTCCCTAACCATGCCCTGACCAGCGACAGTGAATACAGGACTAGTCCTAGTGACTCCCATACCACACCCTGACCAGCGACAGTGAATACAGGACTAGACCTAGTGACTCCAATACCACACCCTGACCAGCGACAGTGAATACAGGACTAGTCCTAGTGACTCCCATACCACACCCTGACCAGCGACAGTGAATACAGGACTAGTCCTAGTGACTCTCATACCACACCCTGACCAGCGACAGTGAATACAGGACTAGTCCTAGTGACTCCCATACCACACCCTGACCAGCGACAGTGAATACAGGACTAGTCCTAGTGACTCCCATACCACACCCTGACCAGCGACAGTGAATACAGGGCTAGTCCTAGTGACTCCCATACCACACAATGACCAGCGACAGTGAATACAGGGCTAGTCCTAGTGACTCCCATACCACACCCTGACCAGCGACAGTGAATACAGGACTAGTCCTAGTGACTCCCATACCACACCCTGACCAGCGACAGTGAATACAGGGCTAGTCCTAGTGACTCTCAGGTAAAGCTAAGCTGTCCCAAGACAGCTATAAACCTCGACTACACCACCCAGTGCACCATCAAGAGTGGGTGGCTACCTACCATCAATTTGAGAATGTATTTTCTCTTGCACTCTTTGTATGACACAGCCGATCCTGACACAGCAAACAGTGTGTGAGAAATACAGTCTCTACTTGATTAGCTGTAGCCACCCACCGAACACTTCGGAATCTACAATACATACAGCATCTATCTGGAATTTGTATTAAAATGTTGTACATCTCGGTACAGTCACTGCACCCAGGGGCTGTTTCTGACTGGCATACCACTGCCAAGCTATTATTGGGTTTAATATCTTACTTTTATTGCCTATAAAAAGCTCTGTAAAAAAAGATGCAGACCAGGCATTTTGTTGTGCGTGACCATGATGACCTGTTTGTAATTACAGTGTAACTACAGTGACACTGCAGAGCAGGATGTCAAAGTCTACCCAGGCAGTGGAGCTGCTCTTGTCTGAAGCTGTCCTAGACACGCAGGGATCAGGGTCACGGCCTTCTCCTGATCTAAAAGCAGAGCTGGAGGCTTCACTGTCCAAGCACTTCAAATGAAGAACAGAGAACTTCACTGCCAGGACAGCCCTGCACAGACTGTGCACAGCACGTTACACTCCATCTAGGAGACCGTGGCAGTTCCACGCGACAGAAAAAAAGAACAAGATTTCTTATTGCGCTCAAGAATGTGCAGAGAAGGACAGCTTGGGACTTTACTGGAAACGGGTGAAACCACTAGGGTCCAGAGAATCGATCTCAATGCCATGACTGCTCGTTACCTTCATCATTATAACAGGGCTCTGTGTACCAAGGTTAAAATCAAACACCTAACAGTGCATGGGACTCTCGTCAATGTACTGTGCAAATGGGGCTCCCGAGTGGCGCATCCAGTAAAGGCGCTCTGCATGGAGTGCAGGATGCGCTCTATAGTCTGGACGTCGCGAGTTCCAGTCCAGGCTATTCCTTTCCCGACCGAGGACGGGAGCTTCCAGGAGGCGGCGCTCAATTGGGCGACAATGCTACAATCAAAGTCTGCTTTTTAATGAACCTTTTCTTCATTTCAAATGTAAACAAGTATGATTAGGGCCAGTGGAAAATAAGAGACTGGCCCCCTGCCTGCCTGTCTGTCTGTCCTTCTTACTCTCTGTGTGTCTGTCCAGTGCTGGCGAACTACTCTCAGAGTACAGCTGGGAACTGTGCTGTTTCCAATGGCACAGGGGCTTGTTGAAACAGGCACAGGGGAAGCCCAGAGACAGTAAACCTAGAGGAAGCAAAGCTCTCCCTGCTGTCAGTCTCGGGTTTAATAAGAACATGAGACGAGACTGTCTGGCCCCTCAGTGCTCCTCTGGTTCCTAGTAGATGATTGATCTGAAAACAAGTTGGGTCTTAAAGGATCCCAATTTATCAGCATCCCAACCCATCGCACACCCTCATCACTGTAAAGAAGTGTCATCTTCACTCTGTCCCTCTGACTATGTGAACTACTTTTATTATTATTATTATTATTATTATTATTATTATTTGTTTATTTAGCAGACGCCTTTATCCAAGGCGACTTACAGAGACTAGGGTGTGTGAACTATGCATCAGCTGCAGTGTCACTTACAACTACGTCTCACCCGAAAGACGGAGCACAAGGAGGTTAAGTGACTTGCTCAGGGTCACACAATGAGTCAGTGGCTGAGGTGGGATTTGAACCGGGGACCTCCTGGTTACAAGCCCTTTTCTTTAACCACTGGACCACACAGCCTTTTATCATTTTAAAGACCCCAATAAAGCCCATCTTAATTATTATTTGTTCTAGGTTAAATCAATCAATTTCCTAATCCCTAGAGTGGGTAAAACAAGACCCTGGTTGTGTCCAGGCCTGTGTATGTGCTGAGCTCTGCCAGTACAGTCAGTCCTGACTCACAGAGTACCAGGAAATCAGCCTGATACTGACCATCTCTGCATTCCTCTCAACACACACACACACTGACCATCTCTGCATTCCTCTCAACACACACTGAACATCTCTGCATTCCTCTCAACACACACACACACACTGACCATCTCTGCATTCCTCTCAACACACACACACACACTGACCATCTCTGCATTCCTCTCAACACACACACACTCTCACACACACACACACACACACACACACACACACTCCTCCAGTTTCTCGGTGGATCTCTGCTCTGCAGAGTGCGCTGTGCACAGCTGGCTGTAATTGGATACCAAGAACCAGGGAGAGCCCAGAAAAGTGTAGCAGAGCACAGTAAAAGCACAGAAAAACCTTCCAATTTTACCATGCCTGTTTTTATGGGATGAAGGGTTGTTGTATAGGGTTAGTCATTATTGCACACACAGCTGCTAATAACTGGCAAGCAGGAAAGTGAACCGTCAGTGATATTTTTTATCAAAAAGTTGATGGGAAACATATGAAGAGCACAGAACAGCATGGTTCACACAGAAAGCTTATCTTACCCCCCTGCGCTCCCCCAACCCAGTTTGAGAGCCCTTGCGCTAGGCTCTATACTGAAGTTTTAAGTATTGTAATTCTGCTCAAATTATTCCAGTGTGTGTGTTGAGTAGCTTTTTATGCAAGCGTAGAAATGTTCCGGGAAAGCATTGTGAAGAATGGGCAAACGCACATAAGCACTGGCTTGCTAATGTAATGTCTGGTAAAATCTGGGAAAACAAGCTATTGAAAAAGACACCAGTGTCGAAAGTTAGTATTAGTTTTTCTCAGCATTTAAAGTTATAGTCCAAAGTAATGAGAAAAGCATGGCAAACTGTAAAACAAGCTTGCAAATGAACCATGGCAAACTAACGAGGGGACCCCCAGAGATTGCCTGCAGAACCAGCGGCCCGCCCTGCTGTAACCCGACCCGCGGGCCAGATCAGGAGCAGATGTGAGCAGCTGCAGAGCAGCACTCTATGGGGAGCTTCCTGACTGAGGGAACCCCGGAGTTCAAACTGCGTTTCAGATGGAGCGGACCTTAGTCTGGAGCAGAATGCAAGTTCAAAACCTACAACAACACGTTCAAAGTGTTCCTACAGCTTCAGAACCAAAGACTTCACACATAGTGAAGTAAGACTACTTTATATTCTCAGCCTAGATCTTCATTAGGTAGTCTTCTAATAAACTACAGTAAATCGCTCCATATAAACGCCCTGTCTGTCTGTCTGACTATCAACCATAACTATCAAACACTCAATGGTGCTGAGTTTAGAAACCGAATTCCAGTGAAAAACGTTTCGACTTCATTGAAAGACATGGTAAAAAACTTCCAGCGGAAATGTTTGTCAATGTCTGTCTAACTATCTGCTTCATATTAACTCTGTCAGTCTGTCTGTCGGTCGGTCTCTTTAAGTTCAGATCTCCCTCCAGTCTCTATGGAGCTCACAAACACAGCAGCGCTCTGCCCTGGGGGCAGTGAGTGAAGACACAGCTGCCCCACAGTGCCACTCACAGGTCACATGAGGGAAGGCACTGCCAGGCTGCCACTGAGGAAGCCCAAAGTCTGCAGCTGTTTTCTGGTGGAAAGAAAACTGTCGACGGTTCAAAACTATGGCCAAACTACTTTCCAACTCCTGACTTCCAGGTGTCTCAATGGGGGGGAGATAGTTGGTTTGCATTATTTTTTATGTGAATCACAGACTTGTTACACTAAGCAATGTGCATGCTTGTTACATTACAGGGATGGGAATAAGGCTCCCACTGCATTGAGTTTAATAAGACACAGCTGAGCTTGTTACCTATACACTGGGGTTAATCAAGCTCATAGTAAAACATGGAATGGGCGAAAATGCTATGCAATAGGAGTCTTATTTCCACAGCACAGCCAAACCTGTCCCAAGCCCCAGATTGTTGTTTAATTAACGAGTGATGACATAGGAACTCATCCAGGAGCTGTCTAACCAGAGCCTTTACCAGGGTTAGCAAAATGAAACTTATATTGCACTGTTATCACAGTGCTGTGTGATGCACTGCTGTTACAGATTCAGACCCCTGTCGGTGAGGTGTGGTTAAAAGCTCTAAAACCATGAATGCAGACGAGCCCAGCGCTTTTGTATAGCGATTAAGATGCGTGTTTGCCGTGCACGCCCAGCCCTGTTAAGGACTTTTATAAACAGACTGTGAATGTGCTTTGTGCACAGGTGCAGCATGAGATCGTTTCTCCAGATGTCCCTCCCCTGGCCCTGCAGTTCCGTTCTCATGGGCTCTGTCTGCTCAGAGAGACACTCTCAGAGGGAGTCCATTGCCTCTGCCAGCACTCTGTCAGTCCCAGGCCCAGGAGAGGAGCATTTCTGAGGGAACAGATTCACTAACCTCTCCCCCAGGAACTCACACAAAAAACAGGACCTTTACGACTCAGCACAGAACTGCTGGGAAGGAAATAAATAAATACAAGATGTAAAGGGCTGGAGCCAGAGTGTTTGCCCGGGACGTGCAGTGCTAAAAACACAGGGATCAAAATGCCATTATAATCCCAACACACTGTACTAGCCTGGCAAACCCACAGCAGAGCCATTAGCAGCAGACCAAAGCATCCCCAGCCACAGCAACAACATGGCCTTTGTTATGAGTATAGCACAAAGCTCCTGATACACAGTGTAGAGCACAGTGTGTGAATGGAGAACCACATGGACAGGGTGTGAATGGAGAACCACATGGACAGTGTGTGAATGGAGAACCACATGAACAGTGTGTGAATGGAGAACCACATGAACAGTGTGTGAATGGAAAACCACATGGACAGTGTGTGAATAGTGAACCACATGGACAGTGTGTGAATAGTGAACCACATGGACAGTGTGTGAATGGAGAACCACATGAACAGGGTGTGAATGGAGAACCACATGAACAGTGTGTGAATAGTGAACCACATGAACAGTGTGTGAATGGAGAACCACATGGACAGTGTGTGAATGGAGAACCACATGAACAGGGTGTGAATGGAGAACCACATGAACAGTGTGTGAATAGTGAACCACATGAACAGTGTGTGAATGGAGAACCACATGAACAGGGTGTGAATAGTGAACCACATGGACAGTGTGTGAATGGAGAACCACATGAACAGGGTGTGAATGGAGAACCACATGAACAGGGTGTGAATGGAGAACCACATGAACAGGGTGTGAATGGAGAACCACATGAACAGGGTGTGAATGGAGAACCACATGAACAGGGTGTGAATGGAGAACCACATGAACAGGGTGTGAATGGAGAACCACATGAACAGTGTGTGAATAGTGAACCACATGAACAGTGTGTGAATGGAGAACCACATGAACAGGGTGTGAATAGTGAACCACATGGACAGTGTGTGAATGGAGAACCACATGGACAGGGTGTGAATGGAGAACCACATGAACAGGGTGTGAATAGTGAACCACATGAACAGTGTGTGAATAGTGAACCACATGAACAGTGTGTGAATGGAGAACCACATGGACAGGATGTGAATGGAAAACCACATGGACAGTGTGTGAATAGTGAACCACATGGACAGTGTGTGAATAGTGAACCACATGAACAGTGTGTGAATGGAGAACCACATGAACAGGGTGTGAATGGAGAACCACATGGACAGGGTGTGAATGGAGAACCACATGAACAGGGTGTGAATGGAGAACCACATGGACAGGGTGTGAATGGAGAACCAAATGAACAGGGTGTGAATAGTGAACCACATGAACAGTGTGTGAATAGTGAACCACATGAACAGTGTGTGAATGGAGAACCACATGGACAGGGTGTGAATGGAGAACCACATGGACAGGGTGTGAATGGAGAACCACATGGACATGTTGCCACTGGTCATCCCACTGTAGCTGCCCTTGTAGTGTCAGTCTCCGTGCTGAAACAACCTTGTACAGTAACCGGTATGAAGTGTATGACACAGAACTCAGTACCTGCAGCGTGGGGCCAAGCTAACCCTCCCTCCCCCTGGAAGCCGCACAGGACAGAGGCAATGTTAGGAATAAACCGCTTTACATCATGGAAATTAAAATGAACACTTCCGGCCACATTCGCGAAGCTCCGAAATTACTCTCCTTCTGGAAGGAAAGAAAGAACCCCAATCACAATTCTAAAAGGAAGAAAGAACCCCAATCACAATTCTAAAAGAAAGAAAGAACCCCAATCACAATTCTAAAAGAAAGAACCTGAATCACAATTCTAAAAGGAAGAAAGAACCCCAATCACAATTCTAAAAGAAAGAAAGAACCCCAATCACAATTCTAAAAGAAAGAAAGAACCCCAATCACAATTCTAAAAGAAAGAAGAAACAGCTCTAGAATGCTTACAAGTCCCTACATTAAATATAGCGGTTTAGTTCTGTGTTTGGGAACTTTAGCGGCTGCTTTTGTCCAAACAGTTTGCAGTACAGAGCTTTGAAATATAACCCTAAGAGTTGCCTGTTACTGCATGATTGGGTTTCCTGCCAGTAAAACAGTGCAGAGCAGAATGTATGTGATGTGTTAGTACAGTGCAATGAATATGTATTGTTGTGCAGCTCAGTGCTGATGAATCACAGTCTCTGTGATGAAGCTGTCAGGCTGCTTGTGAGAGAGCGGAGGAGAGGGAAGCATGACTCCTTTCCTTTCCTTGCTTATTTGAATGTACTGTATCGTTACACACACACTGAGGTAGACTGAGCGCAATCAACTCCTTTCACTCTCAGAAATCACAAAACAACACTGCGAGAAAACATGGCAAAGCAAGCTCTCAACCTCCCAGGCAGTCTGCTCTGCGGCTGCTCTTGGATGTCCTGCGGGGTCACAGCCTGGACAGCCCCGCTGCACCCCAATATCCAAGCCCAATTCCAGAGCACTTAAAAATTTATAATCTGTTCTCTCCATACCTCCAGGCAAACTGAAAATAAAAACAAGGAAAAACGTCCCCACGAAACCAAGTTGTTCACTGCCACAGTAGTTTGAAAAACATGATCACTGGTGCTCTGGAGCAAAAACTAGGATCCCGGGCACAAATCCCTACAGTCACTACAGCAGAGATACACAGCAGTACAACCCCAGACACTCACCAGAGCAGGCACATACGCCATGGTATTGGGCCAGAACCCGGGCCGGTGCTAGAACTGTCCATGTCGAGCGGCCAGCAGTGTGCTGGTCCTGCTGTACATCCTCTGAGACAGAACCGGGTCCAGAGATCCAACTCTCAGCAATCACTCAGCACGCAACACAGAGCTGGGCCTCAACAGAGCTTTCTGTGCTGTGAGAGAGGGGAGACACACATACTCACACACTCACACGCTTCCTCCTCTTGCTGGGATTCACAGAACAATTCCTGGAAGTGTGGCTGCTGAGCTGTTTAAAAGAACCCCGATCAGACTGTCTGTCTCCCACTGAGCAGAGTGGCTCTGCCAATATCCCAGCGTCAGAACGCAGCCCCATATTAGGGAAGCTTCCTGCCAGGAAAGAAATCCTCGAAAACCCATTCCGACACAGCTTCCTGCTGAAGAGAGAGGAGCATGGAGAGAGAGGGAAGGAGACAGACAGAGAAGGGGAAGAGAGCAGAGAGAGAGTACACAAGGGGGAAGGGGAGAGGTGGAACTCTGTGTACCTCTATTAGCTTTGTTTTTTCCTTTGCACTGGAGCTAAAGCTGCCTGTCTGTAATGAGAAGAGACAGAGCTGGGAGGAGAGCTCAGCTGCTGCTGGCCTTGTTTTGAGTGACACATTGCGAGGGAGGGCTTATTGAAGAACGTTTTCGTAAAATGTGTTTAAAAGTGGAGTGATCTGGTGCATTATGGGAGCCAGTTACAATAAGTGTAGGCTGTTATACATTTATGATCTGTCCCAGTCCTAAGAGCCAGTTACAATAAGTGTGGGCTGTGATACATTTAAGATCTGTGCAGTCCAACCTCTTAACCTGTAATCAACTCAATGGTGTAACACAACACCGATAGTTTTATTAACGTCCTCACTGCTCACCTTATTATAGTTACCCAGTTGAACTTTTAATTTTTAATACGCCTCCCTAACTGTGAAAAACTTTAATTCAAGTGTTTTACTTCATACTTCAAACGGTAAACCACAAACCACTTGATTCTCAATGTATTTATTTTTTCTAGATTATAAGATGAGTCAATTTACGTTTAAAAAATAAAAACCAAAACGACTGGACAGAATATACACAAACCTACTTCAATAAGCTCGTTACAGTAACACACAGAGCATTTACCTACATGATTGTCTCTGTATTTTCTACATGGAATCCCTTAAAAACCAAAGATTAAAATGAAGTTACACTCACCTAGGTATGTGCTGGTATTATCATTTATATTAACGGGAAGATACTTAATTTTTTAAAGATTAATTAATTCAATTCATACACCGATTTCATTGTCTTCAGCTTCTGAGTCTCTGAGGAACCCAACAGAAAAAGCTCGAGGAGGGTTGAAGAAGCCGGGGTCTGCGCGAGAACAGCGAGCTCGCGCCGGAACGCAAGTGCAGCCTTTCCAGTGCGCTCGTTACTATTATGAAACTTCAGAAGTGAAAACATTTCTTGCAGGAAAACACTGAATTTCGACGGAAAACAGTTCAAAACATGACAATGTGATTAAACACGTCGTACTCTCATTTGACTTGATGAAGTTTCAGAAATACTGCAGCACGTTTGTTTGTTTGTGTGTGTATGTAGGAGCAGAAATGTATCTTCGATTTATAATTTTCACAACGAGGTAACAGATCAAAACCCCTTTCCGTTGGGTGTCAGCTGAATACGCCAGTATTACATGTCATGGGTTAGAAACACATACAGTAGACACAAACCAATCGTGTCTGATTGCTGCGGTAAATCAGTAATCACGCCGTGAGCGCCCCGCCCTCCGTCCCGCGCAAGCTGCTCTCCACTGTACTGGGAGCGAGCGCACTGTCCAAGCGTTACCATGGCGCCGGCAACCCGATCACACAGCGAGGCTAAACAGAGAGAGGAGAGGAGAAGCAACACGCCAGGGAGAGAGGAGAGAGAGAGAGAGAGAGACCCGCTCCGGAGACTGCAATATCCCACGACAGAAAACCTGGAAAAGGGCAATCCTGCAGGACACAGAGCCGTTCAGAGCCCCGGGAGGAGGGAGGCTCTACAGGGAGACAGTCGATACACAGACTGAGCCAGCTTCTCACAGGAGAGAGGCCATGATGGGAGCGCAGTAAAAGTAAGTTAGGAATTACTGTTTCACACAGAGATACGTGGAATAGCCTACTGGGTTAAGCATTGGGATCAAAAACACTGAACATAAAACAACACACTACAGCACCGTGTGAAAGAGCCCGGGCCGTCACCCCAGACTCTCCGATCACTGCACCTTCGACTCGTCCCTACAGCACCGTGTGAAAGAGCCCGGGCCGTCACCCCAGACTCTCCGATCACTGCACCTTCGACTCGTCCCTACAGCACCGTGTGAAAGAGCCCGGGCCGTCACCCCAGACTCTCCGATCACTGCACCTTCGACTCGTCCCTACAGCACCGTGTGAAAGAGCCCGGGCCGTCACCCCAGACTCTCCGATCACTGCACCTTCGACTCGTCCCTACAGCACCGTGTGAAAGAGCCCGGGCCGTCACCCCACACTCTCCGATCACTGCACCTTCGACTCGTCCCTACAGCACCGTGTGAAAGAGCCCGGGCCGTCACCCCAGACTCTCCGATCACTGCACCTTCGACTCGTCCCTACAGCACCGTGTGAAAGAGCCCGGGCCGTCACCCCAGACTCTCCGATCACTGCACCTTCGACTCGTCCCTACAGCACCGTGTGAAAGAGCCCGGGCCGTCACCCCAGACTCTCCGATCGCTGCACCTTCGACTCGTACAGTAACAAGTTTCATCACATTTCAACAAGCGTGTTCACAGGTGTGTAATGAGTAAGTGTGCCACACACACAGCTTTATCAAGCACAGTTCTTATTTCATGCTTTAATGCTTTGTGTACTCGCTGAGCGGTACCCAGCTGGAGTGTTAACTCATAGGAGAGGTCTCCAGCGCTCCATGGAAAGCTGCCACTGACTTCACTCCAACACAAACAGCCCTTATCAGCCCAGTGTTTGCTTCCCCATTAAACACAATAAAGCCTGAAGCACGCCCGTCAGTGTTAGCTAAAGCATGGCTTCCTGTAGTCAGGACTCTGTTGTGAGGAGAAGCGACACAAACAGCCATCGCAACCCATCCCCATTGGACAGCAGCAGCTACTTCTCACTGCTACTGAGAGTGCGGATCTCACACTCGCAACGACAACGACAAGCATTCGAAACGTGTAAACCACAGCAGCTTCTGTACAAACACATTGGGAATGTTAAATTCCTCTGCTCTTTATTTAGACTGAATGACTTATTATGAGATGTTTCTAAGTGTTCGGTGGCTGCTGCCTCTTATCAAGTTGAGAGGTGATTTCACGTGCCCTCTTTATGACGTCAGGGGGACTGTCACACAAATAGTTCAAGAGAAAGCACATGGTGAGAGGCGGCCACCGAACGCTTCAGCTCAGGGAACACAAAGCCACTTTCTCAGGAACAGAGGCTTGAAACCTGGTTCCAGGAGACCTAGTTTGAGGCAACTTTGCTGTATCAAACCTGTATCAAAACTGTATCAGTCTCCCCTGGTGTGCCACACAGTGGCCTGAAACCCAGTCCCCAGAAACCAAGATCCCTCAGCTTAAGAAACATACAGGCAGTGCACAAGACCTTCACACAGTCAGTGTAATTGTAGATGCACTCAGACACAGTCACTGTACCTGTATGCACACAGACACAGTCACTGTAACTGCAGATGCACTCAGACACAGTCACTGTAACTGCAGATGCACTCAGACACAGTCACTGTAACTGCAGATGCACTCAGACACAGTCACTGTAACTGCAGATGCACTCAGACACAGTCACTGTAACTGCAGATGCACTCAGACACAGTCACTGTAACTGTAGATGCACTCAGACACAGTCACTGTAACTGCAGATGCACTCAGACACAGTCACTGTAACTGCAGATGCACTCAGACACAGTCACTGTAACTGTAGATGCACTCAGACACAGTCACTGTAACTGTAGATGCACTCAGACACAGTCACTGTAACTGTAGATGCACTCAGACACAGTCACTGTAACTGTAGATGCACTCAGACACAGTCACTGTAACTGCAGATGCACTCAGACACAGTCACTGTAACTGCAGATGCACTCAGACACAGTCACTGTAACTGCAGATGCACTCAGACACAGTCACTGTAACTGTAGATGCACTCAGACACAGTCACTGTAACTGTAGATGCACTCAGACACAGTCACTGTAACTGCAGATGCACTCAGACACAGTCACTGTAACTGCAGATGCACTCAGACACAGTCACTGTAACTGTAGATGCACTCAGACGCTCCCCCCCTTTGCTCTCTTCCCTCCAGGTCCGGGCTGCACCCCCACTCCTGCCCCTCCATGGCAGCAGCTCCACGGCTGGAGCACAGAGGCAGATCCGGAGCGATGGCTGGCAGCTCCTGGGAGCTCCTGGGACTTCAGGGCAGGATGGGAAGCTCCTACCCCTGGCTGTGTGATCCGCGGGGCTGCCCGCAGTGCCCCTATCACATCCGCACGGGCGAGGAGGCGCGGATTCCTTACTCCGAGTTCAGCGAGACTTTCGGCTTCCCCTACGGCCCCACCCTCGCGGGGAGCCGGCTCCTGCTGCTCTACGAGCTGCGGACCCCCTCGGGGAGCCTGGTGCAGAGGGGCGGGGCCTCCAACTGCCCCCTGTACGGCCTGCACCCCGAGGGGCTGCTGCTCGGCTCGGACGGGTACCTGCGCTCGGTGCTGCACACCTACGAGAACGTGGGCTCCGTGACGCTCTACTGCAGCCACACGCCCTGCAACGAGCCGGGCAGTGCCTGCCTCAGCCACACCGCGGGGTTCCTGGAGGACTTCCCCGGCACGCGCCTCGACCTCTACTTCTCACAGCTGTACCACACCGACGAACGCCACCCCGCCTCGGGCTGGAACCGCGAGGGGCTGCGCGCCCTGGCCAGCCTCTGGCCCCGCGTCACCCTCAGCCCGCTGTCCGGAGGGGGCTGGCTCTCCCTGCTGCTCAAGTTCGTCACGGGGTCCCGCCGCCACCTTCTACAGCCCCTGCTGCCGGGCCGAGCCGCGGCCGACCGACACAACGCCCTCCAGATTGCTGTCATCACCGGGGTGCAGCCAGCCTTCATAGACGTGGAGCCTGAGACTCTCCCCAGGCAGCGTCCCCCGAGGGACAGGCTCATGCCCTTGCCCTCCCTGAGGCAGCCCTCCCTCGCAAGGAGCCTCCTCAACGCACCCCCAGCCTGGGGCTCCCCGGGACTGTACCAGCCTCCCTGGGGCTGGCAGCACTATCACCCCTCTCTTCTCCCCCACTCCCTCCTCTCCCAGTCCCTCCAGCAGCCCAGGAATGTGGTGCGCCACCTGCAGATGCCCAGCGGGCGCCCGAGCCGTGGAGCCTCCTGCCGCTGCTGCCCCCGAACGGGCGCGCTGTGGAGATAGTGGAGATGGTAGAGAGGGAGGCGGAGCCAGAGGAGGAGGGAGGAGGGGCCAGAGAGAGGCATGGGAGGAGCAAGTCCAGGAGGAAGGGGAGGAGGAACTAGAACACTCAGCCACAGTCTTTAAAGTGTGTTACTGTGCTTATCAAACGGGCATAAAAAAATCAAACATAATAAATGAGTATGCTGAGTCTCAGCAGGTCAGAGGCATGCGCCCCGTGTCGATGGTTATGTTCTCACTATCTTCAAAGGTAAAAACATTTTAAAAAAAAATTAAAATCCTGATTGTCTTAATTAACAAATTTCCCTTTTTTAAATGTATTGTTATTTCTGGACTCAAAGCGATGTCCTTGCTGTGTTTGTGTGTGTGTGTGTGTGTGTGGGGGGGGGTTATCACAGCCCCCTCTATTGCAGCTCCAGGGCTCCCCCCACAGAGCAGCGAGGCTCAGTTACATGACGGCTCAGCCTGGGGAGCCACGCGTGGGCGTACTGAGCCTGGGGGCGAGAGTATCACACTCAGAGCCCTGGACTGGAGGCTGTTTTATAAGATTATAGGTAATAGCTTAGAAGATAGTTAAATAAGAATCATTTCAATGTGATACAAGCGTGTGATACAGAGATACTGACTGTCAATGTGATACAAGCGTGTGATACAGAGATACTGACTGTCAATGTGATACAAGCGTGTGATACAGAGATACTGACTGTCAATGTGATACAAGCGTGTGATACAGAGATACTGACTGTCAATGTGATACAAGCGTGTGATACAGAGATACTGACTGTCAATGTGATACAAGCGTGTGATACAGAGATACTGACTGTCAATGTGATACAAGCGTGTGATACAGAGATACTGACTGTCAATGTGATACAAGCGTGTGATACAGAGATACTGACTGTCAATGTGATACAAGCGTGTGATACAGAGATACTGACTGTCAATGTGATACAAGCGTGTGATACAGAGATACTGACTGTCAATGTGATACAAGCGTGTGATACAGAGATACTGAGGGAGCGAGGCCCCGAGGCCCCCTGCAGCGCCCTGGCTCCCTCGGTACCAGCAGTCCTTAGATCAGCGTATGGGACCCCAGTTCCCATGGTCAGGTGATGGGCGAATGTGGTTTGGAGTTGTGGAACGTGCTCTCAATGTGTTCCCTCCTGCAGCAGCTGTTAACGAGGGCTGTGCTGAGCTGCTCTGTTTAGAAATACTAAAAGAAACCGAGACTAAGTGTTTTTCAGTGTCTCCGCGGTGTGGTGCTGCTCAATGGAATTGACTGAGCCCGTCACGCTGCTTGACTTCTTATCCAAACCATTCGTCAGGGTCTGAAAAGGGATCAGTGTTCTATACAGACAGATATGATTGAATCAGCCTCTCCCCCAACATGACAAGCCTACAAGAGAGGAAATAGACACTGACACGGTGCAATGCTGACCCCCAGTGGCCAACTAGTGTCATCACAGGAGGCTGAAACAAACAGCAGCGCTCTCTCAGCTCCGCGGGTGCTCTGGGTTTTGGGTGTGTTTTTTTTCATCAGCATTGTTTTCCAGTGCATGTAAAAGACATCACTCGCAGTCAGACTGATGTGAGTATTTCCATGGGGATTGTCCTGTGTACACGAGACAGCACATTGAAAATAAAAATAATGAAAAAGGAAATGCTTTAAGAAGTTCAGCGACTCTCTGTCCAGGCAGGCGGATATGTGACCGCGCTGCCAGACCGCATGGCAATCACAGCACCGTGAAGAAGGCTGCCAGAGAGAGTCCTGCTGTCTCCAGCTCCATTCACTCAGAGCGTTGCTAAGAAAGTGCTGCTGCCAGAAAGTGTCCCACCGCCCGCCTCTTTGTTCTCTGACTGACAGCATCATTACATGACTCGGAGACAACGTGGAGGTCTCCTAGCAACCGTATGGACAACGGACACAAGGAATTCCGGATCACACAAGACTGTTTTTGTAAACAACCAGCAGAAGAGCAGTTAGTTAAAGTGGAGAGGCTGTAAAACAGAACGACGACATAGGAACAGAGAAACACATCTGTGTGTGTGTGTGTGTGTGAGGTACAGTGAAACACATCTGTGTGTGTGTGTGTGTGTGTGAGGTACAGTGAAACACATCTGTGTGTGTGTGTGTGTGTGAGTGAGGGACAGTGAAACACATCTGTGTGTGTGTGTGTGAGTGAGTGAGGGACAGCGAAACACATCTGTGTGTGAGGGACAGTGAAACACATCTGTGTGTGTGTGTGAGGGACAGTGAAACACATCTGTGTGTGTGTGTGAAGGACAGAGAAACACATCTGTGTGTGTGTGTGTGAGGGACAGTGAAACACATCTGTGTGTGTGTGTGTGAGGGACAGTGAAACACATCTGTGTGTGTGTGTGTGAGGGACAGTGAAACACATCTCTGTGTGTGTGTGTGTGTGTGTGTGTGTGTGTGAGTGAGGGACAGTGAAACACATCTGTGTGTGTGTGTGTGTGAGGGACAGTGAAACACATCTGTGTGTGTGTGTGAGGGACAGTGAAACACATCTGTGTGTGTGTGTGTGTGTGAGAGGGACAGAGAAACACATCTGTGTGTGTGTGTGAGGTACAGAGAAACACGTCTCTGTGTCTCTCAGTAACGAGCTGGTGAATATTGCATGAGGCCCCGTCACAGTGCAGCCTGGGATTCAGAGGGAGTCTGGCTGTCGCTGGAGACCTCGAGCACTTTATCTGCAGTGAGGAGGGAACTCCAGAGAGAGAGAGAGAGAGAGTCACACACACACACACACTCACTGACACACGCACAGTCACAGACACACTGACACACACACTGACACACACTCAGAATCCAGCAGTGGAAGCCATGACTGCATTAAACATTTATCTCTGCCGATGTGGAGTTAAAGCTGCACTCTGCCAAAGCGCTTCGGCACACATTTTAATAATGACTCTCTAATCAAACTGGAACGCCAATTAGATCCAGAACATGCCTGAGCCTGGTGCAGTACTGAGCCTCCCTGCTGTGCGGGACATGAACATCAACCAGACCACAGACTCCACTGCTTCCTACCTGAGCCGCTGAGAAGGTGCCACCTGTCACTCTGGGAATGGGAAATGCCTGGAATTCAAGGAGGAATCTTCCCTCTCCATCTCCTCCTAACCACTCTCTAATCTCAGACACTGTGGCACACGATCTGCACTTGAATTTGCTGTCTGTGCAGCAGGAGATCGAGGGTCTGAGTGCTGCTTTATTGATTAGACAGTCAGCGCTCACCCATGGATACCTCCTGCTCTCCCTCTCTCTGCTGCACAGTCATGGTGACTTACAGTCTGCAGGAGTCTCCTTCAACACACCAGCGAGGAGTCTCCTTCAACAGATCAGCGAGGAGTCTCCTTCAACAGACCAGCGAGGAGTCTCCCTCAACAGACCAGCGAGGAGTCTCCCTCAACACACCAGCGAGGAGTCTCCCTCAACACACCAGCGAGGAGTCTCCCTCAACACACCAGCGAGGAGTCTCGCTCAACAGACCAGCGAGGAGTCTCCCTCAACAGACCAGCGAGGAGTCTCCCTCAACACACCAGCGAGGAGTCTCCCTCAACACACCAGCGAGGAGTCTCCCTCAACACACCAGCGAGGAGTCTCGCTCAACAGATCAGCGAGGAGTCTCCTTCAACAGACCAGCGAGGAGTCTCCTTCAACAGACCAGCGAGGAGTCTCCCTCAACAGACCAGCGAGGAGTCTCCCTCAACAGACCAGCGAGGAGTCTCCTTCAACAGACCAGCGAGGAGTCTCCCTCAACAGACCAGCGAGGAGTCTCCCTCAACAGACCAGCGAGGAGTCTCCTTCAACACACCAGCGAGGAGTCTCCCTCAACACACCAGCGAGGAGTCTCCTTCAACACACCAGCGAGGAGTCTCCTTCAACACACCAGCGAGGAGTCTCCTTCAACACACCAGCGAGGAGTCTCCTTCAACACACCAGCGAGGAGTCTCCTTCAACACACCAGCGAGGAGTCTCCCTCAACAGACCAGCGAGGAGTCTCCCTCAACACACCAGCGAGGAGTCTCCCTCAACAGACCAGCGAGGAGTCTCCCTCAACAGACCAGCGAGGAGTCTCCCTCAACAGACCAGCGAGGAGTCTCCTTCAACAGACCAGCGAGTCTCCTCAACACCAGGAGTCTCCCTCAACACACCAGCGAGGAGTCTCCCTCAACACACCAGCGAGGAGTCTCCTTCAACACACCAGCGAGGAGTCTCCCTCAACACACCAGCGAGGAGTCTCCCTCAACACACCAGCGAGGAGTCTCCCTCAACACACCAGCGGAGTCTCCTTCAACACACCAGCGAGAGTCTCCCTCAACAGACCAGCGAGGAGTCTCTCTCCTCAACAGACCAGCGAGGAGTCTCCCTCAACAGACCAGCGAGGAGTCTCCCTCAACAGACCAGCGAGGAGTCTCCTTCAACACACCAGCGAGGAGTCTCCTTCAACACACCAGCGAGGAGTCTCCCTCAACAGACCAGCGAGGAGTCTCCTTCAACACACCAGCGAGGAGTCTCCTTCAACACACCAGCGAGGAGTCTCCTTCAACACACCAGCGAGGAGTCTCCTTCAACACACCAGCGAGGAGTCTCCCTCAACAGACCAGCGAGGAGTCTCCTTCAACACACCAGCGAGGAGTCTCCTTCAACACACCAGCGAGGAGTCTCCCTCAACAGACCAGCGAGGAGTCTCCCTCAACAGACCAGCGAGGAGTCTCCTTCAACACACCAGCGAGGAGTCTCCCTCAACAGACCAGCGAGGAGTCTCCTTCAACACACCAGCGAGGAGTCTCCTTCAACACACCAGCGAGGAGTCTCCCTCAACAGACCAGCGAGGAGTCTCCCTCAACAGACCAGCGAGGAGTCTCCCTCAACAGACCAGCGAGGAGTCTCCCTCAACAGACCAGTGAGGGGGCACACAGGAGAGGAGTCTCCCTCAACACACCAGCGAGGAGTCTCCTTCAACACACCAGCGAGGAGTCTCCCTCAACAGACCAGCGAGGAGTCTCCCTCAACAGACCAGCGAGGAGTCTCCCTCAACAGACCAGCGAGGAGTCTCCTTCAACAGACCAGCGAGGAGTCTCCTTCAACAGACCAGCGAGGAGTCTCCCTCAACAGATCAGCGAGGAGTCTCCCTCAACAGACCAGCGAGGAGTCTCCTTCAACAGACCAGCGAGGAGTCTCCTTCAACAGACCAGCGAGGAGTCTCCCTCAACCTCCTAAGAGAAAGAGAGCTCCCTCCAGAAATGAAAAGTACTTCCATCATTGGAATGTGAGCTAAACTATCAGTCTGGACTGAGGAAACATTCAATGACCACCAGAGGGCAGTCCTGTTCCTATAATTAACTAGTGTGTTCGGCAACCCCAGGGCATTGGGTTTCACTGAATTCCAGAGGGGTTCAACTGCCTAGGGAAGCATTGTAAAGCACAGAGAGGTCTGGTAAAGCATAGGGAAGCATTGTAAAGCACAGAGAGGTATGGTGAAGCATAGGGAAGCATTGTAAAGCACAGAGAGGTATGGTAAAGCATAGGGAAGCATTGTAAAGCACAGAGAGGTATGGTGAAGCATAGGGAAGCATTGTAAAGCACAGAGAGGTATGGTAAAGCATAGGGAAGCATTGTAAAGCACAGAGAGGTATGGTGAAGCATAGGGAAGCATTGTAAAGCACAGAGAGGGATGGTAAAGCATAGGGAAGCATTGTAAAGCACAGAGAGGGATGGTAAAGCATAGGGAAGCATTGTAAAGCACAGCGCTCAGGGCTGAAGAGACAAAAACACAGGGCGAGGGTCTGTGCAGCAGCACTTTACTGAGACGGGCTGCACTGTCATCTCCGTGCAGCTCTGTAAACACAGTTCATCTGAACAACTCATCCAGCAATCATTACAGTAAAGGCATCACAATTATAGACTCATAAATTACTTCTGTTACAATTCATCACTATTTTATACACATCAACTTTCATTTCAGGTGTGGGCTGGACACACGATGGGGGGGGGCACAGACAGCTGTGATCTGAGCATTCATTCATACAGCAGGGCGGAGGGGCGGAGCCTGAGCTGAGCATTCATTCATACAGCAGGGCGGAGGGGCGGAGCCTGATCTGAGCATTCATTCATACAGCAGGGCGGAGGGGCGGAGCCTGATCTGAGCATTCATTCATACAGCAGGGCGGAGGGGCGGAGCCTGATCTGAGCATTCATTCATACAGCAGGGCGGAGGGGCGGAGCCTGATCTGAGCATTCATTCATACAGCAGGGCGGAGGGGCGGAGCCTGATCTGAGCATTCATTCATACAGCAGGGCGGAGGGGCGGAGCCTGATCTGAGCATTCATTCATACAGCAGGGCGGAGGGGCGGAGCCTGATCTGAGCATTCATTCATACAGCAGGGCGGAGGGGCGGAGCCTGATCTGAGCATTCATTCATACAGCAGGGCGGAGGGGCGGAGCCTGATCTGAGCATTCATTCATACAGCAGGGCGGAGGGGCGGAGCCTGAGCTGAGCATTCATTCATACAGCAGGGCGGAGGGGCGGAGCCTGATCTGAGCATTCATTCATACAGCAGGGCGGAGGGGCGGAGCCTGATCTGAGCATTCATTCAGACTCCTGCTACAACAGGCTGAAAGAACTGTCTGTTTAACCTGGAAGAAAGAGGAATCAGGGGGCAGAACCTGAGCCAATGCTTTAAGCACAGAAACCAGGACCAGAGGGACACAGTGTGGAGACAGACCTAGGAGACAGAGGGAAGGAGACACGTCTTCACAGAGAGTGGTGAGGGGATGGAATGGGCTGCCTAGTCAGATCCTTTAAGACCCGGCTTGACAGAGTTCTGAGACCAGCGGAATCTGCCCCCTTTAAATGAAATTCATTTCAGATGAAGATTACAGTTGAACAGTCAGTTTGTGGGGCAGCTGTAAACGTGTGTAGAGAGACGGACACATCTCGTCTCAGAACAGCAGGGTTGGGGTCCCTCACAGCTCGTCCCTGGCCGTGGCCCCTGCGCTGTCCACGCGGTTCTGCCCCGCGCTGCTGATGTGGCCCTGCTGCCTGGCCTTGCGTGAGCGTTGAGAGTGCTGCCGGTCCCAGTCCGTCTCCACCCCCTCGTTGTCCCAGATGGTGGAGGTCTCCGTGTCGCTCACGTAGCCGGCATCGCCCGTGTAGTGAGTGGGGAACAGCAGCAGGGGCTCCGCGGAGAACGCCAGTAGCTCCCTCGGCTCAAAGTGCTCCATGTACTTCTTACTGGAACACAGCATGAGATCAGAGAGGCAGAGTGAAGCACTTGAGAAAAGCACTGTGGTACATGCATAGTAAAACCAGGGGGACTCATGCAGTGCAAATCTACTGTGGGAACTCTGCTAGGTATAGAGAGTCACAGAGGGGAGCTGCTCTCCTCTCACTCCAGCTCAAATCTACTGTGGGAACTCTGCTAGGTATAGAGAGTCACAGAGGGGAGCTGCTCTCCTCTCACTCCAGCTCAAATCTACTGTGGGAACTCTGCTAGGTATAGAGAGTCACAGAGGGGAGCTGCTCTCCTCTCACTCCAGCTCAAATCTACTGTGGGAACTCTGCTAGGTATAGAGTCACAGAGGGGAGCTGCTCTCCTCTCACTCCAGCTCAAATCTACTGTGGGAACTCTGCTAGGTATAGAGAGTCACAGAGGGGAGCTGCTCTCCTCTCACTCCAGCTCAAATCTACTGTGGGAACTCTGCTAGGTATAGAGAGTCACAGAGGGGAGCTGCTCTCCTCTCACTCCAGCTCAAATCTACTGTGGGAACTCTGCTAGGTATAGAGAGTCACAGAGGGGAGCTGCTCTCCTCTCACTCCAGCTCAAATCTACTGTGGGAACTCTGCTAGGTATAGAGAGTCACAGAGGGGAGCTGCTCTCCTCTCACTCCAGCTCAAATCTACTGTGGGAACTCTGCTAGGTATAGAGAGTCACAGAGGGGAGCTGCTCTCCTCTCACTCCAGCTCCACACTGCACTGCTCTGAGGGCCTCTGTGTGTATTCCATGCTCACTCCAAATATTCCAGTGAGGAGGGAGGGAGGGAGGGGGATTCCGACCTCAATCCCAGTGGGACCAGGGCAGGAACAGAGAGTCTCATTGTCTGGCTGGATCGCGGTGTTATTCCCAATGATCCTGGGGAACAATCCCGACTCTGTCCCTGGGTAGAGTCTAGGAGAGGCCCCTCCCAGTGAGGGGTGTGGTCACGACAGGCCTCTGGAGGGGGTGTGGTCTCTCTCCACTGACACAGAGTCAGACTGCTTTAGCTGAGAGACTGACCAAGCTGCAGGCAGTCTGTGTGATTGTTTCACTCCCTGCCTGTCTGCCTGCCTGCCTGTCTATAGACAACGTACAGGGATTTGATTCTGTCTGAATGCTGGAGAAAACTTGATTGCAATATATTTGCAGTTTTACCATGCTTTCCCATGGGAGCGAGGGGTGCTCAGGGCAGGAGACTCACACGGGGTGCTTGTTGAAGGGAGTGAGGGGTGCTCAGGGCAGGAGACTCACACAGGGTGCTTGTTGAAGGGAGTGAGGGGTGCTCAGGGCAGGAGACTCACGCGGGGTGCTTGTTGAAGGGAGTGAGGGGTGCTCAGGGCAGGAGACTCACATGGGGTGCTTGTTGAAGGGAGTGAGGGGTGCTCAGGGCAGGAGACTCATGCGGGGTGCTTGCTGAAGGGAGTGAGGGGTGCTCAGGGCAGGAGACTCACGCGGGGTGCTTGTTGAAGGGAGCGAGGGGTGCTCAGGGCAGGAGACTCACGTGGGGTGCTTGCTGAAGGGAGTGAGGGGTGCTCAGGGCAGGAGACTCACGCGGGGTGCTTGCTGAAGGGAGTGAGGGGTGCTCAGGGCAGGAGACTCACGCGGGGTGCTTGTTGAAGGGAGTGAGGGGTGCTCAGGGCAGGAGACTCACGCGGGGTGCTTGTTGAAGGGAGCGAGGGGTGCTCAGGGCAGGAGACTCACACGGGGTGCTTGTTGAAGGGAGCGAGGGGTGCTCAGGGCAGGAGACTCACACGGGGTGCTTGCTGAAGGGAGTGAGGGGTGCTCAGGGCAGGAGACTCACACGGGGTGCTTGTTGAAGGGAGTGAGGGGTGCTCAGGGCAGGAGACTCACACGGGGTGCTTGTTGAAGGGAGTGAGGGGTGCTCAGGGCAGGAGACTCACGCGGGGTGCTTGTTGAAGGGAGTGAGGGGTGCTCAGGGCAGGAGACTCACATGGGGTGCTTGTTGAAGGGAGTGAGGGGTGCTCAGGGCAGGAGACTCACGCGGGGTGCTTGCTGAAGGGAGTGAGGGGTGCTCAGGGCAGGAGACTCACGCGGGGTGCTTGCTGAAGGGAGTGAGGGGTGCTCAGGGCAGGAGACTCACACGGGGTGCTTGTTGAAGGGAGTGAGGGGTGCTCAGGGCAGGAGACTCACACAGGGTGCTTGTTGAAGGGAGTGAGGGGTGCTCAGGGCAGGAGACTCACACAGGGTGCTTGTTGAAGGGAGTGAGGGGTGCTCAGGGCAGGAGACTCACACGGGGTGCTTGTTGAACATGACGGGCAGGAACTCGTCGACGGGCAGCATCTTCCCCAAGGGCTCGGCCCGCAGCAGCTTCAGCGCCCCCTGCTGGGAGAGTGCGTAGCCCAGAGTCCAGTACGAGTAATCAGCCTCCACCAGGTTCGGCACGCCCGCCACGGCCTGCTCAGGACGCCGAGCTGCATGCGCCTCGTCCCACATAGCTGAGAGAGAGAGAGAGGAGAGAGAGGAGAGAGAGGAGAGAGAAGGAGGGAGGGGGAGAGAGAGGAGAGAAAGAGGGGGAGAGGAGAGAGAGAGAGAGAGAGAGAGAGAGAGAGAGAGAGAGAGGAGAGAGGGGGAGAGAGGGAGCGAGAGAGAGAGGGAGCGAGAGAGAGAGGGGGGAGAGAGAGAGACAGGGTGAGGGGGGGTCTGTGCACAGTATACTGCAGCCATTCTGTCCATCTGTCTGTGTGTCTGTCTATCACACTCACATCAGATCCCAGTCCAGCTGGGCCCTCTTAATGTTTGCCATCATTAACATCATCTTCTTCTTGAACTGGGGTTCGAATCTCACATCATCTTCCAGGACCAGCACACTCTGCAAGCCTCGATCCACTGTCTGGGAGAGAGAGAGAGAGAGAGAGGGAGAGAGAAGGGAGAGGAGAGGGAGGAGGAGAGAGAGGGAGAGAGAAGAGGTGCTTTAATATGCTTTGCTTTACTGCAGCCTTGTTACACTTTGCCAGACTTTCACTGCGGGGGTGTCTCGTGTGTTTTTATAAGGAAAGAAGGTGAAGCACTCAGCCGGATTATCCAGGATGAGAGATGACAGAGTCGCTATGGGGTCTGAAGCTGCCCGTGTCTAATTAGGGTTCAAACTGGGAACAGCCCCGGAAGGCTGGGCGGAGGGGGAGGCGAGAGCGGGAGTGTGGGAGGCTCAGAGAGGGGACGGGTTTCAAACACATGACCCGCTCTGCACAGTGTGGGTCTGGAGCCTGGACTGACTGTACAGCAGAATGATACAGGGATGGAAATAAGACTCCTATTGCATAGCAGTGTTATCCACTGCAGCTTGATTAGCCACAGTGGATAGGTAACAGGCACAGGCGAGTCTTATTAAACTCCTAGTGAAACCAGGAGTGGATCAGTCTGCTTTGCAGTCCCTGAGTGCTGTGTGTCGGCCCAGCTCCAGTGCCATCCCCAGGCAATGGGAGTCCAGTTTCCACCCCTGAGTTGTGTGTGTTTGGGCCCCGGAGCTCACCTCCTTCCAGGTGTGGTAGTGGCTCAGGAAGCAGCCGATCTCCCCCCGAGTCAGCACCCTCCGGGAGTAGGGGTCCTCATACCCGGGCAGCATCTCGATCCCCAGAGCCTGCAGCTGAGACGTGTTGAGAGCCCTGCAGGAGGGAGGGAGGGGAGATTAAAACACATATTGAAACATCCAAAAGATTTGTTACTGAATTTATTGTTTCTTTTAGTAACCCTCCCCTCCTCTCCCCCTCCTCCTCTCTCTTACTTCCCGTCCACAGCGTCAGTGACGGTGGAGCTGATCCCCTGAGCCTCCAGGCTGCGCACAGTCCTCTCCCGTCTGTCCCTGCGACGCTTCAGATTGATCAGGAAGATCTGGAGAGACACGCCGAGTCAGCACCGCTCCTCAAACAGGAGACAGGGAGGCAGGGAGCGGGATGAGAGAGGGAGGCATGGGGATGAGAGAGGGAGGGAAGGAGGCAGGGGGATGAGAGAGGGAGGCAGGGAGCGGGATGAGAGGGAGGGAGGCAGGGGGATGAGAGAGGGAGGCAGGGAGCGGGATGAGAGGGAGGAAGGCAGGGGGATGAGAGAGGGAGGGAGGCAGGGAGCGGGATGAGAGAGGGAGGGAGGCAGGGAGCGGGATGAGAGAGGGAGGGAGGGAGCGGATGAGAGAGGGAGGGAGAGAGGAGGGATGAGAGAGGAGGGAGGGAGGGAGCGGGATGAGAGGGAGGGAGGAGCGGGATGAGAGAGGAGGGAGGAGGGGGATGAGAGGGAGGGAGGGAGCGGGATGAGAGAGGAGGGAGGCAGGGGATGAGAGAGGAGGGAGGAGCGGGATGAGAGGGAGGGAGGCAGGGGATGAGAGAGGAGGGAGGGAGGGGATGAGAGGGAGGGAGGAGGGGATGAGAGAGGAGGGAGGGAGGAGGGATGAGAGAGGGAGGGAGGGAGGAGGGATGAGAGAGGAGGAGGGAGGGAGCGGGATGAGAGAGGAGGGAGGGAGCGGGATGAGAGAGGGAGGGAGGGAGGGATGAGAGAGGGAGGGAGGAGGGGGATGAGAGAGGAGGGAGGGAGGGAGCGGGATGAGAGAGGGGAGGGAGGGGATGAGAGAGGGAGGAGGGAGGGAGGAGGAGGAGGGAGGAGCGGGATGAGAGAGGGAGGGAGGGGCAGGATGAGAGAGGAGAGGGAGGAGGCAGGGAGGGATGAGAGAGGGAGGGAGGAGAGAGGAGGGAGAGGGAGGGAGGGGAGGATGAGAGAGGGAGGAGGAGGAGGATGAGAGAGGGAGGGAGGGAGCAGGATGAGAGAGGGAGGGAGGCAGGGGATGAGAGGAGGGAGGCAGGGGATGAGAGGAGGGAGGGAGGCAGTGGGATGAGAGGGAGGCAGGGGATGAGAGGGAGGCAGGGAGGCAAGGGGATGAGAGGGAGGCAGGAGGGGCACAGGTACCTGTGAAGCCCATCTGGTCTAGTCTCTTGGGGAGGTGCAGGTGCTGTGAGGGCTCAATGGGAGGCGGTGGGACTGAAAGAGAGAGAGAAGCAGCCTGAGAGCAGGAGGAGAGAAACCCTGACCCCTGACCCCTGACCCCTAGTACTATTATTATTATTATTATTATTATTATTATTATTATTATTATTAAGGTGCTGGTAATGACAGGCGCTGCAGAGCTGAGAGGACTGTTCATTATTACAGTGTGATGTTTGGCGAGGTGGTGTGAGGAAGACCTGGAACAAAGGGCAGCATTGCTGGAGGCGGGGGGGGGGTGTGCTCAGAAATCCCAGCTGGAATTTCGAGAGGTGTGAGAGCTTGCCCTGTCCCAGGCTGTCAAGTCAGGTGGGGATGGAATTGGAGAGGGGGGTAGAATATGATTGGGGTGTGGAGCTGTGACACCGAGACCGCTTCATGCAGAACTACCTCTCTGTGGTTTACAATGCTTACCCGTGCACTATGCTGTCCTGTACCTCTCTGTGGTTTACAATGCTTACCCGTGCACTATGCTGTCCTGTACCTCTCTGTGGTTTACAATGCTTACCCGTGCAATATGCTGTCCTGTACCTCTCTGTGGTTTACAATGCTTACCCGTGCACTATGCTGTCCTGTACCTCTCTGTGGTTTACAATGCTTACCCGTGCACTATGCTGTCCTGTACCTCTCTGTGGTTTACAATGCTTACCCGTGCACTATGCTGTCCTGTACCTCTCTGTGGTTTACAATGCTTACCCGTGCACTATGCTGTCCTGTACCTCTCTGTGGTTTACAATGCTTACCCGTGCACTATGCTGTCCTGTACCTCTCTGTGGTTTACAATGCTTACCCGTGCAATATGCTGTCCTGTACCTCTCTGTGGTTTACAATGCTTACCCGTGCACTATGCTGTCCTGTACATCTCTGTGGTTTACAATGCTTACCCGTGCACTATGCCGTCCTGTACCTCTCTGTGGTTTACAATGCTTACCCATGCAATATGCTGTCCTGTACATCTCTGTGGTTTACAATGCTTAATTGGCCTCTCCCCAGCAGGGAGACACATCTGTAGGCTGTTCAA
>CM060258.1:214182-234182 GCA_030684275.1 Acipenser oxyrinchus oxyrinchus | reverse complement strand
GACTCGCTTCACTCACAGGCCCGATACAGCAAACCTGATCAGAGGGATCCACCCACCACTAGAGACATACAACACACTGGACAGGACTGCCAGGACAACACACTGGACAGGACAACACACTGGACCGGACTGCCAGGACAACACACTGGACAGGACAACACACTGGACCGGACTGCCAGGACAACACACTGGACAGGACACACTGGACAGGACTGCCAATACAACACAGTGGACAGGACACCACACTGGACAGGACACCTTCATTAGAAATGAGTGGACCTATTCCCTTCCACACTGGACAGGACTGCAGGTTACCGGGAGCTCTCCCTATCCAGATTCGTCACAGTTACTGTGTTACTATCCAGACACCTTCAGGAGCCTGTGTGTCTGTCTGGAGGTACACAGAGCCTCCCTGCTGTGGATCAGGAGGCTGGGTCTCCTGCCTGCGGACTGACCTGACCCCTCACCGCAGGCTCAGAGACGCTTGTTTACTCCCGGAGCAGGACGGGATGTTTACAGGCTGGGAGCAGCGTGATTTCTACCCGAGACAGAGCCTTGTCTGTGGGCAACTCAAGCAGGATGCAGTGGAAAATCACGAACTACATGGAGAGCTGCAGTGCCTGGACTGGACTAGACTGGACTGGAGTGGACCTGCTCTCCACCTCGGCTGCAAATAGGGACACCACATGAATCCATGTTCACTGGGGCAGGTCTGGCTTTTTAACTCCCACCCCAATGCATGCTGGTAAGTGTAGTCCTGCTTCTCAAAGGGAAAGGTATCTGAGACAGGTCAAACGCACCAGAACGCATTGCGATGCGTGTTGAAAAGCCTGCGCTGTCCCAAACTGTCCCAGTGAATGCGGACCTGTATGGGAACTCCAGCTGCAAAACCTCTGATCTGCTTCCTGTTGGGAAAGGGATTACACAGCTTCTCTTCAAGAGCCTCCCAGGAGACACAGTCCCTCACACCGCAGGGAGGGAAACAAGAGTCCTATTGCATAGCACTTTCACGTGTTCCAGGTTTCACTGCACGCTTCATTAGCCACAGTGTGTGCTATTACTGTAATATGGAGCGGGGAGAGGGGGACGGGGAGAGGGGGAGCAGGAAGAGATGGAGTGTGGAGAGATGGAGCAGGGAGAGGGGGAGCAGGAAGAGGAGTGTGGAGAGATGGAGCAGGGAGAGGTGGAGCAGGAAGAGGAGTGTGGAGAGATGGAGCAGGGAGAGGTGGAGCAGGAAGAGGAGTGTGGAGAGATGGAGCAGGGAGAGGTGGAGCAGGAAGAGGAGTGTGGAGAGATGGAGCAGGGAGAGGTGGAGCAGGAAGAGGAGTGTGGAGAGATGGAGCAGGGAGAGGGGGAGCAGGAAGAGGAGTGTGGAGAGATGGAGCAGGGAGAGGTGGAGCAGGAAGAGGAGTGTGGAGAGATGGAGCAGGGAGAGGTGGAGCAGGAAGAGGAGGAGTGTGGAGAGATGGAGCAGGGAGAGGGGGAGCAGGAAGAGGAGTGTGGAGAGATGGAGCAGGGAGAGGGGGAGCAGGGAGAGGAGGAGTGTGGAGAGATGGAGCAGGGAGAGGGGGAGCAGGAAGAGGAGTGTGGAGAGATGGAGCAGGGAGAGGTGGAGCAGGAAGAGGAGTGTGGAGAGATGGAGCAGGGAGAGGTGGAGCAGGAAGAGGAGTGTGGAGAGATGGAGCAGGGAGAGGTGGAGCAGGAAGAGGAGTGTGGAGAGATGGAGCAGGGAGAGGTGGAGCAGGAAGAGGAGTGTGGAGAGATGGAGCAGGGAGAGGTGGAGCAGGAAGAGGAGTGTGGAGAGATGGAGCAGGGAGAGGTGGAGCAGGAAGAGGAGTGTGGAGAGATGGAGCAGGGAGAGGGGAGCAGGAAGAGGAGTGTGGAGAGATGGAGCAGGGAGAGATGGAGCAGGGAGAGGAGGAGTGTGGAGAGATGGAGCAGGGAGAGGGGAGCAGGAGAGGAGGTGTGGAGAGATGGAGCAGGGAGAGGGGAGCAGGAAGAGGAGTGTGAGAGATGGAGCAGGGAGAGGGGAGCAGGGAGAGGAGGAGTGTGGAGAGATGGAGCAGGAGAGGGGGAGCAGGGAGAAGAGGTGTGGAGAGATGGAGCAGGAGAGGGGAGCAGGAAGAGATGGCGTGTGGAGAGATGGAGCAGGGAAAGGGAGAGCAGGAAGAGGAATGTGGAGAGATGGAGTGTGGAGAGATGGAGCAGGGAGAGATGGAGCAGGCAGGCAGACAGACACCAGTACTGCCAGTCTCTCACCCCTACTGGCATCAGGTCTATTTGAACTGCAACGCATCCTGTGTATGTGAACTGGACTGGAGCTGCTCCCTCATACTGTACTGCAAGGTTTCCTCTGAGCTGTGAAGCAGTAAATCCAGACCTGACCGTCACTGTGCTGAGGAGAGGATGTCCTGTACAGACAGCACTGACCTCAGCTCAGCACGGGGTTTTTCCACTGCAGGCTCCCCACACTTGGAGCTGAGAGCCCTGTTTAACACACTGAGAACACGCCTGCAATTACCCTGCAAGCCCTGAGCTGTAAACACCATCACAGCGTGCCAGAGCAGCTCCCACTCCACAGCGAAGACAAGAATATCCAGGGCAGGGGCACTGCAAGCTTTGTTCAATGTTAACCTTTGTGAAAAAATGTGTAGTTAATAGTTTGTTTTGTCAGTCAGCTAAAGTGAGCTGAAGTGGAAAATAAGAATTAAGCAAGGAAGAGTCAAGGCTGAGGGAGAGGGGAGAGAGGAGAGATGAGGGGAGAGGAGAGAGAGGAGAGGAAAGGGCTGAGAGGGGAGAGAGGAGGGAGAGGGGTGAGAGGGAGAGAGGAGGGAGAGGGTGAGAGGGAGAGGAGAGGGAGAAGGCTGAGAGGGAGAGAGGGAGGAGAGGTGAGAGAGGAGAAGGCTGAGAGGGAGAGAGGAGGGGAGAGGGGTGAGAGGAAGGGAGAAAGGAGGGGAGAGAAGAGAAGGCTGAGAGGGGAGAGAGGAGAGAGGGGTCAGGTAGGATTCAGAGTGCAGCTCCTGTCAGCTCCCTGTCTAATTGGACCAGGCTGAGCCCAGAGCTCTGTAGTGCTGCTGTGTGAGAGAGGCAGCTGTGATAATGAGGACTAACAGGCCAGAGTTCAGTTGTAAAAGCAGCAGAGAGGATTTAATTAAACTGACAGCAGGGCTTGTGTGCGGGTATGTGTGAAAATGCCTGTGTGTGTGTGTGTGTGTGTGTGTTTCAGTATACGGTCTCAGTTCATGTATGTTATCACACCCATCTCCCTCCCATCTGGAGCCCACATGGACCCCTCGTGTGGTGGGGAGACTCACAGAGACAGAGGCTCCAGGCAAGGAAACAGCTCGCTGAGACGAAGCTGCCCGTGGATGGGAGCCAGCTGCCAGGGACCTGCTCTGCACTGACCATTATTATTACTTCATCCTTTACTGGACTAGCCTGCCTGCAGCGCTGCCAGAGACCTGCCCTGCACTGAGACACAAGGAATTACAGTGCGGTCTAGAATTCAACAGGACTGTGAGACGGCAGCTTTATGACCATTTACAACCATCCTAAATAAAAAGCAGCTGCTAATAACAGCAGCGGGATCAGTCTGAGACTGCAGCAGAACGGGGGGGGGAGTCCACAGCCAGGGCAGTCACAACAGCAACAGGGGGGCAGGGGAGAATCAGCCCACAGCCAGGGCAGTCAGAACAGCAACAGGGGGAGGGAGAATCAGCCCACAGCCAGGGCAGTCACAACAGCAACGGGGGAGGGGAGAATCAGCCCACAGCCAGGGCAGTCAGAACAGCAACGGGGGTGGGGGGAAGGGGGCGTGTCCAGGTGAACTTCCATTTACACAGCGCGCTCCAGAAACGAACACTATGATTAGTGTGATAACTCGTGTTGTGAGCGGGCCGCGTGTCGTCCTTGCATTGCACATTACCTGCTGCCTCTACAAACAGCGCGCATGCCTCGGTTTAAACGGCACAGTAGCCAGCCTCTCCAAGCCGCGGCTGTGTTGGGTCTTTTTATTTGCAATGTAATTTGACCCCGAGATGTCTTGTGTTTGCTGCCGAGTTCAACGTGACCTCGCACTGCCGTGAGAGAAGTTTTTTTTACCTTCCAGGCCAGTGAGCTTCGGGCGCCTTTTTAAGTTTGTATTAGAAGTGCAACTGCCAGCCTCAATACAATCAGGCTCTTTGCAGATTGTAGCCGCCTGGAACTGCGCCGATTAGAAGGGCTGTGAAGAACGTTTCATTGCGATCACGGTGTTTGTTTCTAACCCGTGTATATATTCTTCAGAAACTGCATTGTTATTTTCAGAACTTTTTTATAAACCATATTGACGCGCAATGTAAGTCACTGAAATAAAAACGACACATGCGCTATCTGCGATAAACGGGTTTTAAACTAATTATAGCACCCAATATAATCGTGTTTTCACCAGGTCTGCTGAACTCATTATTGATTTTAGCAGCGGCTCTCGCTCCCCCTCTCCTCTCCTCTCTGAAGTGTGCTGCTTGAGTCCACAAGGACACCAGGGCACCAGACTACCACAGATTCCTGCGCGCTCTCCTCTCGCTTGGACGCTCGGCGTGACAGCAGCATCGTGACAGCCGGCACGGTGTCACCCCAGTCACGAACCGGCTAAAGGCTTCAGCTTGCCAGAGTTTATTTTGTACCCGACTCGATCAGACAGCACAGCAGGCGTAATCGTACAACTCTGCAAATGAAACGACCGAACCTGGATTCGTGCCAGTTCACGTGAAACTGCGGGGACAGCATCCCAGGACACCTCCGTCAGGCTGCGGGTCACAGTAGCTGGGAGAGTGCTAGTTACACAGGGCAAGACCGTTCTAAACGTTTCTAAAACACAGTAAATGTGCAGCCAAGCCTCCACTTCCACAGTGCTTTCCTCATAGTGTGCATTTCCCATAGTTTATAATGGTTTGCCATGTCTGAATATGCTGCTGCTTTTCAATGCTTGCCTATGCTTCACTGATCTATCGTGCTCTATTAAACTCTGCTTTTGCTGCAGGAAGCTTTTAAAGAGGAAAGCTTGTTAAGACTGCTCTGCTCCGAAGCCTCTCAATTGGGTGTCTGGGTTATTTATTTGTGGTTCAGTGACTATAAGCCAGTGATTATTTTGAGAATGGAGCTAGTCCCGTGTGCATTTACAGTGACAGGGTCCGTCCCCTTCGAGAGGGAGAGACAACGCTGTTTACAGTGACAGGGTCCGTCCCCTCCGAGAGGGAGAGACAACGCTGTTTACAGTGACAGAGTCCGTCCCCTCCGAGAGAGGGAGAGACAACGCTGTTTACAGTGACAGGGTCCGTCCCCTCCGAGAGGGAGAGACAACGCTGTTTACAGTGACAGGGTCCGTCCCCTCCGAGAGGGAGAGACAACGCTGTTTACAGTGACAGGGTCCGTCCCCTCCGAGAGGGAGAGACAACGCTGTTTACAGTGACAGGGTCCATCCCCTCCGAGAGGGAGAGACGCCGCTGTTTACAGTGACAGGGTCCGTCCCCTCCGAGAGAGAGAGACAACACTATTTACAGTGACAGGGTCCGTCCCCTCCGAGAGAGAGAGACAACGCTGTTTACAGTGACAGGGTCCATCGAAACAGTGTGTGTGTTTCATGTTCATGTCTTTAATAAACTGTGTGTGTGTTTGATGATTGTGTTTTTAATAAACAGTGTGTGTGTTTGATGATCATGTCTTTAATAAACGGTGTGCGTGTTTGATGATCACAGTTTGAGAGGGGAGCCAGGAGGCAGAGGGGTCCATGTCTTTAATAAACGGTGTGTGTGTTTGATGATGATGACACAGCGATGCTTGTACAGCAGTCACAGTTTCAGAGCAGAGCTCAGTGAATAGCCCTCATTGTCAGGAAATACTGCACTGCTAGAACTGTACCTGACTGCAGTAACCATTCTGCAGCTCCCCTTTCTCCCAGACCAGCGAGCATGAATACCCCATTGTGAAGGAATGACTCACTCACTGTCCTGTCCGAGTGCCTGCTCCCTGTGGACAGCACTGTGTAGAAATACTGCACTGGTGCTGGAAGTGGGGGCACCGATGGAGAGGGAAATGGGGGGGGGGGTTATTTCCTCAGGCAAGGCCACTCGTTACACAGCTCCTGTATTTCAGATGGTTTTCATTTATTCTCAGAGCAGGTGAGCTCAATGGATCAGCCAGGATAAGCAGGAATCAGTTTTATTATGGTGCCGCTAACTGTGTCCCTCCCGTCATTATTCAAGCATAAACCATTCCAAAGAAAAGCAGTGTCTGGCGGTTTGTACTGTCCTTATGACGTAGTTTAGAAAAGCTGCTATCAGGATAATTCAAATATAATCTAGGGGACAGTGTGGCATTCCAACAGTACAGCCAACAGCACAATGCCTTTAGAGAGGCCAAGAACTCACTCCCAATCAAGAGATTCAGCACAGCTAGAGAACTCACTCCCAATCAAGAGATTCAACACAGCTAGAGAACTCACTCCCAATCAAGAGACTCAGCACAGCTAGAGAGAACTCACTCCCAATCAAGAGACTCAGCACAGCTACAGAGAACTCACTCTCAATCAAGAGATTCAACACAGCTAAATAACTCACTCCCAATCAAGAGACTCAACACAGCTAGAGAGAACTCACTCCCAATCAAGAGATTCAGCACAGCTAGAGAGAACTCACTCCCAATCAAGAGATTCAGCACAGCTAGAGAGAACTCACTCCCAATCAAGAGACTCAGCACAGCTAGAGAGAACTCACTCCCAATCAAGAGATTCAACACAGCTAGAGAACTCACTCCCAATCAAGAGACTCAACACAGCTAGAGAGAACTCACTCCCAATCAAGAGATTCAGCACAGCTAGAGAGAACTCACTCCCAATCAAGAGATTCAGCACAGCTAGAGAGAACTCACTCCCAATCAAGAGATTCAGCACAGCTAGAGAGAACTCACTCCCAATCAAGAGATTCAGCACAGCTAGAGAACTCACTCCCAATCAAGAGATTCAGCACAGCTAGAGAACTCACTCCCAATCAAGAGATTCAACACAGCTAGAGAGAACTCACTCCCAATCAAGAGACTCAGCACAACTAGAGAGAACTCACTCCCAATCAAGACATTCAACACAGCTAGAGAGAACTCACTCCCAATCAAGAGATTCAACACAGCTAGAGAACTCACTCCCAATCAAGAGATTCAACACAGCTAGAGAGAACTCACTCCCAATCAAGAGACTCAGCACAGCTAGAGAGAACTCACTCCCAATCAAGAGACTCAACACAGCTAGAGAGAACTCACTCCCAATCAACACAGCTAGAGAGAACTCACTCCCAATCAAGAGACTCAGCACAGCTAGAGAACTCACTCCCAATCAAGAGATTCAACACAGCTAGAGAACTCACTCCCAATCAAGAGATTCAACACAGCTAGAGCAAACTCACTCCCAATCAAGAGATTCAACACAGCTAGAGAGAACTCACTCCCAATCAAGAGATTCAGCACAGCTAGAGAGAACTCACTCCCAATCAAGAGACTCAACACAGCTAGAGAGAACTCACTCCCAATCAAGAGATTCAACACAGCTAGAGAGAACTCACTCCCAATCAAGAGATTCAACACAGCTAGAGCAAACTCACTCCCAATCAAGAGACTCAGCACAGCTAGAGAGAACTCACTCCCAATCAAGAGATTCAGCACAGCTAGAGAGAACTCACTCCCAATCAAGAGATTCAACACAGCTAGAGAGAACTCACTCCCAATCAAGAGATTCAGCACAGCTAGAGAGAACTCACTCCCAATCAAGAGATTCAACACAGCTAGAGAGAACTCACTCCCAATCAAGAGATTCAACACAGCTAGAGAGAACTCACTCCCAATCAAGAGATTCAACACAGCTAGAGAACTCACTCCCAATCAAGAGACTCAGCTAGAGAGAAGCTGTTCATTTAGTGCTACTGAACTGAGAGGGGCTGCCTGCCATGGTGTTGAGCAGGGTTGGGGTCAGTTAAAAACAAACAAACAAACAAACAGCACAGTCTTCTAAACAAACAAACAAACACACACACAACACAGTCTTCCAAACAAACAAATAAACAAATAAGCAATCAATCAAACAGCACAGTCTTTATCTAACTCCTAAACGGCTGTCTTTGTCCACATCGGGACATGTGAGTGTGAGAGTGTGTGAGTGTGTGAGTGTGTGAGTGTGTGAGTGAGTGAGAGATGTACGATATTGTCAGGAAGGAGCCCCATTAGTAAGAACTATGCAGTGCACCACGTCATTGGGGTTGACTAATACATTAATATGATCTATTGTCTATGATCTGCCAGAGCAAAGTGACTGGTGGGGGTTGAATGAGTCTGCAACGGTGTTCTCGTTATGTGAGTAAACTGGGTTACAAACCGTACCTGCTATGTAGGAAGGGCCTGTCTATCAATCGGATTATAACATTGAGACCAGATCGCAGACAAGCAGCTACCATTAGATGAAGTTCCAGAGGTCTTGAACACAGTTACTGTATTGCTCCTGAAGTCATTGAGAAACTCCACCCGGGACTGGCTGTGTGCGAGCGGACAGGCTACAGGAGAGCCACTCTCCATCTCAAACACTCAGCTCTCTGGGTTCAATCAGAGCCACACTCTCCATCTCAAACACTCAGGTCTCTGGGTTCAATCAGAGCCCCACTCTCCATCTCAAACACTCAGCTCTCTGGGTTCAATCAGAGCCACACTCTCCATCTCAAACAATCAGGTCTCTGGGTTCAATCAGAGCCCCACTCTCCATCTCAAACACTCAGGTCTCTGGGTTCAATCAGAGCCACACTCTCCATCTCAAACACTCAGCTCTCTGGGTTCAATCAGAGCCACACTCTCCATCTCAAACACTCAGGTCTCTGGGTTCAATCAGAGCCCCACTCTCCATCACAAACACTCAGGTCTCTCAGTTCAATGGTGCGTGAAACGTGAAATCAGCCAAAACAAAAACCAAATACTAGGCGATCAAAGTCGATACTAGGCGATCAAATTACCCAGCCAGAAAGCACAATAGTGTTGTCGTGCTACACTGGCGTTCGAGGGAAAGTTATTTTTGGTAATACAGCTTTTTATATTTGTATTGAGGTTCAATACATACACATTTATACCCCATGCTCCCATTCTAAACTAAACTTATCTCTCCAGGGTTACTGCCACGCTATTAACAAGTCAGATACCTTCTACAGTAAGAGTGTTACAAGAAAGCCATTCATAAAAACAACAGCAGCAGCCCTAATTTAAAGTGACACATGCTCTAAAATAGCCTCCAGTGTCACGATGCTCCACGCCTTCACTTGAGCACTAGACATATCAATCCACGCGTCAACATTCCTCGTGTTAGAAACAATATACCTCAGCGCTCAATACCCGAGTAACCCCTGAACCTCCAGAAGAGCCACATCACTTCACGCTGCTTCTGCAAACAACTATCGCTGTTTAGGCATTCAAGCGAACGCAGCGTCTGTATTTGCAGGTGATCTGCGGTTTAAAAAGCCTCTAATAACATTACAGTACAGCGGCAGTTACAGCGTTTTACAAACCAGCTCTCAAACAGCGAGTCTTCCAAAGAGATACACCCCCTGCCAAAAATGTACCGTGAGACTGCGCTATATAAAGCGTTCACTTTAAAAAAACAGCTGTAGGTAAAAAAAAAAATCAAAACAATGTGATTGGAAGCTGTTGAACATCTTTTACACGATACTTGTTTCGCTGGGAAACTACACCAGACTGTATATCCACTGCAGAAATCAATGCATTCCAACACTGTGTGGAAACAGGTAAGTCATACAAGACACACAAAAACAACCTGCACTCTGTGTGTGTGTGTGTGCGTGTGCGTGTGCGCTCTGTGTGTGTGTGCGTGTGCGTGTGCGTGTGCGCTCTGTGTGCGTGTGCGTGTGCGTGTGTGTGCGCTCTGTGTGCGTGTGTGCTCTGTGTGTGTGTGCGCTCTGTGTGCGTGTGCGTGTGTGTGTGTGCGCTCTGTGTGCGTGTGCGTGCGTTTCCTCACCAGATAGCGAGCCGGTCCTTCGGGTAGTCCAGCCTCTCGATGCAGCCCAGGTAGAAGGGCAAACTGTGGGCGCTGTTTCTCGCGATAATCGCTATTAAGATTTTGGGTTTCTGGAGCGCAGATTCCGGTAGAACTTTCTCCCCCACCACGGTCGCCAGCTCCGCACTGGTCCCGGACAGGAGGACCGAGAGAGAGGTCAAAATAGTCCCGAAAGTGAGAGCTGTGTGTGCAGCCATGTTCCCCTGCGCTCTGCTCGACTCTGTGACTGCATAGTGCGAGTGAGTCTCAGGAGCGCCTCTGAAGCGAGGGGCCGGCTTTACCCCCAGCACGGCACGCTGTCGGTGTTGCTTCAGGAGGCGTGACACCTAACCTCATTAGCCTATTATTAGAATGGTCCGTTCACGCGTTCATTCTTCCTTCCTTTCTTTCCTCCTTTTATTGTTTTATTTTAAAAAAATGATTAGTGTAATTATTATAGGCATGACAACAGACCGGCGCTCTTCTGAATGCATGCGGTTTGCTGATTTCACATGTTTACAATTCAGTGTGATTGGAGACGGTGCCATTTTACGGGGGTTATCAAGCAAAAATCATCCCATTGGAATTGGCCAGGTAGAGGTAGAGCAGGTCCAGCGCTTTAATGGACGTCTGATGTAGTAGCCGCTAGGGGGCGCTAAAAAGCGATGTTTAATAGTTTAATAGTAACACAGCTAGGTTAGGGTTAGGGTTAGGGTTAGGTTTAGAGGAGGGGGTAGATTTAGGGGTTAGGGGTATAGATGAGGTTAGGGAGGGGGTTAGGTTTAGAGGAGGGGGTAGATTTAGGGGTTAGGGGTAGATATGAGGTTAGTTGTAGACATTAGGTTTAGGGGAGGGGTAGATTTAGGGGTTAGGGGTAGAGATGAGGTTAGGGAGGGGGTTAGGTTTAGAGGAGGGGGTAGATTTAGGGGTTAGGGGTATAGATGAGGTTAGGGAGGGGTTAGGTTTAGAGGAGGGGTAGATTTAGGGGTTAGGGGTACAGATGAGGTTAGGGAGGGGTTAGGTTTAGGGGAGGGGTTAGATTTAGGGGTTAGGGTTAGGGGTACAGATGAGGTTAGGGAGGGGTTAGTTTTAGGGGGAGGGGTTAGATTTAGGGGTTAGGGTTAGGGGTACAGATGAGGTTAGGGAGGGGTTAGTTTTAGGGGGAGGGGTTAGATTTAGGGGTTAGGGTTAGGGGTACAGATGAGGTTAGGGAGGGGTTAGTTTTAGGGGGAGGGGTTAGATTTAGGGGTTAGGGTTAGGGGTAGAGATGAGGTTAGGGAGGGGGTTAGGTTTAGAGGAGGGGTAGATTTAGGGTTAGGGGTATAGATGAGGTTAGGGAGGGGTTAGGTTTAGAGGAGGGGTAGATTTAGGGGTTAGGGGTATAGATGAGGTTAGGGAGGGTTAGTTTTAGGGGAGGGGTTAGATTTAGGGTTAGGGGTACAGATGAGGTTAGGGAGGGTTAGTTTTAGGGGAGGGGTTAGATTTAGGGGTTAGGGTTAGGGGTATAGATGAGGTTAGGGAGGGGTTAGGTTTAGAGGAGGGGGTAGATTTAGGGGTTAGGGGTATAGATGAGGTTAGGGAGGGGGTTAGGTTTAGAGGAGGGGGTAGATTTAGGGGTTAGGTAGGGGGCACTTCCCTTGTCTGCTTATGGTTTGCTGCAGTCTGATTTAAACACAGTGCTCATTACATCACATCCCCTCATGGAGTTAATGAAGTAGCTAGGTCCTGTATGTAATCACTGCCTCACCCACACTGGACCCAGACCCGCCTGCATGGCGTAGATCTCAGGGGCTTATGATCTATACATGTTCCCTCCTGCCAGAACTGCATGCTCGCTTCCCCCAGATGTGCCCGTGCTGTTACACAGAAAAAGGGCGCTGCGCGGTGCCAGCGAGAACAATGACAGCAATTCAGGTACAGCAACACGACTGAAATCTACAGTAACAAATTGAAACTGTAGACTGTGAACACAGCGATCAGGAGGCTGGCATCACTCTCTCAGTGTGTCCCACACAGTGAACACAGCGATCAGGAGGCTGGCATCACTCTCTCAGTGTGTCCCACACAGTGAACACAGCGATCAGGAGGCTGGCATCACTCTCTCAATGTGTCCCACACAGTGAACACAGCGATCAGGAGGCTGGCATCACTCTCTCAGTGTGTCCCACACATTGAACACAGCGATCAGGAGGCTGGCATCACTCTCTCAGTGTGTCCCACACATTGAACACAGCGATCAGGAGGCTGGCATCACTCTCTCAGTGTGTCCCACACATTGAACACAGCGATCAGGAGGCTGGCATCACTCTCTCCATGTCCCACACAGTGAACACAGCGACCAGGAGGCTGGCATCACTCTCTCCATGTCCCACACAGTGAACACAGCGACCAGGAGGCTGGCATCACTCTCTCCATGTCCCACACAGTGAACACAGCGACCAGGAGGCTGGCATCACTCTCTCCATGTCCCACACAGTGAACACAGCGACCAGGAGGCTGGCATCACTCTCTCCATGTCCCACACAGTGAACACAGCGACCAGGAGGCTGGCATCACTCTCTCCATGTCCCACACAGTGAACACAGCGACCAGGAGGCTGGCATCACTCTCTCCATGTCCCACACAGTGAACACAGCGACCAGGAGGCTGGCATCACTCTCTCCATGTCCCACACAGTGAACACAGCAACTCCTGATTCTATGACTCGTTATTCTATGACTCATGATTCTATCACTCATCTTGAACCGCGGCGCAGCCCTCTGCAGGGACAGGCAGCTTTCAATTCAAGTTTAAACTGAGTCGGGTTAGCCTGGTAATTGCGTGCAATGATGCGCGTGTGTTTTCCTTCATTGCAGATATCTGCTGTATAAATGTGTTAACTGTTTACTGCAGACATGAGGTTCAGTAAAGCGCATGTCCTGCACTGCGAAGCTGTAATTTAAACCGGCAGCGTCGTGACTGGCAGTCTGCGGTTCGGCTCTCTCTGCCCCGGGCTATCTGCTGGACGCGCGTCGGCACTCACACCGGTGCACTCCACCCACCCCCACACCTGTGCCGGAGGCCGGGTCAGGGCTCATCCACACACGCCTCTGCCAGCTCGTTTCGCTCTCCTCTGGAAACGCCCTCGCTCTCTGAATACAAACTCGTGTTAGCACGCAGCGGAGAGTCAAACATCCGAACCTCCGTGACGCAGCTCCGGTTAGCGGGACACTCGTTCCCTCACGTGTGTTTAACTGTGCAGTGTGCTCACTGAGTGCCGGGTACTGTAAATTAGCACACTACATGTATTCTGATGAAATGATACTGCAGAGTAATCCGCAGGGATTTGTATTGCAGTCACCGACACTATGTTAGATATTCTTTCTAAAATCTATGTTTCATTAACCAGACTGTGTGATTATATGAAGTGGTATGGGTCACAATCAATTCTGCTAATACTATATTATTGATATTATGGACAGTTTCAAACTGAATGAATGATAAAGAAATTCGACCTGATTAAACGATTATTATCAGAATTGTTATTATAGATGATATGATTTCGAACTACTCATGAGTTTAGTTATTAAATTAAAGAAAGCTGCACCAGATGCTTGTGATTTTTTTTTTTTACTGTCACTATGCCGCGCAGCAGGGTCAGGTGAACCAGCCCACAGCAGTCCCTGCGGGGTTAGTCGTGTTTTTAATATCTTCACTGTATTTGTCTTCTTTCTGGTTGAGGGAGGCGGTCTGCACGGGTGATGCTTCAGTGCACTGTCAATGCTGTGGGGAGGTGGAACTCCGGCTCCCTCTAGTGGTAAAATCCGCACTTACACTGACAGATCACTGCAAAGTCGACCCGCAAGTACCTCTGCTGTGTATTGATGTTCACTATTCAATGATATTCGACTAGCACAATACTGTATTTCAATGGTATAAACCCCAATACATGTCCATCGCATCGCATAAGTGAATCCTTTAACATTTCTATTGTAATAACGATGCTGGCAGTGAGCAGTCTGGAATCGGTCTGCATGTTCACGTTTTGTTTGCGGGCACGCTGCTGTTAGTTGGAACCAAAACAAGTAGACAGACCCTTTAATTAACACGGTGAAATATTATCAGTTTTGTTTAGACTTTGTATAGGCGGAAAAGGTCCATACGAATCCACAAACCGCTTGCACTGTTTTACAAATCGTTCGACAGAGACGAGAGAAAACACGCAGGTCGCGGACCAAGCGATCCTGGAAGCGGAACTCGGTTTCCTTCGGCAGCAGTTTGTATCCGGACCCGTTTGAATGATGCGTGCGGGAGACGTTCTTGCTGTGAAAGAACAGAGCATGCAAGTGAAAGAAATGAAAACAAATAATAATCACACATAAACAAATAAAACACACGCAAGATAAATACATGTCACGTGAATCTGGAACTCGGGAGTCCGCACTCAAATGATTCCATAAAGGAAACGAATTATTCACACTGCAGGAACGCTTTTAAAAACGAGATTCATTTGCAAACGTAAAGCCGGGAGATGGAGGGAGTGGGGGGCTCGGCTGAGGAAAGTGGGGACGTGGCGGACTCCGAGGGGACCCGAGGAGACATGCCCGGGAACTGGATCCTGCAGCACCACAAGGTAGGAGCGGAGCGGGACTGGAAGTGCGTGTGAATGAAATCATTTCATGTGATTTCTTAATGAAGCCTCAGTCCAATTGAAATGCAGTCACGACTGACGCTATTCAGAGACAGAAACCACACTCCCATTGCAGAGCAGTGGCACCAGGTTTCACTACGCGCTTGATTAGCCACAGTGTACAGGTAACGAGCTCAGGTGTGTCTTATTAAACTCAAATTAAAACCAGGAATGGATCAAACTGCTCTTCAGTAGGAGCCTTGTTCCCCTCCCTGCCGTTTTGAGCAGTATGTGGAAGCAGGCAGCTCGGCGCGTTTCTGTGTTGTGCCGCAGACCCGATCTGCAGGGCCCTTTTAATGAAACAATCGCCTTGTATGCGGCTCTGAAGTGAAGTGACCCGGGAGCCTTTCACAAGAGCAAACTGTGACACGCGGTCATGCACTCACCCCCCTCCATCCCATCCCATCCCATCCCATCCCCCGTCCCCGTGTACGCTGCCCTCCTCCCCTAACCCCGCGGCACCCCTCTGTGTGTTTCAGTACCGGGAGCTGATGGCTCTGGATGTGGGCGACGCTGCCCAGGTGTACGCTGCCTTCCTCGTCTACCTGGACCTGCTTGAAGGTAGGGCTCTCTGTGCTTCAGTACCGCTCAATTACATTTATTATTATTATTATTAGTAGTAGTAGTAGTATTATTAGTAGTATATATAGTTGTCTCTGTGTTGCTGCTGTAACGCTGCCCCTGGTCTCTGTGCAGAGCGGCGCTGGCAGGAGGTCACCAGCAGGGGGAGTGCTGAGCTGCAGCTGGTTTACCTGGAGGGACGAGAGTCGGAGAGCCAGCCCCGCCAACTCATCGTACCGCTGCCGGGTCAGAGGTCACTCAGCCACCAGGGGTAAGAGGGCATTCCATTCGGGGTGAGGGGTCAGCTCTGGACAGCACACAGGAAAGCAGAGAAACACCCCTCTTCTCCCAGTCTGTGTCTGCGCTGCAGTGTCAGTGTCAGTCTGTGCTGCAGTGTCTGTGTCTGTGCGTCAGTGTCTGTGCGTCCATGTCTGTGCGGCAATGTCCGTGTCTGTGCTGCAGTGTCCGTGTCTGTGCTGCAGTGTCTGTGCGTCCATGTCTGTGCTGCAGTGTCTGTGTCTGTGCTGCAGTGTCTGTGCTGCAGTGTCTATGCGTCAGTGTCTGTGTCTGTGCTGCAGTGTGATATTTGAGTGTGTGTGTGATATTTGAGTGTGTGTGTGATATTTGAGTGTGTGTGTGATATTTGAATGTGTGGGTGATATTTGAGTGTGTGTCTGTGTGATATTTGAATGTGTGTGTGTGTGTGATATTGGAATGTGTGTGATATTTGAGTGTGATATTTGAGTGTGTGTGTGATATTTGAGTGTGTGTGTGTGTGTGTTTCAGTTTTGCTCTGCTCTGTGTGTTTCTCTCGTGCTGGCTAGTATCCAGGTTTCCATAGTAACAGGAACATTCTTTTTAAGGCTGTTCCTTCTAAAATATTCTAATGGATAAAGTCATGCACAATCACATCAGCCAGACATTGGCATTAAATCTGAACTGAAATCTGAACACTCTTGAATGTGAAGTGATCTGGCAGTTTCTGTGTAACCCATTGTGAATGCTGTGCTTGCATGATTTACTCCTCCTCAGCGCATACCTTTCACAACAACAGATAAGAAGTAATCAAGCTTCTTCACAGCTTCTCAAGGTCGTTGATCAAAGATAGAAGGAGCAGAAGTGCCCTGGATTCGTTCCTTTCCTCTGGCTTCTATGATAAAGCAGAGTGACCTCCAGCACTGAGTGGAGCTCTAACCCTCCACCTTCCCCACAGCTACCTGTAATGTGTGTCTACGGGCAGCAGAGGGCGCTGTGGCCCTGCAGAGACAGAGCTGCTGCTGTGTTGAAATGATCAGTCAGGGCTGAGAACAGCATTGTGCCAGGTGTATTCGTTTGTGACCTTTATGAGTCTCTGATAATTCAGGCACGCCGCCTCTCCTCTCCTCTTCTATTTGCTCCTCTTCCCTGCCTTCTCTCTGCTCTGGGACATTTCAAGGCCAAATTCAGCTTGCTTTCTAGGGAGACGTGAAACATTTCACAAGGGTCTGAGCGGGTTACTCTTCACACTAGCCTTCTGATTCACTTCATTTCAGTTTGAAACACACTGGAATCCTGCTGCAGGAATGATGACTCCAACTCCAAATGTCAACACAATGTTATTTTAGAATACTGTTTTTGTTTTCAGAAAAACCCTCTTGAATGTGAAGTGATCTGGCAGTTTCTGTGTAACCCATTGTGAATGCTGTGCTTGTCTTTAATAATTCAAACCATCGCGTGAATGGTGAAGGTGCAGTGGTATTGATGCAGTGAGCACACTGTAGTGTGAGAGAGTGAGTGGGAGTGGGAGCGAGATTGTGGTGGTTTTCATTCTTCCCCCTCAGTGTACGGTCGGCTCCTCTCCCAGCCCGCCCCGATGGGACCCCTCTCCCTCCCTGCTCCTGGCTGCCGTGGCCCCCGACTCCACCCTGGCGTATTACCGCTTCAGCCGCGGCTTTGTGGTGCCGGAGCCACCAGACAGCACCCTGGAGTGCGGGCGCGAGCGCAGGAAGAGGAGGCGTCTCTGAGGGGTTCAGCTCTGCACAGTGCCGGGGTGGAGCGCAATCACTGGGACCCTTCCACACCCGACAGAGACCCCTCAGCTACTAGGATCCAGACCAGCACCCACAGGAAGAGGAGGCGTCTCTGAAGAGCTCCACACAGACCAGGCTTCCCAGCAGGACCCAGACCAGCACCCACAGGAAGAGGAGGCGTCTCTGAAGAGCTCCACACAGACCAGGCTTCCCAGCTCTGCACTCATTATATTGGCGATCTGGCCACACAGGGTTCTGTAGAAACCAAAGGCTTCCAAGTGGAGTCATTCTTGTTGTTTATAATGCAGACGCTTCACAATTAGGCGTTCCTGTAAATAAAGCGTCGCATTGCTTTGTGCAGATTCCAGTGGTGCTGTTCAGAGACTGCACTCCGCGCTGCAGCGATGTCAAGCAGGGGGCGCTGTGTGTTTGTCAGGCTGACAGGGTTAATCAGCCGTGTCTAATGAATCACATCCAGTAACACAGCCCGGTGTCTGCAGGGTGACAGAGCCTGACTGGAGGATAACTCTGAACCCAGTTCCACTTGCTGCTCTGCTTTCAGGATGAGAGGCAGAGATTCTTAATAAAACGCATGCAAAGAAGCCTCCTCTTTGTTTCACTTCATTCCCACTTTCATTGTGTTTGTTTCCCATGTGCTCGAGTTTGCAGGAGTGCAGTGAATACAGTGTGCAGTGTGCAGTGTGGTTTAATATAGAGACTTCATTAGTAATCTGAATACAGTGTGCAGTGTGCAGTGTGGTTTAATATAGAGACTTCATTAGTGATCTGAATACAGTGTGCAGTGTGGTTTAATATAGAGACTTCATTAGTGATCTGAATACTGTCAGTGTGCAGTGTGGTTTAATATAGAGACTTCATTAGTGATCTGAATACAGTGTGCGGTGTGCAGTGTGGCACTGAATACACAGGAGTGAGAGTGAGGCACTGAATACACAGGAGTGAGAGTGAGGCACTGAATACACAGGAGTGAGAGTGAGGCACTGAATACACAGGAGTGAGAGTGAGGCACTGAATACACAGGAGTGAGTGAGGAGGGGGGTGTCCATGCTGTGCAGAGTGAGAGTACAAATGCAGCAGTGTAGAGTGTTGCTTTCACAGGCTCTGATTGGAGGAAAGCTTGTGGGGGCGGGACCTCTACAGCTTTGCAAGGAAGGGCATTGGCTGCTTGGCTCCTGCTGTTTGAGAATACAGGCCATTCACAATGAAGCCAAACAAGTTACATGACGAAGTCCTGCAGAAGAGAATCTTGTAACAATACAAACGATCCTCAATAACGAAAAGGCAGACGTGTCGTTATCTAAAGAATTCATACCACAGTGCTAAAGAACTGAAACGAGCAGACACACGCACGCACACACACACACACACACACACACACACACACACTAACACTAACACACACTCACACAATAACGAAAGGCAGACGAGTCGTTATCTAAAGAATTCATACCACAGTGCTAAAGTACTGAAACAAGCAGACAAACACACACACACAGACACACACACACACACACTAACACACACTACACACACATAACGAAAAGGCAGACAAGTCGTTATCTAAAGAATTCATACCACAGTGCTAAAGAACTGAAACGAAGCAGACACGCACGCACACACACACACACACACACACACACACGCACTACACTGCACACAATAACGAAAGGCAGACGTGTCGGTTATCTAAAGAATTCATACCACAGTGCTAAAGAACATGAAACGAGCAGACACGCATTGCACACAGACAGACACACACACTCACACAATAACTAAAAGGCAGACGAGTCGTTATCTAAAGAATTCATACCACAGTGCTAAAGTACTGAAACGAGCAGACACACACACACGCATGCACACACACAGACACACACACACACAGATATACACACACATGCACACACTCTCATATGCACACACACACGCACATACTCTCACACACACTCTCATACACACACACATGTATTCCTGGGAGAGCAGTGCTGTGGGAAGTTAGCTGGGATCAGGGTGGGGCGCTGAGTTTATTGAACTCTTTCCCAGAGTAGGAAGCCCGTCCTGTTCTGCAGTGAAATGAACGTTTGTAAATAACTGCAATCTCGGGATGTGTCTCTGCATGTCAAGCACACTCCTCCTGCTCTCTGCTATCCCACTGCAGCTGCAAAACAGGAACACGGGTCTGTAGCAAACACTAAGAGATTCATAGAGTCTGCATGTCCTGTAGCAAACACTAAGAGATTCATAGAGTCTGCATGTCCTGAGTGATGACGATGAGGACATGATGATGTGATGATGTGATGATGATGATGATGATGATGTGATGATGACGATGACGATGATGATGATGATGATGTGATGACGATGACGATGATGATGATGACGATGATGCGATGACGATGACGATGATGATGACGATGATGACGATGACGATGACGATGAGCGATGATGAGATGATGATGATGATGATGATGACGATGATGATGATGATGATGACTGATGACGATGTAGCGATGATGATGATGATGATGATGATGATGATGTGATGATGACGATGATGATGTACGATGATGATGATGATGACGATGATGTGATGATGACGATGACGATGATGATGATGATGATGATGTGGATGATGATGATGATGATGATGTGATGATGAGTGATGATGATGATGAGCGATGACAATGATGAT
>CM060258.1:139182-209182 GCA_030684275.1 Acipenser oxyrinchus oxyrinchus | reverse complement strand
TGTCTGCCCTCTTTACTGTCTGAGTTAGTGACACACAGAAAGGCTTCAGGATGAAAGTATTGAAAACGGTCCCGTCTTTGAAGGATTGAAACCTCTTGTGGGACGCGAGTTACAAGCTGACCTTCGGTGGGTTTCTAGATGAGGATTTGAGGGACTTGTGGTGAAATAACTGACTTGATAATCTGTCTCCTTCACAGTTTAATAAATGTACAAACATGAACAACACACATTTATGTTGTTGTGTGTTATATTGTACAATATTAGCAAATAGTTTGAGTTTAAACCAAGAGAAAACATGAAACGCGTGTAAATAAATCAGTCCATGAAACTAAAGCATGCAGTGTGTCTAATCTTGATATGCAAGTGGATTATCACGGAGCTACAGAGGCACTTCTCACTTCTTTGTTGCCATCTTTGAAAATGGATTCTTGCAAACTTCTGAAACCAGCATTCATGGCTTATGGATGAGCGTTTCAAGGACTTGTGTGAAATAACTGACCAGTTTTTTTTAAACATCCCCAGAAGAACACGCTTGACCACGCAGTGTTATAAATTGCACACATGATTCTTTCTAATCCGCTCATACCTTCGTGACTATGGTGGTGGTTCTTTTGTTTTGCAGCTTTACCAGATTGCTGCATTTAAATGTCCGGTTCATGATTAAGAAAACTGTGTCACTTATTTGCTAATTTACACAAAACGTAAAGAATACTGTAAGTTTAAAGATTACTCTGTCTTGCCAGAGGCTCTCAGGAAGCCATTTCAGGGTTTCTTTGTAACCAATAGAAGATCAGCTTCTTCCACAGCTAGCCAATCAGAAGTGATGCGGGTGGGACGTAACGGCAACAGTCCCAGTACAGAACAGAGACGTGTCCAGCGAGGGCCCTGAGACACTGTCCCACTGCAGCTCTGAGACACTGTCACACTGTCCCACTGCAGCTCTGAGACACTGTCCCACTGCAGCTCTGAGACACTGTCCCACTGCAGCTCTGAGACACTGTCACACTGCAGCTCTGAGACACTGTCACACTGTCCCACTGCAGCTCTGAGACACTGTCCCACTGCAGCTCTGAGACACTGTCCCACTGCAGCTCTGAGACACTGTTCCACTGCAGCTCTGAGACACTGTCCCACTGCAGCTCTGAGACACTGTCACACTGTCCCACTGCAGCTCTGAGACACTGTCACACTGTCCCACTGCAGCTCTGAGACACTGTCACACTGTCCCACTGCAGCTCTGAGACACTGTCCCACTGCAGCTCTGAGACACTGTCACACTGTCCCACTGCAGCTCTGAGACACTGTCACACTGTCCCACTGCAGCTCTGAGACACTGTCCCACTGCAGCTCTGAGACACTGTCCCACTGCAGCTCTGAGTTCGAGACACTGTCCCACTGCAGCTCTGAGTTCGAGACACTGTCCCACTGCAGCTCTGAGACACTGTCACACTGTCCCACTGTCCCACTGCAGCTCTGAGGCACTGTCCCACTGCAGCTCTGAGTTCCTGAGACACTGTCCCAATGCAGCTCTGAGTTCCTGAGACACTGTCACACTGTCCCAATGCAGCTCTGAGACACTGTCCCACTGCAGCTCTGAGTTCCTGAGACACTGTCCCAATGCAGCTCTGAGACACTGTCACACTGCAGCTCAGAGTTCCTGAGACACTGTCACACTGCAGCTCAGAGTTCCTGAGACACTGTCACACTGCAGCTCTGAGTTCTTGAGACACTGTCACACTGTCCCAATGCAGCTCTGAGACACTGTCCCACTGCAGCTCTGAGTTCCTGAGACACTGTCCCAATGCAGCTCTGAGACACTGTCACACTGCAGCTCAGAGTTCCTGAGACACTGTCACACTGTCCCACTGCAGCTCTGAGTTCCTGAGACACTGTCCCACTGCAGCTCTGAGTTCTTGAGACACTGTCTCACTGCAGCTCTGAGTTCCTGAGACACTGTCACACTGCAGCTCTGAGTTCCTGAGACACTGTCACACTGTCCCACTGCAGCTCTGAGTTCCTGAGACACTGTCCCACTGCAGCTCTGAGTTCTTGAGACACTGTCTCACTGCAGCTCTGAGTTCTTGAGACACTGTCTCACTGCAGCTCTGAGTTCCTGAGACACTGTCCCACTGCGGCTCTGAGTTCCTGAGACACTGTCCCCCTGCAGCTCTGAGTTCTTGAGACACTGTCACACTGCAGCGCTGAGTTCCTGAGACACTGTCACACTGCAGCTCTGAGTTCCTGTCACACTGCAGCTCTGTTCCTGCTGCTTTCACACTCCTCCAGGAGGGAGTCACGCAGTCGGAGAATGCTGAACATTATTCCTAAGTGGTTGCTTCCTGTGTCCCGAGTTCCGGGAGGTCACATTCCGATAACTGCGCTAGAGAGGGAGAGGGAGAGGCTCTCAATAATCCACTTCTGAACTGTAACATTGCATCCAGTAATATTAAAAGAAACTTCTGAAACTCGTGATAAATATTTAGATCACAAGCCTTTCTAGAATGCCTTCTAGTCTAAACGTGTGTCAAAGAGTTTGATTTAGTCTCTTCTATTATTGGTACAAACTCTACCCCAGAGTGTTTGTGTGTAGCTATGGATGGTTCATTTCATATCCACAGTAAGTGCTGAACCCTGAGTGCACCAGGCTTTCAAAGTGAAGATAAGCCTCCCTTTGCAGAGCAAAGTTAAGCCTTCCCAGGTTTTACTGTCTTCCTAATTCGTCTCCCCTGAGCTTGTTACCTTCACACTGCAGCTGATTAAAGTTCCAGTGAACGTGCACGCTGCTCCACGGCTCCTGGACTTCATGTCATCAACGCACAGGAGAGCTGTCTGATCAGCGCAGTGACTGTGCATCGAGCCCTAACGTGACAAACCTCCTCACAGTGTGTGTGTGTGTGCCCTGCACAGTGTGTGTGTGTGCCCTGCACAGTGTGTGTGTGTGCCCTGCACAGTGTGTGTGCCCTGCACAGTGTGTGTGTGTGCCCTGCACAGTGTGTGTGTGTGCCCTGCACAGTGTGTGTGTGTGTGTCCTGTCAGACCTCCTCACAGTGTGTGTGTGCGTCCTGTCAGACCTCCTCACAGTGTGTGTGTGCGTCCTGTCAGACCTCCTCACAGTGTGTGTGTGTCCTGCACAGTGTGTGTGTGTGCCCTGTCAGACCTCCTCACAGTGTGTGTGTGTGTCCTGTCAGACCTCCTCACAGTGTGTGTGTGCGTCCTGTCAGACCTCCTCACAGTGTGTGTGTGCGTCCTGTCAGACCTCCTCACAGTGTGTGTGTGCGTCCTGTCAGACCTCCTCACAGTGTGTGTGTGTCCTGCACAGTGTGTGTGTGCCCTGCACAGTGTGTGTGTCCTGCACAGTGTCCTGTCAGACCTCCTCGCAGTGTGTGTGCCCTGCACAGTGTCCCGTCAGACCTCCTCGCAGTGTGTGTGCCCTGCACAGTGTGTGTGTGTGCCCTGCACAGTGTGTGTGTGTCCTGCACAGTGTCCCGTCAGACCTCCTCACAGTGGGATGTGTGTCTCCTGCACGACGCAGTCTCTGTGCATCGGGTCCTAAAGCTGTCAACAGCACGGTGTCATCACCCCCCCTCCCATTGCAGAGCAGTTTGATCCGTTTCTGGTTTCACTGGGAGTTTAATAATAAGACACACCTGAGCTTGTTACCTGTACACACTGTGGCTCGTCAAGGGAGGGGACTGGCTGGCATTGTGACTGTGTGCACGCAGCCTGACGAGGGAGGGGACTGGCTGGCATTGTGACTGTGTGCACGCAGCTGACGAGGGAGGGGACTGGCTGGCATTGTGACTGTGTGCACGCAGCCTGACGAGGGAGGGGACTGGCTGGCATTGTGACTGTGTGCACGCAGCCTGACGAGGGAGGGGACTGGCTGGCATTGTGACTGTGTGCACGCAGCCTGGCGAGGGAGGGGACTGGCTGGCATTGTGACTGTGTGCACACAGCCTGGCGAGGGAGGGGACTGGCTGGCATTGTGACTGTGTGCACGCAGCCTGGCGAGTCGGTGGACTGGCTGGCATTGTGACTGTGTGCACGCAGCCTGACGAGGGAGGGGACTGGCTGGCATTGTGACTGTGTGCACACAGCCTGACGAGGGAGGGGACTGGCTGGCATTGTGACTGTGTGCACACAGCCTGGCGAGGAGGGACTGGCTTGCATTGTGACTGTGTGCACACAGCCTGGCGAGTCGGTGGACTGGCTGGCATTGTGACTGTGTGCACACAGCCTGGCGAGGGAGGGGACTGGCTGGCATTGTGACTGTGTGCACGCAGCCTGGCGAGGGAGGGGACTGGCTGGCATTGTGACTGTGTGCACACAGCCTGGCGAGGGAGGGGACTGGCTGGCATTGTGACTGTGTGCACACAGCCTGGCGAGGGAGGGGACTGGCTGGCATTGTGACTGTGTGCACACAGCCTGGCGAGGGAGGGGACTGGCTGGCATTGTGACTGTGTGCACACAGCCTGGCGAGGGAGGGGACTGGCTGGCATTGTGACTGTGTGCACACAGCCTGGCTGGGCTGTGAGTTGAGGTGTAGCGCTCATGCAGGAGGTTTGGAGAGCTGCATTGTGTAGCTGGGTTGCAGCAGGCCCTCCCTGCACTCTCTGCAGTGCGTGAGCCACGACCCCGGGTTCAAGAGATCAGAGGGAGCGTTCGAGGGCCAACTCTGAAAATGAAAGAGTTTGTAAAATAGAGAGCTGCTGGGGTAGTGATTGGAATATGAAATCCCATAGGATTGATTGTGCCTGAGCCAGGTGCAGTGTGGTGGAAAACTGTCTGTGTGTCTGTAGGTCTCTGTGTGAGTGAATGTGGGTCTGTGAGTGTCTGTGGGTCTGTGTGTATGTCTGTAGGTCTGAGTGTGTCTGTAGTTCTCTGTCTCTGACTGGTGTGTGTGCCCCTCTCTTCATCCCATCTGTCTGTCTCTCCTACTTCCTTTCTCTCTCTCTGTGTTATTGTGTGTGCGAGAGGTGCTACTCCTGACCTCTCTCTCTCTCTCTCTCTCTCTCTCTCTCTAGGTGCTGGAGGGAGGAGGAGGAGTGTGGAGGCCCCTGACTCGCCGCCCGCCTCGCCTGCGGTGTAGTCTTGTAGTCTGCGGGCCCCAGGAGATGCTCTGTGGGCCCCTCACTCTGGAGTTGCCTGCTTGACACCATGGGCTGCACCTCAGCCAAGCACGTGTCGTCCGTGCCGAGCGAGGAGGAGGAGGAGGAGGGGGGGGGCAAGGCCAAAGCCTACCAGAACGGGGACGCCTTCGGAGGTGAGCTCTTCTACTTCCTGCTCGTCTCCTCTCTGAATCCCGGAGCTCTCGGCGGCTTTTAGAGCAGCACACTGTGTTTGTTTATTTCATGTTTCAGAGACACAAGTTCAAGTGCAGCAAAAATAAAATGACGGTTCACATGGAAATGTCACGCATGTTTAGACTGAGCACCACACTGCTGAGCACTGGAAAACACACCGGCACAGGGCTGGCAATGAGACTCCTGCTGCATAGCAGTGTCACCCATTCCAGGCGTTATTACAAGCTTGATTAGCCCCAGTGTTTATGTAACAAGCTCAGGTGTGTCTTATTAAACTCACAGAAAAAACACAATTGGATCAAAGTGCTATGCAATGGGAGTGTAATTTCCACTCCTGCTGGCATACCAGTGACCTCCATTCACATGCATCCTTTAATAATAACAGTCAGTTGTGATGGGGTGAGAAACGCTTCCGTGTCACCTGACTGTAGTGATCAGCCAGGATGGAGCAGCCCAGCAAAATACCAGAGACTCCCAGACTCCCATTCCGGACGCGGGTCACTGCACACTGCCTCTCATTGAACCCAGCCTGAGAGAGCCCTGCGCGGGTGTGGAGTGGAACTGAACCCAGCCTGAGAGAGAGCCCTGCGCGGGTGTGGAGTGGAACTGAACCCAGCCTGAGAGAGCCCTGCGCGGGTGTGGAGTGGAACTGAACCCAGCCTGAGAGAGCCCTGCGCGGGTGTGGAGTGGAACTGAACCCAGCCTGAGAGAGAGCCCTGCGCGGGTGTGGAGTGGAACTGAACTCTGCCTGAGAGAGCCCTGCGCGGGTGTGGAGTGGAACTGAACCCAGCCTGAGAGAGAGCCCTGCGCGGGTGTGGAGTGGAACTGAACTCTGCCTGAGAGAGCCCTGCGCGGGTGTGGAGTGGAACTGAACCCAGCCTGAGAGAGCCCTGCGCGGGTGTGGAGTGGAACTGAACCCAGCCTGAGAGAGAGCCCTGCTGGTGTGGAGTGGAACTGAACCCAGCCTGAGAGAGAGCCCTGCTCGGGTGTGGAGTGGAACTGAACCCAGCCTGAGAGAGCCCTGCGCGGGTGTGGAGTGGAACTGAACCCAGCCTGAGAGAGCCCCTGCTGGTGTGGAGTGGAACTGAACCCAGCCTGAGAGAGCCCTGCGCGGGTGTGGAGTGGAACTGAACTCTGCCTGAGAGAGCCCTGCTGGTGTGGAGTGGAACTGAACCCAGCCTGAGAGAGAGCCCTGCTGGGTGTGGAGTGGAACTGAACCCTGCCTGAGAGAGCCCCTGCTGGGTGTGGAGTGGAACTGAACCCAGCCTGAGAGAGCCCCTGCTGGTGTGGAGTGGAACTGAACCCAGCCTGAGAGAGCCCTGCTGGTGTGGAGTGGAACTGAACCCAGCCTGAGAGAGACCCTGCTGGTGTGGAGTGGAACTGAACTCTGCCTGAGAGAGCCCTGCTGCTGGTGTGGAGTGGAACTGAACCCAGCCTGAGAGAGAGCCCTGCTGGTGTGGAGTGGAACTGAACTCTGCCTGAGAGAGCCCTGCTGGTGTGGAGTGGAACTGAACCCAGCCTGAGAGAGAGCCCTGCTGGTGTGGAGTGGAACTGAACCCAGCCTGAGAGAGAGCCCTGCGCGGGTGTGGAGTGGAACTGAACCCAGCCTGAGAGAGAGCCCTGCTGGTGTGGAGTGGAACTGAACCCAGCCTGAGAGAGCCCCTGCTGGGTGTGGAGTGGAACTGAACCCAGCCTGAGAGAGCCCCTGCTGGTGTGGAGTGGAACTGAACCCAGCCTGAGAGAGCCCTGCGCGGGTGTGGAGTGGAACTGACCCCAGCCTGAGAGAGCCCTGCGCGGGTGTGGAGTGGAACTGAACCCAACCTGAGGGAGAGCCCCTGCGGGTGTGGAGTGGAACTGAACCCAGCCTGAGAGAGCCCTGCGCGGGTGTGGAGTGGAACTGAACTCTGCCTGAGAGAGCCCTGCGCGGGTGTGGAGTGGAACTGAACTCTGCCTGAGAGAGCCCTGCGCGGGTGTGGAGTGGAACTGAACCCAGCCTGAGAGAGAGCCCTGCGCGGGTGTGGAGTGGAACTGAACTCTGCCTGAGAGAGCCCTGCGCGGGTGTGGAGTGGAACTGAACCCAGCCTGAGAGAGAGCCCTGCGCGGGTGTGGAGTGGAACTGAACTCTGCCTGAGAGAGAGCCCTGCGCGGGTGTGGAGTGGAACTGAAAGCAGGGTAACCACAGCAGCACAGCGCTGTCTAGGGCAACATGAAAAACCTCAACTCCTTACTGAATGAATCAACACCGCTTGTATGTTTTCCTTTTTTTCTTTTGATTTGGCTGCTAGTGGTTTCTTCTGTGGGTTCCTTGGGCAGGATCACAGTGGCTAGTGGTTTCTTCTGTGTTCGGTGTGTTAGTTCAGTGGAGTGGAGTGGAGTGGAGTGGAGCAGCATGTCCCCTCCTGATCGTGGAGCTGTGCTCGGCAGTGAGATAGGGAGGCAGGCACTGCTGTGTGTCTCCGCTGGGCTATTTTGGGTAAACAGTTTAATGGGTAAATAGATTTCAGGAAGTTCGACAGCCAAATTGCAGCTCCCTGCCGTCCCGTCTGCATCTCCCAGAGTGAAGAAGGGTCCAATTAAAACCCTGTGAAGTGCATCCCTGAGCAGAGCTGTGGGTGTGCTAATGGGGGGGTTACTGTGAGAGCAGAGCAGCGTGACCCGCAAGGTCCTCTCCCTCTCTCTCCTCCTCTCCTCTCACTCCAGCTCCGTTCCCACAGAGTTCTGGCGTTGCTTCACAGAGTCAGATGTTCAGGCTGAGTCAGTAAAGCCCTTTGGGACCAGCGTCATGTCCTGGGGCGAGTAGGGCTCCTGCAGTGCTTTAAAATAAAACAAGTGTTATTTAATCTGTAGTATTTTGTATTTAATTATATCCTGATGTAACTATCACTGACATTGTTATCTGCTCCGTTATTGAATCGTATTTTGTCATATACTTGTACTTGCTAGAACCAAAGTGATTGTATTTGATCTTGCTCTTAATTGTATTAATACTTGTACTGTGATTCTTGAAACGTGTTTTTGTTTATGACTGTAAGTTGCCCTGGATAAGGGCATCTGCTAAGAAATAAATAATAATAATAATAAATAATAAATAAAATAGCTGTGCATTGATTTTAACAGCATTGCTAACATGCAGATTGGGTTTCAAACATTGAAAACAGTGTGGCATAGATATTTATTTATTTATTTGCGCTCCATTTAGAGTTTAGAAACATGCTTTAAATACAGTCTTTGATTCTGTGCAGGGATGATAAGACTCCTATTGCACAGCAGTGTCGCACATTCCAGACTTTACTACCAGCTTGAGTTTAGCTTGTTGTTTTTGACAGAGTGTGCACTGAATCCCCTTGACTAGAACCCTAACCCTGCACTGCACAAGGTGTTGATGGGGCTTGATGAGCGAGTCAATGCAAATATATTTCACAGGCTGGAAACAATATGTCAAGCTGATCCAGTCTGTCTGATACAGTGTGTCACCCTGCCTCCGAATCCCTGTTGGAGGCTGGGATCCAGCGTGTCTCTGAATCCCTGTTGGAGGCTGGGATCCAGCGTGTCTCTGAATCCCTGTTGGAGGCTGGGATCCAGGGTGTCTCTGGAGGCTGGGATCCAGGGTGTCTCTCAGTCCCTGTTGGAGGCTGGGATCCAGCGTGTCTCTGAGTCCCTGTTGGAGGCTGGGATCCAGGATGTCTCTGAGTCCCTGTTGGAGGCTGGGATACAGGGTGTCTCTGAGTCCCTGTTGGAGGCTGGGATCCAGCGTGTCTCTCAGTCCCTGTTGGAGGCTGGGATCCAGGGTGTCTCTGGAGGCTGGGATCCAGGGTGTCTCTGAGTCCCTGTTGGAGGCTGGGATCCAGCGTGTCTCTCAGTCCCTGTTGGAGGCTGGGATCCAGGGTGTCTCTGAGTCCCTGTTGGAGGCTGGGATCCAGCGTGTCTCTCAGTCCCTGTTGGAGGCTGGGATCCAGGGTGTCTCTGGAGGCTGGGATCCAGCATGTCTCTCAGTCCCTGTTGGAGGCTGGGATCCAGGGTGTCTCAGAGTCCCTGTTGGAGGCTGGGATACAGGGTGTCTCTGAGTCCCTGTTGGAGGCTGGGATCCAGGGTGTCTCTGGAGGCTGGGATCCAGGGTGTCTCTGAGTCCCTGTTGGAGGCTGGGATCCAGGGTGTCTCTGGAGGCTGGGATCCAGCGTGTCTCTGAGTCCCTGTTGGAGGCTGGGATCCAGCGTGTCTCTGAGTCCCTGTTGGAGGCTGGGATCCAGCGTGTCTCTGAGTCCCTGTTGGAGGCTGGGATCCAGCGTGTCTCTCAGTCCCTGTTGGAGGCTGGGATCCAGTGTGTCTCTCAGTCCCTGTTGGAGGCTGGGATCCAGCGTGTCTCTGAGTCCCTGTTGGTTGGATGGTTGTAAGCGGGTAGGTAGAGTGTTACTCAGACTGGCTGGCTGACTGACTGGACAGGTTGGAGTGTCGATTGAACGATGGCTGGTTAGGAAGGTACAGTAGATGGGTGACTGAACAGTCCAATGCAAAGTGCCAAGAAATGTTACCAAATCAAAGCTCCGTGCTGATGTAGGGCCGCTGTGTTGGAGCTGCAGGGCTCTGACACAGGATAGAAGCACAAGGAGAGCCATTGATCTCCGAGGAGCGGGCCGCTGTCGTGGGCAGCGTTGGAGCCGAGGACAGGCAGGCAGCGTGCAGTCTTGTGAAATGACTCTGTCTCCCTGCCCCTCAGTATCCCTGTCTCTCCCTCCCTGTCCCAGTCTCTCTGTCTCCCTGCCCCTCAGTATCCCTGTCTCTCCCTCCCTGTCCCAGTCTCTCTGTCTCCCTGCCCCTCAGTATCCCTGTCTCTTCCTCCCTGTCCCAGTCCCACTGTCTCCCTGCCCCTCAGTATCCCTGTCTCTCCCTCCCTGTCCCAGTCCCACTGTCTCCCTGCCCCTCAGTATCCCTGTCTCTCCCTCCCTGTCCCAGTCCCACTGTCTCCCTGCCCCTCAGTATCCCTGTCTCTCCCTCCCTGTCCCAGTCCCACTGTCTCCCTGCCCCTCAGTATCCCTGTCTCTCCCTCCCTGTCCCAGTCCCACTGTCTCCCTGCCCCTCAGTATCCCTGTCTCTCCCTCCCTGTCCCAGTCCCTCTGTCTCCCTGCTTGCATGCTGTAACTTGAGGCTCCTTGCTGCCTGTGCCATGCAGCCGGGCTGCAGCCAGCAGTGTGTGTGTTTGCATGCAGCCAGCAGGGGGCAGTGTGTTTACATAGGATGGGCTGACAGGAGGGGGTACACAGCCCCGCCCTGCAAGAAATATAAGAGCGAGGGAGAGAGGGAGGCACGCTGTGTTCAGTTTGGAGTAGCGCTCACATGACATGGGGTTTGCTCCCTCCCAGCTGGAAGTTCTATGGGATGGCACCCTGTGCATGCCAGGCTGCACTGTGAATAGCGCACTGTCCTGCACTGCCAGGCTGCCCTGTGCATAGCGCACTGTCCTGCACTGCCAGGCTGCCCTGTGAATAGCGCACTGTCCTGCACTGCCAGGCTGCCCTGTGAATAGCGCACTGTCCTGCACTGCCAGGCTGCCCTGTGAATAGCGCACTGTCCTGCACTGCCAGGCTGCACTGCCAGGCTGCACTGTGAATAGCGCACTGTCCTGCACTGCCAGGCTGCCCTGTGAATAGCGCACTGTCCTGCACTGCCAGGCTGCACTGTGAATAGCGCACTGTCCTGCACTGCCAGGCTGCACTGTGAATAGCACACTGTCCTGCACTGCCAGGCTGGCACTGTTTGTTCAATTCCAGAAATATAAAGTGGATTTTATTTTTTGATTCTGCAGTGACTATTGATTGCAGGAGAGGGGGTGCTTTGCAACATTGCAACACTTCTTCTGATACATTTAGATATCTATCTATATCTACATATAAGAAAAGCTTTGTTTTAATAATGTGCTGCTATGTGAGAATGAAAGCAATGTAAAGAACTGTCTGTTCCCCTGAGTGTGACTCTGACCGCTGCTCTGCTCTCCCCCAGACCAGTACAAGCTGAAGGCAGTGGAGGAGGTGAAATACATGAGGAGCGGAGATGAAGACGGAGTGACAGCACGCAACCAGGAGAACCTGGTGAGAGGGGAGGGAGGGGAGAGGGGAGAGGGGAGAGGAACACAGAGTGACAGCACGCAACCAGGAGAACCTGGGGAGAGGGGAGAGGGGAGAGGGGAGGGGAGGGGAACACAAACACAGAGTGACAGCACGCAACCAGGAGAACCTGATGAGAGGGGAGGGGAGGACAGAGTGACAGCATGCAACCAGGAGAACCTGATGAGAGGGGAGGGGAGGGGTACACAGAGTGACAGCACGCAACCAGGAGAACCTGATGAGAGGGGAGATGAGGGGTACACAGAGTGACAGCACGCAACCAGGAGAACCTGATGAGAGGGGAGGGGAGGACAGAGTGACAGCACGCAACCAGGAGAACCTGATGAGAGGGGAGGGGAGGACAGAGTGACAGCACGCAACCAGGAGAACCTGATGAGAGGGGAGGGGAGGACAGAGTGACAGCACGCAACCAGGAGAACCTGGGGAGAGGGAGAGGGAGAGGGAGAGGGAGAGGGAGGGGAACACAAACACAGAGTGACAGCACGCAACCAGGAGAACCTGGTGAGAGGGGAGGGAGGGGAGAGGGGAGAGGGGAGAGGAACACAGAGTGACAGCACGCAACCAGGAGAACCTGGTGAGAGGGGAGAGGGGAGAGGGGAGAGGGGAGAGGGGAGGGGAACACAAACACAAACACAGAGTGACAGCACGCAACCAGGAGAACCTGATGAGAGGGGAGGGGAGGACAGAGTGACAGCATGCAACCAGGAGAACCTGATGAGAGGGGAGGGGAGGGGTACACAGAGTGACAGCATGCAACCAGGAGAACCTGATGAGAGGGGAGGGAGGACAGAGGACAGCATGCAACCAGGAGAACCTGATGAGAGGGGAGGGGAGGACAGAGTGACAGCACGCAACCAGGAGAACCTGATGAGAGGGGAGATGAGGGGTACACAGAGTGACAGCACGCAACCAGGAGAACCTGATGAGAGGGGAGATGAGGGGTACACAGAGTGACAGCACGCAACCAGGAGAACCTGATGAGAGGGAGGGAGGACAGAGTGACAGCACGCAACCAGAGAACCTGATGAGAGGGGAGGGAGACAGAGTGACAGCACGCAACCAGGAGAACCTGGGGAGAGGAGAGGGAGAGGGAGGGAGGGGAACACAAACACAGAGTGACAGCACTAACCAGGAGAACCTGGTGAGAGAGGAGGGAGGGAGAGGGAGAGGGGAGAGGGAGAGAGGAGAGGGAGAGGGAGGGGAACACAAACACAAACACAGAGTGACAGCACGCAACCAGGAGAACCTGGTGAGAGGGAGGGAGACAGAGTGACAGCATTCAACCAGGAGAACCTGATGAGAGGGAGGGAGGGGTACAGAGTGACATCACGAACCAGGAGAACCTGATGAGAGGGGAGATGAGGGGTACACAGAGTGACAGCACGCAACCAGGAGAACCTGATGAGAGGGAGGGAGGACAGAGTGACAGCACTGAACCAGGAGAACCTGGTGAGAGGGAGGGAGGACAGAGTGACAGCATGAACCAGGAGAACCTGGGGAGAGGGAGAGGGAGAGGGGAGGGAGGGGAACACAAACACAGAGTGACAGCACGAACCAGGAGAACCTGGTGAGAGGGAGGGAGGACAGAGTGACAGCATTCAACCAGGAGAACCTGATGAGAGGGGAGATGAGGGGACACAGAGTGACAGCACGAACCAGGAGAACCTGATGAGGGGAGGGAGGACAGAGTGACAGCACGAACCAGGAGAACCTGGGAGAGGGGAGAGGGAGAGGGGAGGGAGGGGAACACAAACACAGAGTGACAGCACGCAACCAGGAGAACCTGGTGAGAGGGGAGGGGAGGACAGAGTGACAGCACGCAACCAGGAGAACCTGGTGAGAGGGGAGAGGGGTTTGGGGTAGCAGACCTTCCCTTTACCACGCACTACGATGCAGCTGGATTCTGTGCTTCACGTGGAGGACAGAAGGGAGGATACTATCTGTAAATATAGTTTTAATAAATGAATGGAGAGTGTGGATGTGAGAGATTCCCATCATGCAGGCAGATCCAACACAAACTGCTACCCCACTAACAGCCAGCGAAGCACAGCATGAGTGCAGAATCCCAGCCCAGCTTTACAGCACATATCACTGCAGTGAGAGAGGGGCAGGAGGGAATGAAAGGGCTGTCTCACTGGAGACCTGCTGTGAAACCCAGTCCAGCAGCTCTGAGCTGGAGCCACGCTGCGCCCACACAGGAGAGAGGGGGAGGAGAGCAGGAATGGGAGCCGCGCCACGCCCACACAGAGGAGACGGGGAGGAGAGCAGGAATGGGAGCCACACACACAGAGGAGAGGGAGGAGAGCAGGAATGGGAGCCACCACACAGGAGAGAGAGGGAGGGAGAGCAGGAATGGGAGCCACCACACAGAGAGAGAGAGGGAGGAGAGCAGGAATGGGAGCCACACACCACACAGGGAGAGAGAGGCAGGAGAGCAGGAATGGGAGCCAGCCCACACAGGAGAGAGAGAGAGAGAGAGAGAGAGAGAGAGAGAGAGAGAGAGAGAGAGAGAGAGAGAGAGAGAGAGAGAGAGAGAGAGAGAGAGGGAGGAGAGCAGGAATGGGAGCACACAGACACAGAGAGAGAGAGAGAGAGAGGAGGAGAGCAGGAATGGGAGCCACCACACAGAGAGAGAGAGAGAGGAGGAGAGCAGGAATGGGAGACCGTGGCACCACACACAGAGAGAGAGAGGAGGAGAGCAGGAATGGGAGCCACCACACAGAGAGAGAGAGAGAGAGAGGAGGAGAGCAGGAATGGAGCCAGGCACACAGGAGAGAGAGAGAGGGGGAGGAGAGCAGGAATGGGAGCCGCGCGCATACAGGAGAGAGAGAGAGAGGGGGAGGAGAGCAGGAATGGGAGTCAGCCACCGCACACAGGAGAGAGAGAGAGAGAGGAGGAGAGCAGGAATGGGAGCCAGTGCACACACAGGAGAGAGAGAGAGAGGAGGAGAGCAGGAATGGGAGCCAGCCCACACAGGAGAGAGAGAGAGAGGAGGAGAGCAGGAATTGGAGCGCAATGCTCACACACACAGAGAGAGAGAGAGAGAGAGAGGAGGAGAGCAGGAATGGGAGCCACTCTGCGCCCACACAGGAGAGAGAGAGAGAGAGGGAGGAGAGCAGGAATGGGAGCCGCGCTGCGCCCACACAGGAGAGAGAGAGAGAGGGAGGAGAGCAGGAATGGGAGCCAGCAGCCACACACAGAGAGAGAGAGAGAGAGGGAGAGAGCAGGAATGGGAGCCAGCAGTGCCTCACACACAGGAGAGAGAGAGAGAGGAGGAGAGCAGGAATGGGAGCCACTGCCCATACAGAGAGAGAGAGAGAGGGAGGAGAGCAGGAATGGGAGCCAGCCACACACACAGAGAGAGAGAGAGAGGAGGAGAGCAGGAATGGGAGCCAGCCAGCACACAGAGAGAGAGAGAGAGAGAGGAGGAGAGCAGGAATGGGAGCCACTGCCCACACAGAGAGAGAGAGAGAGAGAGAGGAGAGCAGGAATGGGAGCCAGCAGCCCACACAGGAGAGAGAGAGAGAGAGAGGAGAGAGGAGGAGAGCAGGAATGGGAGCCAGCAGACACACAGAGAGAGAGAGAGAGAGAGAGAGAGGAGAGCAGGAATGGGAGCAGACACTGAGCACACAGGAGAGAGAGAGAGAGGAGGAGAGCAGGAATGGGAGAGCCACACACAGGAGAGAGAGAGAGAGGAGGAGAGCAGGAATGGGAGCGCAGCACACACAGGAGAGAGAGAGAGAGGAGGAGAGCAGGAATGGGAGCACAGCAGCACACAGAGAGAGAGAGAGAGAGGAGGAGAGCAGGAATGGGAGCCAGCAGCCCACACAGGAGAGAGAGAGAGAGGAGGAGAGCAGGAATGGGAGCTGCCTGAGCACACAGGAGAGAGAGAGGAGAGGGAGGAGAGCAGGAATGGGAGCGCCCTGATTCACTGTGCACCTGGGACTGAGGGAGAGAGGGAGGAGAGCAGGAATGGGAGCCGCCCTGATTCACTGTGCACTCTGGGTACTGAGGGAGAGGGAGGAGAGCAGGAATGGGAGCCGCCCTGATTCACTGTGCACTCTGGGTACTGAGGGAGAGGGAGGAGAGCAGGAATGGGAGCCGCTCCTGATTCACTGTGCACTCTGGGTACTGAGGGAGAGGGAGGAGAGCAGGAATGGGAGCCGCTCCTGATTCACTGTGCACTCTGGGTACTGAGGGAGAGGGAGGAGAGCAGGAATGGGAGCCGCTCCTGATTCACTGTGCACTCTGGGTACTGAGGGAGAGGGAGGAGAGCAGGAATGGGAGCCGCTCCTGATTCACTGTGCACTCTGGGTACTGAGGGAGAGGGAGGAGAGCAGGAATGGGAGCCGCTCCTGATTCACTGTGCACTCTGGGTACTGAGGGAGAGGGAGGAGAGCAGGAATGGGAGCCGCTCCTGATTCACTGTGCACTCTGGGTACTGAGGGAGAGGGAGGAGAGCAGGAATGGGAGCCGCCCTGATTCACTGTGCACTCTGGGTACTGAGGGAGAGGGAGGAGAGCAGGAATGGGAGCCGCTCCTGATTCACTGTGCACTCTGGGTACTGAGGGAGAGGGAGGAGAGCAGGAATGGGAGCCGCCCTGATTCACTGTGCACTCTGGGTACTGAGGGAGAGGGAGGAGAGCAGGAATGGGAGCCGCCCTGATTCACTGTGCACTCTGGGTACTGAGGGAGAGGGAGGAGAGCAGGAATGGGAGCCGCCCTGATTCACTGTGCACTCTGGGTACTGAGGGAGAGGGAGGAGAGCAGGAATGGGAGCCGCCCTGATTCACTGTGCACTCTGGGTACTGAGGGAGAGGGAGGAGAGCAGGAATGGGAGCCGCTCCTGATTCACTGTGCACTCTGGGTACTGAGGGAGAGGGAGGAGAGCAGGAATGGGAGCCGCCCTGATTCACTGTGCACTCTGGGTACTGAGGGAGAGGGAGGAGAGCAGGAATGGGAGCCGTCCTGATTCACTGTGCACTCTGGGTACTGAGGGAGAGGGAGGAGAGCAGGAATGGGAGCAGCTCCTGATTCACTGTGCACTCTGGGTACTGAGGGAGAGGGAGGAGAGCAGGAATGGGAGCCGCTCCTGATTCACTGTGCACTCTGGGTACTGAGGGAGAGGGAGGAGAGCAGGAATGGGAGCCGCTCCTGATTCACTGTGCACTCTGGGTACTGAGGGAGAGGGAGGAGAGCAGGAATGGGAGCCGCCCTGATTCACTGTGCACTCTGGGTACTGAGGGAGAGGGAGGAGAGCAGGAATGGGAGCCGCCCTGATTCACTGTGCACTCTGGGTACTGAGGGAGAGGGAGGAGAGCAGGAATGGGAGCCGCTCCTGATTCACTGTGCACTCTGGGTACTGAGGGAGAGGGAGGAGAGCAGGAATGGGAGCCGCTCCTGATTCACTGTGCACTCTGGGTACTGAGGGAGAGGGAGGAGAGCAGGAATGGGAGCCGCTCCTGATTCACTGTGCACTCTGGGTACTGAGGGAGAGGGAGGAGAGCAGGAATGGGAGCCGCCCTGATTCACTGTGCACTCTGGGTACTGAGGGAGAGGGAGGAGAGCAGGAATGGGAGCCGCCCTGATTCACTGTGCACTCTGGGTACTGAGGGAGAGGGAGGAGAGCAGGAATGGGAGCCGCTCCTGATTCACTGTGCACTCTGGGTACTGAGGGAGAGGGAGGAGAGCAGGAATGGGAGCCGCTCCTGATTCACTGTGCACTCTGGGTACTGAGGGAGAGGGAGGAGAGCAGGAATGGGAGCCGCTCCTGATTCACTGTGCACTCTGGGTACTGAGGGAGAGGGAGGAGAGCAGGAATGGTAGCCGCTCCTGATCTCTCTGCACTCTCTCTCTCTGAGAGGCTCTCTAGGCTCTCTCTCTCTCTCTCTCTCTCTCTCTCTCTCTCTCTCTCTCTCTCTCTCTCTCTCTCTCTTTCTTTCAATTCAATTCAATGGTGCTTTATTGGTATGACTTACAATAGCAGGTGTTGCCAAAGCAATTATACAATACATACATGTATATATACAATGCATCATGAATACATATATATATATATGATATCTCTCTCTCTCTCTCTCTCTCTCTCTCTCTCTCCACCCTCTTCCCTGGAGCTGCAGTGTGGATAGCTTTGGGTAGTCTTGTTATTCACACAGCTCCTCTGTTTCAGGAAAAAAGTGCTTCTTTGAACCGGAGCAAATCCCAGAAGGATGGATCCGGAGCGAATTCACAGAGAGCCAAGTGAGTATACCTCCCCCCCCCCCGATTTCATTTTATTGCAGACAGGCTAAAAGATTTGAATCTATTCAGTCTTGAACAAAGAAGACTACGCCGTGATCTGATTCAAGCATTCAAAATCCTAAAAGGTATTGACAATGTCGACCCAGGGGACTTTTTTGACCTGAAAAAAGAAACAAGGACCAGGGGTCACAAATGGAGATTAGATAAAGGGGCATTCAGAACAGAAAATAGGAGGCACTTTTTTACACAGAGAATTGTGAGGGTCTGGAACCAACTCCCCAGTAATGTTGTTGAAGCTGACTCTGTGCAGCGCAGTGTGTGTGTGTGTGAGACTCTGTGCAACGCAGTGTGTGTGACTCTGTGCAGTGTGTGTGTGGAGTGACTCTGTGCAGCGCAGTGTGTGTGTGTGTGTGACTGCAGCGCAGTGTGTGTGTGTGACTGTGCAACGCAGTGTGTGTGTGACTCTGTGCAGCGTAGTGTGTGTGACTCTGTGCAGCGTAGTGTGTGTGTGTGTGACTCTGTGCAGTGTGTATGTGTGTGTTACTGTGCAGCGCAGTGTGTGTGTGTGTGACTCTGTGCAGCGCAGTGTGTGTGTGACTGTCCAGCGCAGTGTGTGTGTGTGTGACTCTGTGCAGCGCAGTGTGTGTGTGTGACTCTGTGCAGTGCAGTGTGTGTGTGTGTGTGTGACTCTGTGCAGTGCAGTGTGTGTGTGACTCTGTGCAGTGCAGTGCAGTGTGTGTGTGTGTGTGACTCTGTGCAGTGCAGTGTGTGTGTGTGTGACTCTGTGCAGTGCAGTGTGTGTGTGTGTGACTCTGTGCAGCGCAGTGTGTGTGTGACTGTCCAGCGTAGTGTGTGTGTGTGTGTGTGACTCTGTGCAGCGCAGTGTGTGTGTGACTGTCCAGCGCAGTGTGTGTGTGTGTGTGTGTGACTCTGTGCAGCGCAGTGTGTGTGTGTGTGACTCTGTGCAGCGCAGTGTGTGTGTGACTGTCCAGCGCAGTGTGTGTGTGTGTGTGTGACTCTGTGCAGCGCAGTGTGTGTGTGTGTGTGTGACTCTGTGCAGCGCAGTGTGTGTGTGTGTGACTCTGTGCAGCGCAGTGTGTGTGTGACTGTCCAGCGCAGTGTGTGTGTGTGTGTGTGACTCTGTGCAGCGCAGTGTGTGTGTGACTCTGTGCAGTGCAGTGTGTGTGTGTGTGTGACTCTGTGCAGCACAGTGTGTGTGTGTGTGTGAGACTCTGTGTTTGACTCCAGGGTTCTCTGTGTCTCATGCTCTAACCCTGTGCTCCTGTCTGCACTCAGACTGGCTGTCTGTCTGTAGTGGCTTTGCTTTGATCACCCAGCTGCCTGGACCTTCACTGCATTACTGTAACAGTCTCTCTCTCTCTCTCTCTCTCTCTCTCTCTCTCTCTCTCTCTCCCATTGTCCTCACAGTATCCACACATCTGAGAGCCAACAAGAATTCTTCCGAATGCTGGATGAAAAAATCGAGAAGGTAAGAGCTCTCCAGATTTGTGTGTGATTGGAATTGGGGTGAGCTCAGATTCCAGGGTTAAACCAGCCTGTGTCCGTGCCATGCCGTGCTGTGCCCGTGCCGTGCCGTGCTGTGCCCGTACTGTGATGAGCAGAGTGGAGGCACTGTGTCACTGCTGCTCCCAGCTCCCTCCCGGCAGCAGCAGGCCAGTCAGTGAGGGCAGAGGCTCTGCAGCAAAAGCACATCCACAAATACCTTCCGCTGGTTCCCACTAACTGATGGGTCTGCCTGAGCGGCACTCAGTGCTCTCCCTCTCTGAAGAAGCACACACAGCCGCTGTGATAGCGAGCACCCCTGTGAGCTCTGTCCTCAGTGTACGGTGTCACTCGTGTACAAGCATACAGTCACCTGATAACTCATCTAATAAGAGACCACAACTGTGCCACCCTTAATGCCCCCCTAGAACTGGACAGTCTCTCATTGTCCTTCACCTTCAGAGGACCGGTGAGAGTGACTCCCAGCACCAGCCCCTGTGTCTGTCTGTTTGTTCCACAGTGCCTGTGTGTGTGTGTGTGTGTGTGTGTGTGTCTCTGAGACTCTCTCTCTGAGTGTGTGTGTGTCTCTCTCTCTCATCCCTGTGCTGTCACTGTATCTCTACACTGTGTAATGGGTCAGGGAGCTCTCTCTCATCGCTGTGCTGTCACTGTGTATCTCTACACTGTGTAATGGGTCAGGGAGCTCTCTCTCTCTCATCGCTGTGCTGTCACTGTGAATCTCTACACTGTGTAATGGGTCAGGGAGCTGTCTCACACCCTCTCCCTCTCTGTCTCTTCCAGGGTCCAGACTACAGCTCTGAGGACGAGAAGGACATCACATAGTGCTCTGGAGGGGACTACATGGGACGCTGCTGGATAGAGACTGGCAGACAGGACCCCTTTTTAATCCCAGCGAGGGGGGGTGGAGTCGGACAGCTGGGCCCTGCGCCCCCCCCCCTCGCTCTGGCTCTTTCCCGGCCGCTCCGTTTTTAATCTGCTCTGTGGGTGGTCCCGGCCCGGACCCCCGGCTCCAGGAAGGAACTCTTTGCTTCTGTCGCAAAAAAAAACAACCTCACAGGTCACAGGTCACAGGTCACGCTTCCACCCTGGGAGGTCGCTCGGGCGTGTCCCGTGTCTCCTTGGAAACGCAGATACTCGGCTTCACCCCTTCCGGCTCGCTGCTGGAACTCTGTGCTCCACACGGACTGGGATTCCTTTTTCTTTTCTATTCAAATAAATACTCTGCTGTTTTTAACTGAATTCCTTCTGTAAACACATCAGAGAAAACGTGTGTGTGTGTGTCTGTCTGTCTGTCTGTCTGCTGGGCAGGTACACTCACTGTGTCTGTGTGCTTGTGTGCCTTCTCTTCCCTCGTCTCCAGTCCACTTCCCTTTCCCACGACAATCTTGCATACAGTTGGTTTGGTCTTTACTTGGTAAGAAAATTATCTGAGAGACCCACACAGTGCGGTGCTGCAGTTAGAAAATTATCTGAGAGACCCACACAGCGGGGTGCTGCAGTTAGAAAATTATCTGAGAGACCCACACAGCGGGGTGCTGCAGTTAGAAAATTATCTGAGAGACCCACACAGTGCGGTGCTGCAGTTAGAAAATTATCTGAGAGACCCACACAGCGGGGTGCTGCAGTTAGAAAATTATCTGAGAGACCCACACAGCGGGGTGCTGCAGTTAGAAAATTATCTGAGAGACCCACACAGCGGGGTGCTGCAGTTCAGCTGCGGTCTGCCTGCAAGTGCAGTTCAAGCAGATCAGCCGGGGGGGGGAAGGTATTCAGAGAGGGACAGTGTGCTTTCTCTGCTTTTACTTTGGGCTCATCAGCCAGCCAGCCAATCACCAATATGCATTGTTGACTTGACTGCAGCTCCGTTGGGAGTGACACACAGCGGAGCTGCTGCTCTACCGCCCCCTGCTGGCTTCCAGGTGAGAGTGGTGTACAGCTGCTACTTGATCATCATATACAGTAGACAGCATACAGAGCTATTCAGCATCACTCCAGTTATCATCACAACACAGGAATGCACTATACTGTGTGTCCCGTGTAGCGATAGACACTGTGCAAACCCTGTCCTGGATGCAGCATGTGGAAATCAAGGAGAAACACCTTATCTACACGTCATGTTAATGACATGGAAAGCTTTGTGTTCTGAGACCAATGTCAACTTTCTTTCAATACTATCCAAGACGTTTATAGCGGCTTATTTATAAACAGAGTGCCTGTGAGTCAGCTACGGACTGGGACTGAGCTGCAGTCTGGTAACTGGCAGGGGATTCTGAATCATCACTTCCCCTTGCGCTCTCCTGATCGTGGGAGGATGCGTGTGCTGCAGATTCTATAGACAGCGTCTGGGAGGATGCGTGTGCTGCAGATTCTATAGACTGTCTCTGGATGATCGTGTGCTGCAGATTCTATTGACAGCGTCTCGGGAGGATCGTGTGCTGCAGATTCTATAGACAGCGTCTCGGGAGGATCGTGTGCTGCAGATTCTATAGACAGCGTCTCGGGAGGATCGTGTGCTGCAGATTCTATAGACAGCGTCTCGGGAGGATCGTGTGCTACAGATTCTATAGGCAGCGTCTCGGGAGGATCGTGTGCTGCAGATTCTATAGGCAGCGTCTCGGGAGGATCATGTGCTGCAGATTTTAGACAGCGTCTCGGGAGGATCGTGTGCTACAGATTCTATAGACAGTGTCTCGGGAGGATCGTGTGCTGCAGATTCTATAGACAGTGTCTCGGGAGGATCGTGTGCTACAGATTCTATAGACAGCGTCTCTGGCTGATCGTGTGCTGCAGATTCTAGACAGCGTCTCGGGAGGATCGTGTGCTGCAGATTCTATAGACAGCGTCTCGGGAGGATCGTGGGCTGCAGATTCTATAGACAGCGTCTCGGGAGGATCGTGTGCTGCAGATTCTATAGACAGCGTCTCCGGCGGATCGTGTGCCGCAGATTCTATAGACAGCGTCTCGGGAGGATCGTGTGCTGCAGATTCTATAGACAGCGTCTCGGGAGGATCGTGTGCTGCAGATTCTATAGACAGCGTCTCGGGAGGATCGTGTGCGCCAGATTCTATAGACAGCGTCTCGGGAGGATCGTGTGCGCCAGATTCTATAGACAGCGTCTCGGGAGGATCGTGTGCTGCAGATTCTATAGACAGTGTCTCCTGAGGATCGTGTGCTACAGGAGGACAGGAGCACACAGGACTGCAGATAGTAAAGCTGATTAGAGGGGAGAGATTTCAATCCAGCCAGGCAGAGCAGCTGCACAGGTACAGCTAGAAAGAAACAAAAACCCCAAACTTGCTTTTCATTGAAACAACTTTCCTTTAATTCAGCTTTGTTAATTACAGTATTTATAAAAGGTAAGGAAAGTTCAGAGAAAGGAATACAAACATTCGCTGCAATTTTGAAATAATAATCAGGTTTTATACACACATCAGATTCAAAATGTTTTGCATTAAACATAAAGAGTCACTACTGTTACCTGTAGTGTTCCCCCGGTTTAGAGCAGACTTGGAGTTTCTGCAAAACCATTGAACCCCCTCCAGATTAGAACCCTGTCGATCAGCAGCGTTTTCATTTTGAAAGGCAGACAAATAAGAGGTTGCCTTTGCAACCTCTGAGTCCATCAGGACAGGTTCAGATCTAGTTGTGTTGGAGCTGGAGAGTCAAGGCTCTGTGGGAGGTGCTGAACTGGGATTATATCACGCACTGTATGAGGTGCTAAACTGGGATTATATCACGCACTGTGGGAGATGCTGAACTGGGATTATATCACGCACGGTGGGAGGTGCTGAACTGGGATTCTATCACGCACGGTGGGAGGTGCTGAACTGGGATTATATCACGCACTGTATGAGGTGCTAAACTGGGATTATATCATGCACTGTATGAGGTGCTAAACTGGGATTATATCACGCACTGTGGGAGATGCTGAACTGGGATTATATCACGCACTCTGGGAGGTGCTGAACTGGGATTATATCATGCACTGTATGAGGTGCTAAACTGGGATTATATCACGCACTGTGGGAGGTGCTGAACTGGGATTATATCACGCACTGTGGGAGGTGCTGAACTGGGATTATATCACGCACTGTATGAGGTGGTGAACTGGGATTATATCACGCACTGTGGGAGGTGCTGAACTGGGATTATATCACGCACTGTGGGAGGTGCTGAACTGGGATTATATCACCCACTGTGGGAGGTGCTGAACTGGGATTATATCACGCACTGTGGGAGGTGCTGAACTGGGATTATATCACGCACTGGGAGGTGCTGAACTGGGATTATATCACGCACTGTGGGAGGTGCTGAACTGGGATTATATCACACACTGTTTGTTCTTGTTTTGTAAAATAAAGAGTTTTCAAAACCAGGAGTTACCAGAAATAAAAGCTCAGAGTAAACCCTTTGAAGTAAACAGAGCCCCAAATAACAAAACGTTTCCAGCAATGGGAGTCTTATTTCCATCCCTGAGGGACATGTAGAGCATGGATATTTCTTTGTTTGCACAGGGATGAAGGTGACAGACAGGGGCTACTGCTGCTTCCTCATTAGACACTATTGAAATGATGAAGCAGCATTAGGATTTTACCCCATCAGCTCACTTATACCCCCTTGAAATAAAATAAGAAATCACATTCCTTAGTCATAGACCTGTTCTTAACACGACAGTATTTCATACACAACATCCTATAATAATAATAATAATAATAATAATAATAATAATATACATTTTAGCGATTTACACCCCCCTAATTACAAATATAACACAAGTCTTATTAGCAAGGTTAGCACCCACCCCTCCCCTAGTTACAAATCTACAGCAGATGAATGCTCCTGTCCTACACTGACAGCACTCTCTCGCAATGCCAGGTAGGAATGCACAACAGACAACACTGACCTCTGCTGGTGGGCAGCTCCAATGCACAAAACAGCCTATTAAAAATGAGACTGGGAATGGATTGTTATTCTTGTGTGCAGAACGATCCCGACAGACCCTGAGCAAGTGAAGCATGACCGTCACACCGCTGCCAGCTCACCCAGCAAAGGACTGGACTGGGGTTCACATGGACAGCTCAGACAGACCTGGGAAGCTCACGGTCTGGTCCGTCTGGTCCACTCCCAGCCCTGTATACTAAATGCATCACTGAGTCAGCACACAGACCAGCCCTGTAGCCCGGTGCTGCAGCTCGAGGTCCTGAAGCTCACCTACCCCCCCCACCCCCACCCCCTTTCCTGCGTTTGGATTTTATTTTTATCAGTTACTCCCTGTCCAATAAACACAGAATATTCTAATCCTCGTCTGGAAGACAGTGTTCATGTTCCCTCAGGCTCCCCCCCCCCCCCTTTCTGGAGTCCTTTTAGAACGATCCCCGAGTGAGCTGCCTCTGCCTCGTTCTGGTTCGTACCACATGCGTTCCTGGGGGAGGGGTGGTCAGAGCTCGTCCTTCTCCATCTGCTGGAAGGCCTCCAGGTCCTCTCTCCAGTCTGACAGGATGGATTCTGGGTCCTGGCCAGTGTCCCCCTGGAGTCCTGTCTCTGTGTCCACAGCCTCGTCCTGCTGTGTGCCTGACGGGGGGAGGCTGGCTGCACACTCCCCTCTCTCCGCAGCAGAGCAGGATTCCTCTGGTTTAGAGTAGGGACTCTCCATGTCAGCACCTGGGAGAGAGACAGACTGAACTTCACTTTCTTTAAGTATTTCAGGTGAACTAAAAACAACAAGAGACACAGAGGCAAACCTAAACACAGAGACACACACAGACGGACAGAGACACACACACACACAGACAGAGACACACACACAGACAGACAGACCCACTGACCCCCTTAACCAGCCAGTGTAACTCAATGGCCACTTTCCAGATCTTTCTCCAACACTCAGAGCCACTAGACAGCAGCTCCTGTAATAAGGGTTACATGTAGATAAAGAAGGAGCCCCAGCCTGCGCTCTGCACAGCTCTCCCTAAACACTGCAGTGAGACGCGGGACACAGCGAGGAAACAGGCAGACCAGGCTCTGCGCAGATCAGTGCGGGACGCAGCGAGGAAACAGGCAGACCAGGCTCTGTGCAGATCAGTGCGGGACACAGCGAGGAAACAGGCAGATCCGGCTCTGTGCAGATCAGTGCGGGACGCAGTGAGGAAACAGGCAGACCAGGCTCTGTGCAGATCAGTGCGGGATGGAGTGAGGAAACAGGCAGACCAGGCTCTGTGCAGATCAGTGCGGGACACAGCGAGGAAACAGGCAGACCAGGCTCTGTGCAGATCAGTGCGGGACACAGCGAGGAAACAGGCAGACCAGGCTCTGTGCAGATCAGTGCGGGACGGAGTGAGGAAACAGGCAGACCCGGCTCTGTGCAGATCAGTGCGGGACACAGCGAGGAAACAGGCAGACCCGGCTCTGTGCAGATCAGTGCGGGACGCAGTGAGGAAACAGGCAGACCAGGCTCTGTGCAGATCAGTGCGGGACACAGCGAGGAAACAGGCAGACCAGGCTCTGTGCAGATCAGTGCGGGACACAGCGAGGAAACAGGCAGACCAGGCTCTGTGCAGATCAGTGCGGGACGCAGTGAGGAAACAGGCAGACCAGGCTCTGTGCAGATCAGTGCGGGACACAGCAAGGAAACAGGCAGACCAGGCTCTGCGCAGATCAGTGCGGGACACAGCGAGGAAACAGGCAGACCCGGCTCTGTGCAGATCAGTGCGGGACGCAGCGAGGAAACAGGCAGACCAGGCTCTGTGCAGATCAGTGCGGGACGGAGTGAGGAAACAGGCAGACCCGGCTCTGTGCAGATCAGCGCGGGACGCAACGAGGAAACAGGCAGACCAGGCTCTGCGCAGATCAGTGCGGGACTCAGTGAGGAAACAGGCAGACCCGGCTCTGTGCAGATCAGCACGGGACACAGCGAGGAAACAGGCAGACCAGGCTCTGTGCAGATCAGCACGGGACGCAGTGAGGAAACAGGCAGACCAGGCTCTGTGCAGATCAGCACGAGACGCAGTGAGGAAACAGGCAGACCAGGCTCTGTGCAGATCAGCGTGGGGCAGGGGGGCTGACTGCCCGGGAAGCAGCTCAGCCACAGGGCTTCATGTTGTAACTCTTATCCTGCCTCCAACACGCCACTGCTTTCACAGTGTGCAGTGCAGTGCAGGGGGCTCCGCTACGCCTGTCTTTGCAGGGTCTCTGCTTGTGGGGTGTGGATCTGGATCGGTAATGCAGGGCCTCTAACCTCCCTCCCCCAGTCTGAGAGAATAGCAGGGCTGCTCTCTTTCTCTCCCGTTTACAATGTATCCTCCCCCTCTCCCCTCTCACTTACCTCTGTCAGACAGCAGCACCTCCACCTCTCTGTACTCTCCCCTCTCTCTCACCTCTGTCCCTGGCTCTGTCAGACAGCAGCACCTCCACCTCTCTGTACTCTCCCCTCTCTCTCACCTCTGTCAGACAGCAGCACCTCCACCTCTCTGTACTCTCCCCTCTCTCACCTCTGTCCCTGGCTCTGTCAGACAGCAGCACCTCCTCCTCTCTGTACTCTCCCCTCTCTCACCTCTGTCAGACAGCAGCACCTCCACCTCTCTGTACTCTCCCCTCTCTCTCACCTCTGTCAGACAGCAGCACCTCCACCTCTGTACTCTCCCCTCTCTCTCACCTCTGTCAGACAGCAGCACCTCCACCTCTCTGTACTCTCCCCTCTCTCTCACCTCTGTCAGACAGCAGCCCATCCACCTCTCTGTACTCTCCCCTCTCTCTCACCTCTGTCCCTGGCTCTGTCAGACAGCAGCACCTCCACCTCTCTGTACTCTCCCCTCTCTCTCAACTGTCAGACAGCAGCACCTCCACCTCTCTGTACTCTCCCCTCTCTCTCACCTCTGTCAGACAGCAGCACCTCCACCTCTCTGTACTGTCCCCTCTCTCTCACCTCTGTCAGACAGCAGCACCTCCACCTCTCTGTACTCTCCCCTCTTTCACCTCTGTCAGACAGCAGCACTTCCACCTCTCTGTACTCTCCCCTCTCTCACCTCTGTCCCTGGCTCTGTCAGACAGCAGCACCTCCACCTCTCTGTACTCTCCCCTCTCTCTCACCTCTGTCAGACAGCAGCCCCTCCACCTCTCTGTACTCTCCCCTCTCTCTCACCTCTGTCAGACAGCAGCACCTCCACCTCTCTGTACTGTCCCCTCTCTCTCACTTCTGTCAGACAGCAGCCCCTCCACCTCTCTGTACTCTCCCCTCTCTCTCACCTCTGTCAGACAGCAGCACCTCCACCTCTCTGTACTGTCCCCTCTCTCTCACCTCTGTCAGACAGCAGCCCCTCCACCTCTCTGTACTCTCCCCTCTCTCTCACCTCTGTCAGACAGCAGCCCCTCCACCTCTCTGTACTCTCCCCTCTCTCTCACCTCTGTCAGACAGCAGCCCCTCCACCTCTCTGTACTCTCCCCTCTCTCTCACCTCTGTCCCTGGCTCTGTCAGACAGCAGCACCTCCACCTCTCTGTATTCTCTCAGTGCATCCAGGATGATTTTGCCCTCCTTGTTGAAGAGGAAGAGGAGCGGGATGGTGATGTCATCAGTGCTCTTCCCATCCCCCGCCATCTGGAACAGTGGTGCCGTGTCACTGCTGCTGCCCTCGTTATCATCTGTCCAATAGGAACACAGGAACACAAACCGATCAACCAATAGGGATGAGCACCTTACACACGATAGAAAACAATAATTTTAAATTTCAACTTCTCCTCAGCGATGACAATGCCCCCTATGGCTCCTATATAAACCCCTCTCCTCACCGATGACAATGCCTCCTATGGCTCCTATATAAACCCCTCTCCTCACCGATGACAATGCCTCCTATGGCTCCGGCTCGCTGGATGCTCCTTGCCTTCTCTGCAAACATGCACTGGCCCCTCTGCACGAGAGCGATGCGCCCGGCCAGCAGGTCTGGGTTGGTCACCTCGGAGCAGCCATTGAAGGGCTCGGTCAGCGCCACAGAGCCCCGCGCCTGCAGAGAGTTTAACACACCACACTGAAATCCATTTCATATTCCACTACTAACAGCAACATTACCTCCAGTGCCCTCTACTGTTGGAGATATTTAGATTCATTGCAAAATCCTAAAAGGTACAGACAATGTCGACCCAGGGGACTTTTTTGACCTGAAAAAAGAAACAAGGACCAGGGGTCACAAATGGAGATTAGATAAAGGGGCATTCAGAACAGAAAAGAGGAGGCACTTTTTTACACAGAGAATTGTGAGGGTCTGGAACCAACTCCCCAGTAATGTTGTTGAAGCTGACACCCTGGGATCCTTCAAGAAGCTGCTTGATGTTCTTAGTATTTGTGTATCTTGATTCAGAACATGCAGATATTCATATACAAGACAATGTTACAGGGATGGAAGTAAGAGTCACCTGAGCTTGCTACCTCTACACTGGGGTTAGTCATGCTTACAGTAAACCCTGGTATGGGTGACCCTGCTCTGCAGTCAGAGTGTTATTCCCACCCCTGTATACAGTACTGTGCAAAAGTTTTAGGCAGGTGTGAAAAAATGCTGTAAAGTAAGAATGCTTTCAAAAATAGACATGTTAATAGATTATATTTATCAATTAACTAAATGCAAAGTGAGTGAACAGAAGAAAAATCTAAATCAAATCCATATTTGGTGTGACCACCCTTTGCCTTCAAAACAGCATCAAGCATCAATTCTTCTAGGTACACTTGCACACAGTTTTTGAAGGAACTCGGCAGGTAGGTTGGCCCAAACATCTTGGAGAACTAACCACAGTTCTTCTGTGGATTTAGGCAGCCTCAGTTGCTTCTCTCTCTTCATGTAATCCCAGACAGACTCGATGATGTTGAGATCAGGGCTCTGTGGGGCCATACCATCACTTCCAGGACTCCTTGTTCTTCTTTACGCTAAAGATAGTTCTTAATGACTTTCACTGTATGTTTGGGGTCGTTGTCATGCTGCAGAATAAATTTGGGGCCAATCAGATGCCTCCCTGATGGTATTGCATGATGGATAAGCATCTGCCTGTACTTCTCAGCATTGAGGAGACCATTAATTCTGACCAAATCCCCAACTCCATTTGCAGAAATGCAGCCCCAAACTTGCAAGGAACCTCCACAATGCTTCACTGTTGCCTGCAGACACTCATTCGTGTATGCTCTCCAGCCCTTCGGCGAACAAACTGCCTTCTGCTACAGCCAAATATTTCAAATTTTGACTCATCAGTCCAGAGCACCTGCTGTCATTTTTCTGCACCCCAGTTCCTGTGTTTTCGTGCATAGTTGAGTCGCTTGGCCTTGTTTCCACGTCGGAGGTATGGCTTTTTGGCCGCAAGTCTTCCATGAAGGCCACTTCTGACCAGACTTCTCCGGACAGTAGATGGGTGTACCAGGGTCCCACTGGTTTCTGCCAGTTCTGAGCTGATGGCACTGCTGGACATCTTCCGATTGCAAAGGGAAGTAAGCATAATGTGTCTTTCATCTGCTGCAGTAAGTTTCCTTGGCCGACCACTCGCGCTCACGGTCCTCAGCGTTGCCCGTTTCTTTGTGCTTCTTCAAAAGAGCTTGGACAGCACATCTGGAAACCCCTGTCTGCCTTGAAATTTCTGCCTGGGAGAGACCTTGCTGATGCAGTATAACTACCTTGTGTCTTGTTGCTGTGCTCAGTCTTGCAATGGTGTATGACTTTTGACAGTAAACTGTCTTCAGCAACCTCACCTTGTTAGCTGAGTTTGGCTGTTCCTCACCCAATTTTATTCCTCCTACACAGCTGTTTCTGTTTCAGTTAATGATTGTGTTTCAACCTACATATTGAATTGATGATCATTAGCACCTGTTTGGTATAATTGTTTAATCATACACCTGACTATATGCCTACAAAATCCCTGACTTTGTGCAAGTGTACCTAGAAGAATTGATGCTGTTTTGAAGGCAAAGGGTTGTCACACCAAATATGGATTTGATTTAGATTTTTCTTCTGTTCACTCACTTTGCATTTAGTTAATTGATAAATATAATCTATTAACATGTCTATTTTTGAAAGCATTCTTACTTTACAGCATTTTTTCACACCTGCCTAAAACTTTTGCACAGTACTGTATATGAAGTCACTGCCTCTGCTTCCTGGTACCCAATCACTTCAGCGTCAGCACCACAGTTGAAACAGGACTCCGACTGGGAAGCTGATGAGCTATGCACATAACAAACAGCAGCAGAACAGACAGACTCATTCTTAATTATACTTGCTTATTGCCTAATCTTTCAAATGAATACATTCCCATTTCCCTGGCTGAACATTACACACCCCCACATTGCTTTTGAACAGGTCCAGCCCGAACTGTGCAGGTCCCGCGGTCAGAACCACTCTGCCGAAGAAGGGGTGTGAGATGATTTGCACAGCACGAGGGGGGAGCTGCTCCTTCTGCTGCTGGCTGGAGAGTTCGATCATCTCCTGCATGAAGCGCAAGCCGTCCTCCGCATCAACAGCACTGTCAGCCTGGGGAGAGAGAGAGGGGGTGAGAGTGAGGGGGTGAGAGAGCACTGTCAGCCTGGGGGACAGAGTGAGGAGGTGTAGTGACCTGCGTGGTGTGCTGGATTGAGAGTGAGAGAGTGAGACGAGGGTGTAGTGACCTGCGTGGCGTGCTGAATTGAGAGTGAGATGAGGGTGTAGTGACCTGCGTGGCGTGCTGGATTGAGAGTGAGAGAGTGAGACGAGGTGTAGTGACCTGCGTGGCGTGCTGCACCAGCTGCACTCGGCCATCCTTCAGGTGGATCAGACTGATCCCCATCCTGCGCAGGAGCTCCAGCTGCTCGGGGCTGTTCGCCATGAAGTCCCTCGCTCGGAGGGGAGTCTGAGGGCCAGAGTCCCTGAAACACAGAGAGGGGTGAACACAGAGGCACAGAGAGGGGTGAACACAGAGCCACAGAGAGGGGTGAACACAGAGCCACAGAGAGGGGTGAACACAGAGAGGGGTGAACACACAGAACACAAGACAGGCAAACAAAGGTACAGCCAGCTGCCAGTGCTGCAGCGAGGAGAGCTGCTGGACGGTGTGGTTTGGTTACTGTCCTTGGGACACCCCTGGACAGCTTTACATGCTAAATAAACCGGACGTGTTTTTGAGTGCGCACTGAGAGTAACACTGCGTTCTCTGTAGAACTCACCCGCGGGGGCCGGGCCGGGGGCAGCTCTTGTCCACCGCGTTCTTGATTGGTTCTCGGATGCTGCGTGCGAAGGCGGGGTTGTTTGGGAACAGCCCCTGTGTGTTGGGGCAGGACCAGTCGAAGTTACTGTCGTCCAGATCAGCCAGATCCAGCAGCTCCTGGGCAGTCTGGAGAGAGAAAGAGAAGTGAGCATGAGAGAGAGAGAGAGAGAGAGAGAGAGAGAGAGAGGTGAGCATGAGAGAGAGAGAGAGAGAGAGAGAGAGAGAGAGAGAGAGAGAGGGGCGAGAGCGAGAGAGAGAGAGAGAGAGAGAGAGAGAGAGAGAGGGTGATGAGGATGAGAGAGAGAGAGAGAGAGAGAGAGAGAGAGAGAGAGGTGAGCATGAGAGAGAGAGAGAAAGAAAGAAAGAAAGAAAGAAAGAAAGAGACAGAGAGAGAGGGAGAGGGAGAGGGAGAGGGAGAGAGAATTGGGATGGCAATAAGAGTCCCATTGCAGATCAGTTGCATCCATTCCAGGTTTTACTAGGAGCCTGATTAGCCCCAGTGTACAGGTAACAAGCTCTGGCATTTCTCATTAAACTCCTAGTAAAGCTGTGCAATGGGAGTGTGGTTTCCAGCTCTGCTCACCGTGTTCCTCCGGGGCCCGGTGTGGTTGCAGGTGGACAGCGAGAGGGGCAGCAGGTGGGCCTCGGTGGTGAACAGGTAGTGGTCCATGTCAAACAGAAGGTCCTCCTTGTCAGCAAAGAGCAGGAACAGGTACTTAAACATCTCAGCCAGGAAGAACGAGTCCATGCTGGAGAGAGAGACAGAGAGCAAGGAGTCAGAGAGAGAGAGAGAGAGAGAGAGAGAGAGAGAGAGAGAGAGAGAGAGAGAGAGAGAGAGAGTCTCAGAGACACCCACACACACACACACACTCAGAGAGAGAGAGAGAGACAGACCCACACACACACAGGCACTGTGGATCAAACAGACAGACACAGGGCTGGCTGGGAGTCACTCTCACCGGTCCTCGTGGCTGCCGGTCCAAGACGTCTTTCATGGCAGCGAAGCCACAGGGAACTCGGGCAAACTTGTTCAGGTTCTCCAGGATGGTCTTCCCCGTCTCCAGGTAGTAGGGGTCTCCTGTGGCCTGGGAGAGGGGGCAGCAATCACGCCTCATTATTCTCCATTCTTTGGCTACAGTAGGTCAGGGATGCATTTCATGAAATACATCCCTGTGGCAAAGCAGTTTCACCTATTCCAGCTTTTAATACAACCTTGATTATCCAGTGTATAGGTAACAAGCTCAGGTATGTTATTACTTATTAGCAAAACCAGGAATTGGTCAAACTGCCATTCCCTCAGCTACATACACACACCAAGGGTACAACTTCAGAGAAGGTAGGTCCACAGAGTCTACAGCATGAGGCACAGAAATCCCATCCTCAGTGCAGGGAGGAGGAGGAGAAGGAGTAGGAGGAGGAAGAGGGGGGGGTCACGCACCTTGTACAGGAAGTAGGTGCTCTCAGCGAACTCGGGGCGCAGGGGGTGTTGGCCCCAGTGCACCCTGAAGTCTGTGGTGAAGGCCTGGAACACACAGGGACAGAGTCAGGAAGCAGCAACACAACACAACTGCACAGAGCAAGACGCGGACCAAACCAGCGCTGGCCAGACTCCTGTAGGAAACCACACAGAGCGAGACGTGGACCAAACCAGCGCTGGCCAGGCTCCTGTAGGAAACCACACAGAGCGAGACGTGGACCAAACCAGCGCTGGCCAGGCTCCTGTAGGAAACCACACAGAGTGAGACGTGGACCAAACCAGCGCTGGCCAGGCTCCTGTAGGAAACCACACAGAGCGAGACGCGGACCAAACCAGCGCTGGCCAGGCTCCTGTAGGAAACCACACTGCTGACAGAGCCAGCATGGCGAGCACAGGGATGCAGTTTCAATCACACTGCAGACAGATCCAGCATGGCGAGCACAGGGATGCAGTTTCAATCACACTGCCGACAGAGCCAGCATGGCGAGCACAGGGATGCAGTTTCAATCACACTGCAGACAGAGCCAGCATGGTGAGCACAGGGATGCAGTTTCAATCACACTGCAGACAGGGCCAGCATGGTGAGCACAGGGATGCAGTTTCAATCACACTGCTGACAGAGCCAGCATGGTGAGCACAGGGATGCAGTTTCAATCACACTGCAGACAGGGCCAGCATGGTGAGCACAGGGATGCAGTTTCAATCACACTGCTGACAGAGCCAGCATGGTGAGCACAGGGATGCAGTTTCAATCACACTGCTGACAGAGCCAGCATGGCAAGCACAGGGATGCAGTTTCAATCACACTGCAGACACAGCCTTACCTCCGGCAGGAAGTTGTGCTTCTTGATGACCTGGTAGAGCATCTCGTGCGTCTCGATCGCCGGCTTGATGTCCCCTTTCAGCACCTGCGGAGACGGACAGCGGCACTCAGCGGCACACACAGCTTTTCAAAGCTAGTCTTTAACTTGTTCATGTCATATTGAAATGTGTTTGTGGATGTGAGGGGTAGGGGTGCGGTATGGAGTGTAGGGTACAGTGTGGAGTGTAGGGGTGCAGAGTGGAATGTAGGGCATAGTGGAGTGTAGGGGTGCAGTGTAGGGTACAGTGTGGAGTTAAGCGTGCAGTGTGGAGCGCAGGGTGCTGTGTGGAGTGTAGGGGTGCAGTGCAGGGTGCAGGGTGCAGTGCAGAGTGCTGGGGGTGGTACCTGCAGTCCTGGGAAGAAGGCGAGCAGCGAGTCCATCCAGGTGCGCGCGTTCAGCAGGGGTTTGTGGATGTGCACGTCCAGCAGGAGCGGAGGCTGGCTGATGTACTTCATGATGGAGGAGTAGTGCTGAGGATCCAGGGGGAGAGCGGGGTCAGCGTTGGACAGAGACACAGAGAGACAGGCACACACACAGCTCGGACACTCACAGTGTTGAAGCGCTCCAGGTAGCTGTCGTCTCCCAGCAGGATGTAAGCCTTCAGCAGGTACTCGTAATAGGAGTCGATTCCAGCCCCCACACCGCTGTCTGTGAGGAACAAAACAAGCAGTCTGTATTACTGGCAGACAGACAGAGACAGACAGGCAGGCAGACAGACAGGGGGACAGACAGGCAGGCGGCAGAGAGCACAAAGCACTTGCCAGTACCTACCCCTGCGCACCCAGTCCCAGTACCTACCCCTGCGCACTCCAGTCCCAGTACCTACCCCTGCGCACTCCAGTCCCAGTACCTACCCCTGCACCCAGTCCCAGTACCTACCCCTGCGCACCCAGTCCCAGTACCTACCCCTGCGCACTCCAGTCCCAGTACCTACCCCTGCTCACCCAGTCCCAGTACCTACCCCTGCACCCAGTCCCAGTACCTACCCCTCGCACTCCAGTCCCAGTACCTACCCCTGCGCACCCAGTCCCAGTACCTACCCCTGCGCACTCCAGTCCCAGTACCTACCCCTGCGCACCCAGTCCCAGTACCTACCCCTCGCACTCCAGTCCCAGTACCTACCCCTGCGCACTCCAGTCCCAGTACCTACCCCTCGCACCCAGTCCCAGTACCTACCCCTGCGCACCCAGTCCCAGTACCTACCCCTGCGCACTCCAGTCCCAGTACCTACCCCTCGCACCCAGTCCCAGTACCTACCCCCGCACCCAGTCCCAGTACCTACCCCTGCGCACTCCAGTCCCAGTACCTACCCCAAGCACCCAGTCTCCAGTGTGGATGTTGATCGTGGTTCCCACCAGGTTGCTGTTGCGCTGCCGCTTCTCCCACAGGAAGTCCAGGGCTCTGCGCGCGTGTGCCTGAACAGACAGACAGACAGGAGAGAAGAAGGGAGGGGATCGCTGAGAATCAAGAACAAGAACAGCAGCACTGATCGCTGGTGACTTCAGCTGCTCTCACCTCGAAGACCGGCTCTCCAGTGAAGCGACTCAGGGCAGCGAACTCCAGTATCATGGTCCCGGCGCAGGCGGTGCAGGTGTCTGTCTCCGTGCCGGTGCGGGACTCGGGGCTGTGCAGCCCGTGCTTCAGATTGATCTGCGGGGAGGAGAGCCGGTGAGTACAGCAACAAACCTGCCTCCAGGGGAGAGGCAGGGATGGAAAGAAGACTCCCGCTGCACAGCAGTTTGATCCTTTCCTGGTTTCACTAGGAGTTCAATAAGACACACCCCAGCTCGATACCTATACACTGGGGCTAATCAAGCTCGTAGTAGTAAAACCTGGAAGGGGTGGCACCGCTGTGCAACGGGAGTCTTATTTCCAGCCCTGGCTAAGGCGTGTCCGTGGAGGGGCAATGCACTGGGGTAGGGCAGTCCGCTGGAGGTGTTGAAGGCAGGCAGCAGGCGCAGCCCCAGCTCCTTGGCCATGCCGAGCAGCTCGTCTTGGTACCAGGGCATGTAGCGTCCCCCGTCACGCAGCATCAGGGCCATGGAGTGCCCGCCTAGCAGACCCCTGCCGAGAGGGGGAGGGGGGAGAGGTCACTCGGAGCCCAGTTTCTGAAGACTTTGCGTCCCACACACTCACACATCAGTAGCATTTTAAACAAGCCTCACACACACACACACACACACACACACACACAACCAGCATTATAAACAAGCCTCACCCTAACCCATTCTCTGATCCAGCACAACCCCCCCTCACCCATTCTCTGATACAGCACACACCCCCTCACCCTAATCCATTCTCTGATCCAGCACACCCCCCCTAATCCATTCTCTGATCCAGCACAACCCCCCCTCACCCATTCTCTGATACAGCACACCCCCCCTCACCCTAATCCATTCTCTGATCCAGCACCGCCCCCCTCACCCATTCTCTGATCCAGCACACACCCCCTCACCCATTCTCTGATCCAGTACACACACACAGCTTCACAGTCTGGAAGGCACACACACAAGCCCATTGTACCGCAGGTCTAGCCCATTGCTGCCCCCACACTGAGTACGCAGACAGCGAGCCTCACCCCAGCACTCGGATGTTGGTCTCGAACACAGACACCACAATGTCGTTATCCAGCCGCACATCACGCAGAACCCTCCGCACTGCCTCCTCAAACTCCACAGGCTTATTCAGCACCGCTAGAGTGTCCATGGTGTCTATCAGCGTCAAGGAGAACCTGGGGCAGAGAAACAATTGAAAACCCAGCAGCAGCAGCAGCAGGCTGTCTCCGAGCAGCGCTGCCAGACTCGGGAGCCTGCAGGGGCAATGTCTGTGTGTTAGCCCTGCTTGCTGGTGTGACAGGCAGTGTTGCAGCCCCTGTGTGTTAGCCCTGCTTGCTGGTGTGACAGGCAGTGTTGCAGCCCCTGTGTGTTAGCCCTGCTTGCTGGTGTGACAGGCAGTGTTGCAGCCCCTGTGTGTTAGCCCTGCTTGCTGGTGTGACAGGCAGTGTTGCAGCCCCTGTGTGTTAGCCCTGCTTGCTGGTGTGACAGGCAGTGTTGCAGCCCCTGTGTGTTACCCCTGCTTGCTGGTGTGACAGGCAGTGTTGGAGCCCCTGTGTGTTACCCCTGCTTGCTGGTGTGACAGGCAGTGTTGGAGCCCCTGTGTGTTACCCCTGCTTGCTGGTGTGACAGGCAGTGTTGTGTGACGCTCTGTTTGGATTCTACCCCATCGATGAGGTTAAAAGCTCAACAGCCACACCTGCTCGTGCCCAGCCCCCGTCCAGTTACACAAGCACAGCTGCGTGTTATACAGAGAATACTGTTTATTTAGGGTGCTGTACCATGCAAGTAGAGGGCTAGATCACATCAATATCAGGGTCTAGTGCTGTATATTATAAAGACATTTCACAGGGCTGGATCGCATCAATATCAGGGTCTAGTGCTATATATTATAAAGACATTTCAGAGGGCTGGATGGCATTAACATCAGGGTCTAGTGCTGTGTCTGTGTGTCTGTCTGTCCGTCTGTCACTCTGTCCACTCACTTGCCCAGCGCGTCGTCCACATCCCCTCGACTCGGCTCCAGCCCTCGAACCCGGCCCCTGCAGGTCAGAGGCATCAGCTCGATCTCTTGGGGTAGGCATGGTCCTGCAGGGCGAGGGAGTGAGAGTGAGGGAGAGGGAGTGAGGGAGAGAGATAGTGAGATCGTGAGAGACACACAGGCAGTATCTCAACTCTATCCACTGCTTCCCTGGGCTATTCCCCAAGCATGTAAAGCTGATTTGATTTGAGATTGAGAATTTATACAGTACTGTGCAAAAGTTTTAGGCAGGTGTGAAAAAATGCTGTAAAGTAAGAATGCTTTCAAAAATAGACATGTTAATAGATTATATTTATCAATTAACTAAATGCAAAGTGAGTGAACAGAAGAAAAATCTAAATCAAATCCATATTTGGTGTGACAACCCTTTGCCTTCAAAACAGCATCAATTCTTCTAGGTACACTTGCACAAAGTCAGGGATTTTGTAGGCATATAGTCAGGTGTATGATTAAACAATTATACCAAACAGGTGCTAATGATCATCAATTCAATATGTAGGTTGAAACACAATCATTAACTGAAACAGAAACAGCTGTGTAGGAGGAATAAAACTGGGTGAGGAACAGCCAAACCCAGCTAACAAGGTGAGGTTGCTGAAGACAGTTTACTGTCAAAAGTCATACACCATGGCAAGACTGAGCACAGCAACAAGACACAAGGTAGTTATACTGCATCAGCAAGGTCTCTCCCAGGCAGAAATTTCAAGGCAGACAGGGGTTTCCAGATGTGCTGTCCAAGCTCTTTTGAAGAAGCACAAAGAAACGTTGAGGACCGTAGACACAGTGGTCGGCCAAGGAAACTTACTGCAGCAGATGAAAGACACATGATGCTTACTTCCCTTCAGCAGTGCCATCAGCTCAGAACTGGCAGAAAACAGTGGGACCCTGGTACACCCATCTACTGTCTGGAGAAGTCTGGTCAGAAGTGGCCTTCATGGAAGACTTGCGGCCAAAAAGCCATACCTCCGACATGGAAACAAGGCCAAGCGACTCAACTATGCACGAAAACACAGGAACTGGGGTGCAGAAAAATGGCAGCAGGTGCTCTGGACTGATGAGTCAAAATTTGAAATATTTGGCTGTAGCAGAAGGCAGTTTGTTGGCCGAAGGGCTGGAGAGAGTACACGAATGAGTGTCTGCAGGCAACAGTGAAGCATGGTGGAGGTTCCTTGCAAGTTTGGGGCTGCATTTCTGCAAATGGAGTTGGGGATTTGGTCAGAATTAATGGTCTCCTCAATGCTGAGAAGTACAGGCAGATACTTATCCATCATGCAATACCATCAGGGAGGCATCTGATTGGCCCCAAATTTATTCTGCAGCATGACAGCGACCCCAAACATACAGCGAAAGTCATTAAGAACTATCTTCAGCGTAAAGAAGAACAAGGAGTCCTGGAAGTGATGGTATGGCCCCACAGAGCCCTGATCTCAACATCATCGAGTCTGTCTGGGATTACATGAAGAGAGAGAAGCAACTGAGGCTGCCTAAATCCACAGAAGAACTGTGGTTAGTTCTCCAAGATGTTTGGGCCAACCTACCTGCCGAGTTCCTTCAAAAACTGTGTGCAAGTGTACCTAGAAGAATTGATGCTTGATGCTGTTTTGAAGGCAAAGGGTGGTCACACCAAATATGGATTTGATTTAGATTTTTCTTCTGTTCACTCACTTTGCATTTAGTTAATTGATAAATATAATCTATTAACATGTCTATTTTTAAAGCATTCTTACTTTACAGCATTTTTCACACCTGCCTAAAACTTTTGCACAGTACTGTATATGGGTGCAGGGAGCGGGGAGCGGGGTGCAGGGTGTGGGCAGCAGTGTGCAGGGAGCGGGGTGTGGGGTGCAGGGGCGGGATGCAGGGGCGGGGTGCAGGGTGTGGGAGCAGGGTGCAGGGTGCAGTGTCTTGAGGGTGTGGGGAGCAGGGTGTGGGCAGCAGTGTGCAGGGAGGCGGGGTGTGGGGTGCAGGGTGTGGGGTGTGGGGTGCAGGGAGTGGTGTGCAGGGAGGCAGGGAGTGCGGGGTGCAGGGTGCAGGGAGGCGAGGGTGTGGGGTGTAGGGTGCAGGGAGCAGGGTGCAGGGGCGGGGTGCAGGGTGCAGTGTGCAGGGAGGCGGGGTGTGGGGTGTGGGGAGCAGGGAGGCGGGGTGTGGGGTGCAGGGTGCAGTGTGCGGGGTGTGGGGTGCAGGGAGGCGGGGTGTGGGGTGCAGGGTGTGGGCAGCAGTGTGCAGGGTGCAGGGAGCGGGGTGTGGGGTGCAGGGAGCGGGGTGTGGGGTGCAGGGAGTGGGGTGCAGGGGCGGGGTGTGGGGTGCAGGGGCGGGGTGCAGTGTGCAGGGTGTGGGGTGCAGTGTGCAGGAAGCGGGGTGCAGGGTGTGGGGTGCAGGGAGCAGGGTGCAGGGTGCAGTTTTCGGGGTGTGGGGTGCAGGGAGCGGGGTGCAGGGTGCAGTGTGCAGGGAGCGGGGTGTGGGGTGCAGGGAGCGGGGTGCAGGGTGTGGGGAGCAGTGTGCAGGGAGCGGGGAGCAGGTGTGGGGTGCAGGAAGCAGGGGCGGGGTGCAGTGTGCAGGGAGCGGGGTGCAGGGTGTGAGGAGCAGTGTGCAGGGAGCGGGGTGCGGGGTGCAGTGTGCAGGGAGCGGGGTGCAGGGTGTAGGGTGCAGTGTGCAGGGAGCGGGGTGCAGTGTGCAGTGTGCAGGGTGCAGGGTGCAGGAGTGCATTGTGCAGGGAGCGGGGTGTGGGGTGCAGGGTGCATTGTGCAGGGAGCGGGGTGTGGGGTGTGGGGTGCAGGGTGCAGTGTGCAGGGAGCGGGGTGCAGTGTGCAGGGAGCGGGGTGCAGTGTGCAGGGAGCGGGGAGTGGGGTGCAGGGAGCGGGGTGTAGGAAGCAGTGTGCAGGGAGGCGGGGTGTGGGGTGCAGGGGCGGGGTGCAGTGTGCAGGGAGCGGGGTGTAGGAAGCAGTGTGCAGGGGCGGGGTGTGGGGTGCAGGTAGCGGGGTGCAGGGTGTGGGGAGCAGTGTGCAGGGAGCGGGGTGAAGTGTGCAGGGAGCGGGGAGCGGGGTGTGGGGTGCAGGGAGCAGGGGCGGGGTGTGGGGTGCAGGAGTGCGGGGTGCAGGGGTGCAGGGTGCAGTGTGCAGGGAGCGGGGTGCAGGGTGCAGGGTGCAGGGAGCGGGGTGCAGGGTGCAGGGAGGCGGGGTGTGGGGTGCAGGGAGGCGGGGTGCAGGGTGTGAGTAGCAGAGTGCAGGGAGCAGGGTGCAGGGGCGGGGTGCAGTCTAGGGAGGCGGGGTGTGGGGTGCAGGGAGCGGGGTGCAGTGTGCAGGGAGCGGGGTGTGGGGTGCAGGGAGTGGGGTGCAGGGTGCAGGGAGCGGGGTGCAGGGAGGAGTGTGCAGGGAGCAGGGTGCAGGGTGCAGTGTGCAGGGAGCGGGGTGTGGGGTGCAGGGAGCGGGGTGCAGGGTGTGAGGAGCAGTGTGCAGAGGATCCGTTTCCTTCTCACACTTCCTTTAACAAACATCTCATTGTAATGTTTACTGTGTTTCTAGGTCTTGTTGTAAAGCATGCAGTCTTTACCATGTAGTTTTGATATGCATGGTCAAACATCTCCAATACTTGATCCCTGAAAGAAAAACAAAGAAGTTATTTACCCAACTTGCTCTAATAACTCAGCTGTAACCCCTAGACCTCACTGCCTCCCAGTCTCTACAGCACCCTGACCCGGCCCGCACTGTGACTCTCACCGGAGTTTGTGTCTCTCCTCTTTGGTCATGGCGTGTCCCAGTCCCAGCAGGGCTCCCAGTAGCAGCAGGGTGCTCCCCAGCCACCCTGCACGGCATCGCGGCGCTGTCATGGCAATGCCTCCCTGCTCGCTTCCGACAGGACCCGGGGATGAGACTGCAGAGCGGTACCTCTGAAGCGGGGCGGGTGTGACACAGACTCCGCCGGGATCTCTGTGTTGAGCCCGCCTTGTAAACACAGAGCAACACGCTCGCCGTGCCTTCCTTCCGGTGCAGCCTAAACACAGCGCACCGACTCCAAGATACTGTCGGCGCGATAAGGAGCGCGGTTTGCTTGCAGTGAAGCAGTAGTTTAAGTGTGATTAATCACTGGCGGCGTCTAGAAAGACTGGCGTGTAACCTGCTAGCAGCGCCTGTTACTCCTCAGTCGGTTTCCGTCTCATAATGAAAGCTCTCAGTAAACACAGCGCACTCTGATCAGCGCTTCCTGGCTTATTGGACCAGACCTGTTTAACTACCTAATCCTATTTGCATTCAGCAAATCTCTCGAACTGAAAAGAAACCAAACACTTCAAACGTCAGTATGGTATAAAACAGAACCACAGAAATAATAATGAGAATGCAGCTTGTTTATGAAATCATAGCCACGTCACCGCGTGTGAATCACAGCGCTGCCTGGTGTAAACACAAGCAGGTCAATGCTGTCCGGCCGAAGGGAGCTGCGGGTTATAATATAACACACAGCATGTTCCGCTTGACCGCGACACACTACCGTACCTGCACGGTGGACTGATCCCGACAGACCCCCATACCCAGCACACACAACCAGGAGCAGCCAGGTGGAAGTTTCCTCCACATCACCCCGATCTCCGTGTGGGCGATACCTCTTTCTCTCCAGCACAGCGATAAACAAACTGCAATCGTACGAGGCGTGTCAAGATCCCGGATCCTTTCTTTATAGAACCTCTCTCTCTCTCTCTCTCTCTCTCTCTCTCTCTCTCTCTCTCTCTCTCTCTCTCTCTCTCTCTCTCTCTTGAACCAGGTTCGATTCACGACACTCTGCTCTGACCCGAGTCACGAAGGAGCACGAGCTCTCTCTCTCTTTCTTTCTTTCTTTCTCTCTCTCTCTCTCTCCGGGTTCTGCCGCGTACCCCTCTGTCCCGGCTCGCTCGCTCCCTCCTTCTCTCTGAAGCCCGTCTCTCTCGGTCGCTATCCCCGCCGTGTATCCGTCCCTACCCCGCTATCCGACATCTTCCAGCATCGACTGCTAATGATGACGGTGACGTTAGACACCCGGGCGTGACATCCCGACTTCCGCATCCTGTTCCAGACCCCGCCCTGCAGCCCTCGCGTCATTGGGCGAGCCGGGGGGAGAGCTGGTCTGATTCACGTGAAACGCGTCTGGGAATAAGGAACTACAACACCCAAGATGCACCGGGCTCTGCGCCGGTCATGGGTTTCTCACGAGCCAAGATTGATTCAGTCGTGTGTGTCAACGCTGACTGGTGAGAGTGAACGAGTGAACAGAACCGGTCCAGTGACCAGCAGCCAGCCAGCCAGCCCGGCCGCCCCAGCGCACTGACCAGCAGCCAGCCAGCCAGCCAGCCCGGCCGCCCCAGCGCACTGACCAGCAGCCAGCCAGCCAGCCAGCCCGGCCGCCCCAGCGCACTGACCAGCAGCCAGCCAGCCAGCCAGCCCGGCCGCCCCAGCGCACTGACCAGCAGCCAGCCCGGCCGCCCCAGCGCACTGACCAGCAGCCAGCCAGCCAGCCAGCCCGGCCGCCCCAGCGCACTGACCAGCAGCCAGCCAGGCCGCCCCAGCACACTGACCAGCAGCCAGCCAGCCCGCCCGGCCGCCCCAGCACACTGACCAGCAGCCAGCCCGGCCGCCCCAGCACACTGACCAGCAGCCCGGCCGCCCCAGCGCGCAGTTACGCACAAGGTGGGTATAGAAAAGCTTGGATTTTGTTTTTGTATCCGTTTTGAAGTGGGGTGTGTGCTCCCCCCGAAACAAGGATGACCCCTACAGAAAGACTGGGGGTGGGGCTTTGAGCAGCACAAGTTGATATTGTTCTCATATAAAGAACAGCAGTATTATTTTAAGATAGGGTCTAAACCTAGATGCGATGCGTGTTTCCAGTGTGGCTGGCGCTGTGTTGAAATCGTTCCCTGAGGTCCCGTCATATCCGCTCATGTTTCATATCCTAAACAGCGCTGCCGGCGCTCCCGACTCTGTGAGGCAGGCTAACCGTGGATAGAGAGCAGGATCGCGCTGATCACAGCATTCCCTCCACGCGCGGGGGCTTCACTCGTGGAGCGAATTGTTTTTAATTTTCTGTAGCGTGCATTTTGCCAAGATAGAACAACTTAGTGTATTTCGTTCACAATGTACACTTGTATTGTCAAGGAATCGAAGACCTCGTCAATGCATTTTTATAATGCCTTTTTACATGTTGGGTTCGATTGCCAGCCCACTGAACACGTACTGCACGTGGAACTAAACACACATTAAATACAGAAATACAACTGGAAGAAGCCGCTTATGCGGCGTTAACAGCAGGTTGCGAATGCAGAATACCATGCGAACAGAAATGGAGAGTCCGCGGGGTTACTAGTGCATAGAGCTGCTATTGAAACGGAGCGAGCAGGATTACAGACAAAATAACCTTTAAACACGTGAGAAACAACTTAAATCCATGTACAAGACCTTTAATGAACAGTGTGATTGCAGTGAGTCTTTAATGAGCAGTGTGATTGCAACGAGTCTTTAATGAACAGTGTGATTGCAGTGAGTCTTTAATGAGCAGTGTGATTGCAGTGAGTCTTTAATGAACAGTGTGATTGCAACGAGTCTTTAATGAACAGTGTGATTGCAGTGAGTCTTTAATGAGCAGTGTGATTGCAGTGAGTCTTTAATGAACAGTGTGATTGCAACGAGTCTTTAATGAACAGTGTGATTGCAGTGAGTCTTTAATGGACAGTGTGATTGCAACGAGTCTTTAATGAACAGTGTGATTGCAGTAAGTCTTTAATGAACAGTGTGATTGCAACGAGTCTTTAATGGACAGTGTGATTGCAGTGAGTCTTTAATGGACAGTGTGATTGCAGTGAGTCTTTAATGAGCAGTGTGATTGCAGTGAGTCTTTAGAAAATCCACAGGTTCAAAGTGTGCACCACATGAGTCTGTCTCACTAAAGGGTATCAGGCTGCAGTGTTGTGTGATCACTGCTGTTGAGGATTCTGCCCCCTGTCTGTGAGATGAGATGAGATGAGATGAGGTTAAAAGCTCAATCCACGAATGCAGACAAGTCTCTTTTGCATCGTGGTTAAGAGACTCGCTTGCAGGGCGCTGGGTCGCTGGTTCACACCCAGCCTCCGCCCCCTTACAACAGCACTACAGACCACCCCCCCCATGCTGCTGGTAACTGTGGCATGTCTTCTCTTCCTCCGTAGATGGCAGTGCCCCCCCGGAAAGCCCTGACTGGCCTGGTGGCTGCCACCTTCACCCCCATGACTGCCAAGGGGTAAGACCAACAGGAAAGTGCCAGGCTCCTGCGGCCTGCTTCATTCCCGCTGGGTGTAGTCCTGTCTGTGAGCGTTCGCTATTACTGAAATCAAGTCCTGCTGTTGAGATTTATTATTATTATTATTATTATTATTATTATTATTATTATTATTATTATTATTATTATTATTATTAGTAGTAGTATTAGTATTTCTTCAACCATTACAAGGTATGTTGGTAGTAACGAAACACTTTGCTGGCCAGTACAGTCAAACTTTTATTATCTGAACTAATAACCCAATTGTTCTGATTATGAAATTCTGACAGTGACATTTTTGACATGACTTTCCCAATCCTAACAAGATGTCAGCTGTAAATATAAGAGACTGTAGACAGCAGACTGTGGGGCTGGTCGGTGCATTCTCTATACCAGCACAGCCCAGCACAGCACAGCACAGGCTCACAAGGGGCGCGGGCTCCGCGCTGCAGTGCAGAGTTCACTGCGACTCAACACAGCCTGCTCTGAGGCGCGGGCTCCGCGCTGCAGTGCAGAGTTCACTGCGACTCAACACAGCCTGCTCTGGAGGCGGGCTCCAGCTGCAGTGCAGAGTTCACTGCGACTCAACACAGCCTGCTCTGAGGCGCGGGCTCCGCGCTGCAGTGCAGAGTTCACTGCGACTCAACACAGCCTGCTCTGAGGCGCGGGCTCCGCGCTGCAGTGCAGAGTTCACTGCGACTCAACACAGCCTGCTCTGAGGCGCGGGCTCCGCGCTGCAGTGCAGAGTTCACTGCGACTCAACACAGCCTGCTCTGAGGCGCGGGCTCCGCGCTGCAGTGCAAAGTTCACTGCGACTCAAAACAGCCTGCTCTGAGGCGTGGGCTCCACGCTGCACAGACACAAGACTTGTTATTTGTAAAGACGTCTTCAGGAGCTTCTACAGCCTGTTTGAAGAATTGGTCAGATTGGCATCGCGGTTGTGTTTACTGATGTCTTCTCTTTAAAGGGATGTGAACCTCTCTGTGATTGGTCCGTATGTCGACTACCTTGTGTTGAAGCAAGGCGTTCACAATATATTCGGTAAGTTCCTGCAAGGAAAGTGAAACTGCTTTGACAGTCCTGGAAAGGGTTTCCCTTTTCCTATATATTTGGGATTTATTTAAGAGCAGTTGCCTCCAGTGACAGCACATGTTTCAGAGGCTCTGGAGAGCCTTCTTATTTAATACAAGGCCAGGGTTTTGTTTGAGTCTTGCTGACTGTTTCTATAACATCCCTTGAGATTGCCTTGGTCACAGTAAGATAATTCATTCCTCTTATTGCAGAAGCCATCATGAATATCAATAGATCTGCTTCCCAGGTATTGTGGACATGCTGCACAGTCCAGTCTGAGCCAGTGCACTGTTAAGAGTAGACCAGAGATATTGAAAAGCAACTCCAGCTTCATAGAGCCTCACAGCAGCACAGTGTTCATAGAGCCTCACAGCAGCACCATGTTCTTCATAGAGCCTCACAGCAGCACAATGTTCTTCATAGAGCCTCACAGCAGCACAGTGTTCATAGAGCCTCACAGCAGCACAGTGTTCATAGAGCCTCACAGCAGCACAATGTTCATAGAGCCTCACAGCAGCACAGTGTTCATAGAGCCTCACAGCAGCACAATGTTCTTCATAGAGCCTCACAGCAGCACAGTGTTCATAGAGCCTCACAGCAGCACAGTGTTCATAGAGCCTCACAGCAGCACAGTGTTCATAGAGCCTCACAGCAGCACAGTGTTCATAGAGCCTCACAGCAGCACAGTGTTCATAGAGCCTCACAGCAGCACAGTGTTCATAGAGCCTCACAGCAGCACAATGTTCATAGAGCCTCACAGCAGCACAGTGTTCATAGAGCCTCACAGCAGCACAATGTTCATAGAGCCTCACAGCAGCACAATGTTCATAGAGCCTCACAGCAGCACAATGTTCTTCATAGAGCCTCACAGCAGCACAGTGTTCTTAGAGCCTCACAGCAGCACAATGTTCATAGAGCCTCACAGCAGCACAATGTTCTTCATAGAGCCTCACAGCAGCACAATGTTCTTCATAGAGCCTCACAGCAGCACAGTGTTCATAGAGCCTCACAGCATGACAATGTTCATAGAGCCTCACAGCCGCACAATGTTCATAGAGCCTCACAGCAGCACAGTGTTCATAGAGCCTCACAGCAGCACAATGTTCATAGAGCCTCACAGCAGCACAATGTTCTTCATAGAGCCTCACAGCAGCACAGTGTTCTTCATAGAGCCTCACAGCAGCACAGTGTTCATAGAGCCTCACAGCAGCACAATGCTCTTCATGGAGCCTCACAGCAGCACAGTGTTCATAGAGCCTCACAGCAGCACAATGTTCATAGAGCCTCACAGCAGCACAATGTTCATAGAGCCTCACAGCAGCACAATGTTCTTCATGGAGCCTCACAGCAGCACAGTGTTCATAGAGCCTCACAGCAGCACAGTGTTCATAGAGCCTCACAGCAGCACAGTGTTCATAGAGCCTCACAGCAGCACAATGTTCATAGAGCCTCACAGCAGCACAATGTTCATAGAGCCTCACAGCAGCACAGTGTTCATAGAGCCTCTCAGCAGCACAATGCTCTTCATGGAGCCTCACAGCAGCACAGTGTTCATAGAGCCTCACAGCAGCACAATGTTCATAGAGCCTCACAGCAGCACAGTGTTCATAGAGCCTCTCAGCAGCACAATGCTCTTCATGGAGCCTCACAGCAGCACAATGTTCATAGAGCCTCACAGCAGCACAATGTTCTTCATAGAGCCTCACAGCAGCACAGTGTTCATAGAGCCTCACAGCAGCACAGTGTTCATAGAGCCTCACAGCAGCACAGTGTTCATAGAGCCTCACAGCAGCACAATGTTCTTCATAGAGCCTCACAGCAGCACAGTGTTCATAGAGCCTCACAGCAGCACAGTGTTCATAGAGCCTCACAGCAGCACAGTGTTCATAGAGCCTCACAGCAGCACAATGCTCTTCATGGAGCCTCAGAGCAGCACAATGTTCATAGAGCCTCACAGCAGCACAGTGTTCATAGAGCCTCACAGCAGCACAATGCTCTTCATTGAGCCTCACAGCAGCACAATGTTCATAGAGCCTCACAGCAGCACAGTGTTCATAGAGCCTCACAGCAGCACAGTGTTCATAGAGCCTCACAGCAGCACAATGCTCTTCATAGAGCCTCACAGCAGCACAATGTTCATAGAGCCTCACAGCAGCACAGTGTTCATAGAGCCTCACAGCAGCACAATGTTCTTCATAGAGCCTCACAGCAGCACAGTGTTCATAGAGCCTCACAGCAGCACAGTGTTCATAGAGCCTCACAGCAGCACAGTGTTCATAGAGCCTCACAGCAGCACAATGTTCTTCATAGAGCCTCACAGCAGCACAGTCTTCATAGAGCCTCACAGCAGCACAGTGTTCATAGAGCCTCACAGCAGCACAGTGTTCATAGAGCCTCACAGCAGCACAATGCTCTTCATGGAGCCTCACAGCAGCACAATGTTCATAGAGCCTCACAGCAGCACAGTGTTCATAGAGCCTCACAGCAGCACAATGTTCATAGAGCCTCACAGCAGCACAGTGTTCATAGAGCCTCACAGCAGCACAATGCTCTTCATGGAGCCTCAGAGCAGCACAATGTTCATAGAGCCTCACAGCAGCACAATGCTCTTCATGGAGCCTCACAGCAGCACAGTGTTCATAGAGCCTCACAGCAGCACAATGTTCATAGAGCCTCACAGCAGCACCATGTTTTTCATAGAGCCTCACAGCAGCACAATGCTCTTCATGGAGCCTCAGAGCAGCACAATGTTCATAGAGCCTCACAGCAGCACAATGCTCTTCATGGAGCCTCACAGCAGCACAGTGTTCATAGAGCCTCACAGCAGCACAATGTTCATAGAGCCTCACAGCAGCACAGTGTTCATAGAGCCTCACAGCAGCACAATGTTCTTCATAGAGCCTCACAGCAGCACAGTGTTCATAGAGCCTCACAGCAGCACAATGTTCATAGAGCCTCACAGCAGCACAATGCTCTTCATAGAGCCTCACAGCAGCACAGTGTTCATAGAGCCTCACAGCAGCACAATGTTCTTCATAGAGCCTCACAGCAGCACAGTGTTTATAGAGCCTCACAGCAGCACAGTGTTCATAGAGCCTCACAGCAGCACAGTGTTCATAGAGCCTCACAGCAGCGCAATGCTCTTCATGGAGCCTCACAGCAGCACAGTGTTCATAGAGCCTCACAGCAGCACAGTGTTCATAGAGCCTCACAGCAGCACAGTGTTCATAGAGCCTCACAGCAGCACAGTGTTCATAGAGCCTCACAGCAGCACAATGTTCTTCATAGAGCCTCACAGCAGCACGGTGTTCATAGAGCCTCACAGCAGCACAGTGTTCATAGAGCCTCACAGCAGCACAGTGTTCATAGAGCCTCACAGCAGCACAGTGTTCATAGAGCCTCACAGCAGCACAGTGTTCATAGAGCCTCACAGCAGCACAATGCTCTTCATGGAGCCTCACAGCAGCACAATGTTCATAGAGCCTCACAGCAGCACAGTGTTCATAGAGCCTCACAGTAGTACAATGTTCTTCATAGAGCCTCACAGCAGCACAGTGTTCATAGAGCCTCACTGCAGCACAGTGTTCATAGAGCCTCACAGCAGCACAGTGTTCATAGAGCCTCACAGCAGCACAGCGTTCATAGAGCCTCACAGCAGCACAATGTTCATAGAGCCTCATAGCAGCACAGTGTTCATAGAGCCTCACAGCAGCACAGTGTTCTTTTATGCAGTGTTTCCAGAGAAAATATTATTTTTAAATTTGAATGTTACTGTGACCACTCCCCTGTGACCGCACACCTGTGATCGCTCCCCTGTCTCCACAGTGAACGGCACCACTGGCGAGGGCATGTCGCTCAGCTTGGACGAGAGGAAGGTGCTGGCAGAGGAGTGGTGCCGGCAGGGCAAGGGCAAGTGAGTAATACTGCGGCCACCGCTGGCATAGCAGGGCTGTGTAGGTGTGTTACAGCTGGTAAGGTGTTGGGGAGCTGTGGCTGTCTGTAGGGGAGGTGGGACAGTATGTTTCATATTGTTTTGACACGCTGTGTGATTGTGTTTTTGTGCACAGGGTGGATCATGTGATTGCTCATGCTGTGTGATTGTGTTTTTGTGCACAGGGTGGATCATGTGATTGCTCATGCTGTGTGATTGTGTTTTTGTGCACAGGGTGGATCATGTGATTGTTCATGTGGGATGTTTGAGTTTGAGAGAGTCTCAGGAGCTGGCGAGGCATGCAGCTGGGATCGGGGCTGATGGGATATCAGTGATATCTCCCTCCTTCTTCAAACCTCCCAGTACAGGTGAGTGCCCTTTTCCACTCTGTCCACTGGATGGCGCTGCAGGCAGCTGACCCTGTTCTCTGTGTCTCCTCCCCTTCCAGGCGCCCTGCTCCAGTTTCTACAGGAAGTGGCTTCAGCAGCACCACACGTGCCGTTCTACTACTACCACCTGCCCGACGTCACGGGAGTGAAGAGTGAGTACCAGAGAGTGAGACAAGGGCAGGGAGTGAGAATACTCCACAGAGAGTGAGACACGGGCAGGGAGTGAGAATACTCCACAGAGAGTGAGACACGGGCAGGGAGTGAGAATACTCCACAGAGAGTGCAGGGAGTCACCCCGAAGCCCTGTCCTGTGGCTGTTAACTATGTGGTCTGCGGTGGTGATGAAGCAGCAGTGTGCTTCCTGCCCACTAACCCTGGTGTTCTGAATGAGCCCATTCCTATCTCTCTGCAGTCTGTGCCCAGGATGTCCTGCAGGGGGCTCAGGAGCTCATCCCCTCCTTCCAGGGACTCAAGTTCAGCAGCAGAGACCTGATGGACTTCGGCCAGTGTGTCAACAGCAGTCCCCGGTCCTGGCCAATGCTCTACGGGGTGGATGAGGTAGGCTTGCTCTCTGTCTCCCTCCAGGGGCTGTGCTGGAAATGTGCAGTCTGCAGGGTGGCTGTGTGCAGTCTGCAGGGTGGCTGTGTGCGGACTGCAGGGCTGCTGTGTGCAGGGTGGCTGTGTGCAGGGTGGTTGTGTGCAGTCTGCAGGGTGGCTGTGTGCAGTCTGCAGGGTGGCTGTGTGCAGGGTGGCTGTGTGCAGGGTGACTGTGTACAGGGTGGCTGTGTGCAGTCTGCAGGGTGACTGTGCAGGGTGGCTGTGTACAGGGTGGCTGTGTGCAGTCTGCAGGGTGGCTGTGTGCAGGGTGGCTGTGTGCAGGGTGGCTGTGTACAGGGTGGCTGTGTGCAGTCTGCAGGGTGGCTGTGTGCAGTCTGCAGGGTGACTCTGTGTTTCTCCATTGTAGTATCATGTCCATCATGGTGTGTTGTTTTCTTGTTGTTTTTGTTCTTTTTCAGCAATTGCTGTCAGCGTTGGTTCTGGGAGCACATGGTGCTGTTGGCAGGTAAGCATCACAGTTTCTGTCCAATTGCCAATTCTGTCTTTCCCAGTGGCATTGTCCTACAGGCTCTCCACACGGGATCCCTGCACAGGATCTCCACACAGGATCCCCATGCAGGCTCTCCACACAGGATCTCCATACAGGATCCCCAGACAGGATCCCTGCACAGGCTCTCCACACAGGATCCCCAGACTGGCTCCTCTCGCAGGGTGAATCTGAGCTGCTGTCTGTGCATCTCTTCTGCAGCAGCTTCTGCAATGTTCACTCAGCCCTGCATTGCCTATAGCAATGTGCTCCTGTATGAAGGAATGGCTTTGAATGGGGTGTTTTTTCTGTTTGTTTCTATTCAATCTTGAGCTCTTGTTTATCTCTTGGGGTGTCTTCTGTCAGAGTTGTTAATAAAGAGGTTTTGTTGCCCGCGAGGCTCCAGACCTGTGTCTCTCACTGTGTGTTTCCCCCTCTGTTGCTGCAGCACCTACAATTACATGGGCAGCGTGGTTAATGGCATGCTGGCTGCTTTTGAGAAGGGAGATGTCGCCCAGGCCAGGAAGATCCAGGTAATGATCACACAGTGTCTTCAGCACAATATTGGTGTCGCTGATGTTTCCAGTAGGAGCCATGAGATTCATGCAGATCTGTGAAGTTCTCTCCCTCTTTAGTCTCATTGGAATCATGTGCGTGTGTGTTTCTTTTTTTTTTTTTTTTTTTTGTCGTCTTCAGTTCCAAACGCAGGAAGTCTTGAGCTTTGCCTTCCAGCTTGGTGAGTCCCTCCCCCTCAGAATCATTGTGCCAGCTCCTATCCAATCCCTGCACAGGAGAGTTTACTCCTCCAAGCCAATCAGAGCACAGATAAACTAGTGATTGCAGCCCATGAAGTTCTAGCAGCAGTGTGCTGGATTACAGCAGTGCTGCATGCATGCCATCAAACTGACATGATTTCATTGTGAGATGCATGCTGTCTGGAAGGGCAGGGTGTGGACTTACTGGAAACTATTTCAGCAGGAGGGTACCCCCACATCACTTACCATGTTCATTAACCAGCTATAAAAAAACAAGGCAATGCCCTCCCTCTCCTCTTTCACATCCCTCCATCTCCTCTCACTCCCTCATTCAGATGACCTCGTCCACATGGCCAGGCAGGTTCAAGGCAGACAATGTCTGTAAATAACATCCACACCCTCCAATCTCCCCTTGTGTTTCCTCTTGTTCTCCTCTCGTGTTTTCTCATGTTCTCCTCTCGTGTTTTCTCTTGTTCTCCTCTCGTGTTTTCTCGTGTTCTCCTCGTGTTTTCTGTCTCCTCTCGTGTTTTCTCGTGTTTTCTCTCGTTCTCCTCGTGTTCTCCTCGTGTTTTCTGTCTCATCTCGTGTTTTCTCTCGTGTTCTCTCTCTGTTCTCCTCTCGTGTTTTCTCTTGTTCTCCTCTCGTGTTTTCTCTTGTTCTCCTCTCGTGTTTTTTCTTGTTCTCCTCTCGTGTTTTCTCGTGTTCTCCTGTCGTGTTTTCTCGTGTTCTCCTCTCGTGTTCTCCTCTCGTGTTTTCTCTTGTTCTCCTCTCGTGTTTTCTCTCGTTCTCCTCTCGTGTTTTCTCGTGTTCTCCTCTCGTGTTTTCTCGTGTTCTCCTCTCGTGTTTTCTCGTGTTCTCCTCTCGTGTTTTCTCGTGTTCTCCTCTCGTGTTTTCTCGTGTTCTCCTCTCGTGTTTTCTCGTGTTCTCCTCTCGTGTTCTCCTCTCGTGTTTTCTCGTGTTCTCCTCTCGTGTTCTCCTCTCGTGTTTTCTCGTGTTCTCCTCTCGTGTTTTCTCGTGTTCTCCTCTCGTGTTTTCTCTCGTTCTCCTCTCGTGTTTTCTCGCGTTCTCCTCTCGTGTTTTCTCTCTTGTTTTCCTCTCGTGTTTTCTCTCTTGTTTTCCTCTCGTGTTTTCTCTTGTTCTCTTATTTCTTCCTGCAGGGTTTGACCTGGCTGTGAATAAGCAGTTGATGCTGGTGCTGTCGGGTTTGCCCCTCGGGCCCCCGCGGCTCCCCCTGCTCCAGGGCTCCCAGGAGCACGCCGAGCAGATCCGGGACAAGCTGGAGAGAACCCTGGGGCTCCTGACCCCAAACTGCTGTGCAATGGGAGTCTGATTGCTATCGCTGCAGTGTCCCCTTCTGAAGCACACCTCGGTTATACACTGCACAGCAATACATTTCATCAGGGAGCTTTGCAAACGTGACAGGGGGAGGAGCCATGAGCTCGAGGAATTCCATTCTAATGATGTCACCAGACAAGTGACATTCAAATCAATAAGGAAAACTGTCATATTGCATAACTAAAGAAATTTTAAATCTATATAAATTAAGTTTAATATACAAGTCTGGACCAAATCTGGCTTTTCCAGTTAATTGAAAATACTTCTCGATTTGAATACAAAAGGTGCAAATACTGAATGATTTCAAGGAGCTGCTGAGCTCTCTGCTTCACTGTGCTGGTCTGCATGCGGATGGGCTGCTCCTCACAACACAATATGACTGACAATCCACAGGAGCAAAGGGCTGCTTTAAATCTCTTGTATTCTCTGTACTAATGTTGGTTATCCTGCCTTGCAGGGCTGTGTGTGGCTGTTTCACACAGCCTGTCTATTACATTGAGATGCTATAGAGAGTGATTCATACATTATACTGAGCCTGCCTTTATTTACTAATGTAGCCTTTGTTTTTTTTTTTGTTAATAAATGTTCTGATTAACAGCGTGTGTTTCCCGTGGATGCTGCCGTGGTACACGCGTGTCACTTGAGATGACAGATAGTGACAATGCAATTCAAGCACAGGATGTGTCTCATGGCCACTACTGCCAGTGTTATACCTGTCTGTGCTCTTCCCTTTCTTAGTACAATGCACAAGAATAGCAACGGGGGATTGAAGAAGATAGGGATTGTTGTGTGCTGCATCTCCCTGTGATGCGCCGCAGTGGGGGGGTGGAGGTGCTGATGACATCTCACTGTGATGCGCCGCAGTGGGGGGGTGGAGGTGCTGATGACATCTCACTGTGATGCGCCGCAGTGGGGGGTGGAGGTGCTGATGACATCTCACTGTGATGCGCCGCAGTGGGGGTGGAGGTGCTGATGACATCTCACTGTGATGCGCCGCAGTGGGGGTGGAGGTGCTGATGACATCTCACTGTGATGCGCCGCAGTGGGGGGGTGGAGGTGCTGATGACATCTCACTGTGATGCGCCGCAGTGGGGGGGGTGGAGGTGCTGATGGCATCTCACTGTGATGCGCCGCAGTGGGGGGGTGGAGTGTGGAGCAGGTGTTTTCCATACAGCAGTATATATATATATATATAAATATTCTGTTTAGTAATATTAAATATCCAGTCTTGGATGTAGCTGTAGTTTCACTGACCAGCACAAGACTGATTCATCTCCTTTCATTCTCTCACCCACAATCTTTCACGCTCTCAACACATTCAGAGCCACATTATTTTCTCTTTGATAAAAATCAGAACGCACGCTGTATTTATATCATTTGATAGATTAAAAGTGTCGTGGTTAACAGTAAGTTTTCATAACAATAGAGTGAAAGAGAAAATTAAAATAACAGGTAGATGATGCAGTTAAAAAATGACAAAGTAATCTGTCCGCACTGAAATGAAACCAAATCTATTCTCTAACGCAGAGCGTCAATGCCGTTCGCTTAACGTTTGCTGGTAAATTGACTGCCGTACAGCACAGCGTTATTGTGTATAGCCTGTAATTCGCCACCTCTCTCACACGATGGCGCTGTTTCCCACACGGAACAACAATTCTCCCGGGACGCTTTGTGTTCAGTTGTGCGCCATCAGAGAACGACGAGGAAGGGTGGGGAAAGATAAGCAAGGAGCACACCACAGTGCAGTGTTTCCGGCCAGCGCACCCGTGAAGGGTTGTCAGTGGAAAGCGGGTTGAAATAACCAGTCTGCCCATTCATTTCATTGTGTGTTTTGCTGGTTTCTCGAGCTCAGTTGAAGATGGTTTTGTTGACGATGATTGCCCGGGTCGCGGATGGACTCCCGCTCGCCGCATCCATGCAGGAGGATGAACAGGTTCGGAACAAAATAATAATAATAATAATAATAATAATAATAATAATAATAATAATAATAATACGAAACAGTATGCATATTCAGTAAAGCTCTATTTGAGCACAGTGTACATGTATATGCGTAGACTCCTCTGTAATTACTGATGAGCACAGTGTACATGTGTATGCGTAGACTCCTCTGTAATTACTGATGAGCACAGTGTACATGTGTATGCGTAGACTCCTCTGTAATTACTGATGAGCACAGTGTACATGTGTATGTGTAGATTCCTCTGTAATTACTGATGAGCACAGTGTACATGTGTATGCGTAGACTCCTCTGTAATTACTGATGAGCACAGTGTACATGTGTATGTGTAGATTCCTCTGTAATTACTGATGAGCACAGTGTATAAGTGTATGCGTAGACTCCTCTGCTTTCAGCCCATGTTCATTATGTTATTCTGTTTTGAGTATAGGAAATGACACACGTATGTTTATTGATGTGCAGGGTGACAGTAATGTTTGCCAGGATTGGTCACTGTAGCTTCTATACTAGCTGTACAGTTGTAATAAGTGTTAACGCAGTCGAGGTGAATACAGTCTCTTTAATCTTTGCAGTAACCCTGTTGTTATAACATTGGCATTCCTCAGCTGCTGTTTGTTATGTCTCTGTGTGTTTACCTGGTGTGCTCTTGTCTTTCTTGCTGACATCCAGGGAGGAGAGCAGGTTTGTATTGAACATTTCTACCTCCTGCACCTGGATAATTAGCAATCGTTATTACGCACTCCCCAGATGCATGTTTTGAGAATGATCAAGCCTGGAATGAATTCTTCCAGGTTCAGTATCTTCTTGCTGTAGTTTTAGTTTGCTGATCCAGTCTAGTTTCTAATGGCCAGGTAGACTGGGCTCTATACTGTACACTGTAGACTAGGTTAGCAGGGGCAGAGTGCTGTGAACTGGCTTTACTGGAGGTCCCCTTCTTGACAGTCCGGGTGCTGTTATTAACTAGAGCACTCCTGTTGTCTTACTTTAAGGAAGGGTGCGTTCTAGCATGCCAGTCTTTCCACTCATTTACTGAATCGCCTGTCACTTTGAGGATGTCAGTGCGATGCAATGCTGTGCTGCTCACTGTGTGCTAAACTCTGTACAGCTCTGACTTCCACCCCCAGCTGAATAATCACAGAAGCAGCATTCAGAACTGCATGCATGTGTGTGTATATATAGCAAAAACAGCATTTATTATCGAGGGACGCTCTCCTCAAAGTGCTGCCATTCAGGTGAACAGCTGGCTGTACACACACCAGGGGTGGAAATAAGCTTAGCGGTTTTACTTGGAGTTTGATTAGCCACAGTGCACAGGTAACACGCTCAGGTGAGCCCACTCTTATTAAACTCCTATGCAGTGGGAGCCTCGTTTCCCCCTTGCTACACTGTGAGGGGAGCGAGTCGTGTCTCTGATGATGCTGCTCATGTCTCTTTGTCTCCTCAGTCTGGGCGGGACCTGCAGCAGTATCAAAGCCAGGCCAAGCAGCTCTTCAGGAAGCTGAATGAACAGTCCCCCCCGCGATGCACCCTGGAGGCAGGGGCCATGTCTTTCCAGTGAGTAAGCCTGATTGCAGCGAGTGCTTTGTGGGCTGGGTGGGCGGGGAGTGGCAGGCTGCACGTGGATATGATCACTGAGAGTCCAGAGCAGGGGTGGGAATAAGACTCCTGTTGCATGGCTTGTGAAGTGGCCCTGCTGAAGGACTTCACAGCTGCTCTTGGTCCTGCAGCTACGCCATCGAGAAGGGGTGTGCTACCTGGTCCTGTGTGAGGCGGGTTCCCCAAGAAGCTGGCGTTTGCCTACCTGGAAGATTTACAATCGGAGTTCGATGAGCAGCATGGGAAGAGAGTGCCCACGGTATCCAGACCGTACTCCTTTATTGAGTTTGGTGAGTTTCAATGTGCACCGGGTTGAGATCACAGCGCTTCACAATGCAGGTCCTGTGCCACTTTCTTTCTGTTCTGTGCCAGCGTTCAGACTCGTTTTGAACACCCCTTGTATGCACAGCTGCGCTTCATATTATTCTCTGCACTCCTAAATGAAGTTCGGCGGACTGACGTGCTGAGTTTTAAGTGAGGCATTTATCTGAAGATCATTTTGTTTCTGGAAAGCTGTGGTGAAACCGCTCTTGTCCACGGTGTGCAGACCCTTGGCTTAGTGTCACATGCTCCCTATTTCTAGTAAATATTCCCGATGTGTTTTGGTTGGATTTTCTGCAGACACGTACATTCAGAAGACCAAGAACTCGTACATTGACAGCAGAGCCCGACGCAACCTGGGGAACATCAACACAGAGCTGCAGGATGTGCAGAGAATCATGGTAGCCAACATTGAGGAGGTGCTGCAGAGAGGAGAGGCGCTGTCAGGTACAGAGACACAGAGACACACACAGAGACACACGCACACAGAGACACACACACACTCGCACACAGAGACACACACACACAGAGCTGCAGGGTGTGCAGAGGGTATATATTTCTATGTACTGTATGCAGCCTCCATCTGTACTTTGACCTACCGTTGGAACATTTGCACTTTGCCATTCAGTAAACAATGTCAATCTGTAAATGATCATCAAAATAAAGATTGATTTTTACCAAAGAATCACGCTTCTCTTTAAGGGCTGATTTGGACCCAGTGTCTGTGGATTTTGAATCTAATGTAAAGTGTTGCTAATGAAAGTGCAGGGATGGAAATAAAGACTCCCATTGCATAGCAGTTTGAGCCATTCCTGGTTTTACTATGAGTTTAAAATAAGACACACCACACTGTGGCTAATCAAGCTGGTAGTAAAGCCTGGAATGGTTGAGTCTGCTTTGCAGTAGGAGTCTGACTTCCATGCCTGAAGGTTTTACTATGAGTTTAAAATAAGACACACCACACTGTGGCTAATCAAGCTGGTAGTAAAGCCTGGAATGGTTGAGTCTGCGTTGCAGTAGGAGTCTGACTTCCATGCCTGAAGTGTCTTCTGTTTTTCCTTTTCTCTGTTTTAAGCTTTGGACTCCAAAGCCAGCAACCTGTCAAGCCTGTCGAAGAAATACCGGAGTGACGCCAAGTACCTGAACACGCGCTCCACGTACGCCAAGCTGGCTGCCGTGGGGGTGTTCCTCGTCATGCTGATCGTCTACGTGAGGTTCTGGTGGCTCTGAGGGGCCGCGGGGACTCGCTGACCCCACTCCTTTATACCCGGGCTGGAATTACTTCCAAAAATCTTTACACGTTCTGTGGTGTGTTTTATTAAACCCCTGCACCTACCGTTCTCTTTCTGTTTAGTAAGAAATAAGACTCCCATTGCATAGCACTCTGAGTCCATGCCTGGTTTTACTAGGAGTTTAACATCACACTGTGACTAATGAAGCTCGTAATAAAACCTGGAATGGGTGAATCTGCTCTGCAACAGGAGTCCTCTTTCCATCCCTGGAATGTGTGTGACAGTTTGTGTTAATTAGACCGAACCCCAGTATTCACTGTTTGGCCGGCAGAAACAAACCCACAGCGTCCCGGCGGTTCGGTCTGCAGAGCATCTTTTCAGAAGCTGCCTGGATGTGCAAAAAGTCATGTTTCTGTTTCCACTGGATTCTGCTGAGTGTGTGTGCAAACAAAAAGCATCCGCAAAGAGCCTCCGCGGACCGAGCCACGCGCTGGCAGAGCTGTGCTCGTAGATATAGTGTGTGCGTGTGCGAGCCTACTGTGAACAGCGCGATTCTTTTTTTAAATTCTGCTAATAAACACACTGATCTACTGTATGTGTAACAGACCGCCCAGGTTGATCAGCTGTTGAATCTAACCAGTCTTTGCTAGTATGCACTGTACACAAGAAGTGTTACTCGCCTTTCCTCACAGTTCAGCAACTCCTCCGTTCTCAAGCTGTTTTACTGGGGCTTTGAGAAAAGGAAATGGGATGAAACGAGTTCAAATGAAACCCTGTTGGTAGTGGGAGTGTTTCTTGGGTGTTATCATCACTGCCTCGATTCTGGTCTCTGCTCTCTTGTGTAAATGAATGGTTTTGCATCTCAAGCGGTACAGATTTCAAAGGGCATGTTTATTCCCCATGTCAGCCTGCACTGTGTTATCTGATGCTGGCTTTACCCTCCATACCGGCAGCTCTGGATTCTCTTAGCAGTGATATTATTTTCAGCCAACTTCTATTTTGTTACCCATCTCTTTGTGTTTCAGTGTACTGTACTCTGATGTGAGGGGCGTGGCTGGGTGGTCAGTGTACTGTACTCTGATGTGAGGGGCGTGGCTGGGTGGTCAGTGTACTGTACTCTGATGTGAGGGGCGTGGCTGGGTGGTCAGTGTACTCTGATGTGAGGGGCGTGGCTGGGTGGTCAGTGTACTCTGATGTGAGGGGCGTGGCTGGGTGGTCAGTGTACTGTACTCTGCAGTTTCTCAATCCTGTTCCCTGAAGGTTTAGGGCGTTGTTATAACCAGATCTTAATAAATGCTGCTCTGGTGATCCAGTATTGCTTCTCATTGTCTGCAGGCTGCTGTTGCTTGCCCTGCACTCCACAGGACAGGGAATGCAAGTTCAGTAAAACACTGCACAGGCCGGGAAACGTCAGTAAATAACAATCGTAAATCAGAATAAAGCAGTCTGTATTTCTATATAAAAAGTACACATTAGACTGCACTGCTATAAATACATTGAATGTGTTTTCACCAATGGCAATGGAGTTGTGCCGTTTGCAGGGCGATTAGTAATACTAAAGCAGCTGTGGCTCTGGAGCAATGCGTCTCTCTTGCAATCAGTGTGGCCACGACTCCTCACAGCTCAATGAAAAGGGTTTCATTAACTGCAGCCTGGGACCCTCCTACACAACCAGGTCAAAATCATCCCTCTGAAACGAGAAGAGCGAGTTATGAGAGAGAGACACACACATATGAGAGGGAGACAGAGAGACACACACGAGGGGGGAGGGGGACACTAGAGGAGACACAAGACGGTGGCTGCGACTTGCAGGTAAAGTTAGAATATTAATAAATCAAGGCTTTTAAAAGTGCTTACTGCTCATCAGCAAGCCAGACGCCCAAATTCATTATTGTTTTTTTCCCCTCTTCTGCGTTCATTCCCTTAAACTTAAACTATATAAAAAAAATTTTTTTTTAAAAATCGCATTTTAAATCAACTGCAGTCCTGCCAAATTAGGGCATTTGGAAATCCACATATTTCTGTCATTTGTTTGGCCAAAGAAAGCTCGCTTGTGTGCTGGTAGTGGCAGAGCCGAGCGAGGAGTTTCCACAACGCTACAGGTAAGGCATTGCAGTAGCTTCCCATTGTACGGATGACATTGTGGGAGCTGGACAGGCTGGATTCTGTCATTGGAGTCGTTTCTACTGAATTCACTTCCCGGTGCACTCACCTGTTCATTATACTCCATCACATGCTGCTTGATCTTGGAGGAATCCACCCAGGTCACAAAGTCCTCTGTGTTTCTAAAATGAAAGATTGAAAACAACCCATCAGAACCCTACAGCTCCCCACCTCAACCCATCCGAACCCTACAGCTCCCCCACCTCAACCCATCCGAACCCTACAGCTCCCCCACCTCAACCCAACCGGAACCCTACAGCTCCCCACCTCAACCCATCCGAACCCTACAGCTCCCCACCTCAACCCATCCAAACCCTACAGCTCCCCACCTCAAACCCATCAGAACCCTACAGCTCCCCACCTCAACCCATCCGAACCCTCAGCTCCCCACCTCAACCCATCAGAACCCTACAGCTCCCCACCTCAACCCATCAGAACCCTACAGCTCCCCACCTCAACCCATCCGAACCCTACAGCTCCCCACCTCAAACCCATCCGAACCCTACAGCTCCCCACCTCAACCCATCCGAACCCTACAGCTCCCCACCTCAACCCATCCGAACCCTACAGCTCCCCACCTCAACCCATCAGAACCCTACAGCTCCCCACCTCAACCCATCCAAACCCTACAGCTCCCCACCTCAACCCATCCGAACCCTACAGCTCCCCACCTCAACCCATCAGAACTCTACAACTCTCCCACCACAACCCATCCGAACCCAACAGCTCCCCACCTCAACCCATCCGAACCCTACAGCTCCCCACCTCAAACCCATCCGAACCCAACAGCTCCCCCACCTCAACCCATCCGAACCCTACAGCTCCCCACCTCAAACCCATCCGAACCCTACAGCTCCCCACCTCAACCCATCCGAACCCTACAGCTCCCCACCTCAAACCCATCCGAACCCTACAGCTCCCCACCTCAACCCATCAGAACCCTACAGCTCCCCACCTCAACCCATCCGAACCCTACAGCTCCCCACCTCAACCCATCAGAACCCTACAGCTCCCCACCTCAACCCATCCGAACCCTACAGCTCCCCACCTCAACCCATCCGAACCCTACAGCTCCCCACCTCAACCCATCCGAACCCTACAGCTCCCCACCTCAGCCCATCCGGAACCCTACAGCTCCCCACCTCAACCCATCCGAACCCTACAGCTCCCCACCTCAACCCATCCGAACCCTACAGCTCCCCACCTCAAACCCATCCGAACCCTACAGCTCCCCACCTCAACCCATCCGAACCCAACAGCTCCCCCACCTCTCCCAGCACACTGCTGCTGGGTTAACAGCTTCTGCGCGTGCCAACCTAAGGAGTGTACGTGTGGACTATGATAATTAAACTAGAAGACAAGTTTCAATACCTTTCTTGTGGTTTTACATTACACAAAAATGTGAAAAAGTGTCTTGCTTTCACTTCTGTTTACAGAGCACACTGTCTCCATCACACCACGAGGGGGCGCACTTTGCCAGCCTCTGAAGTACTGTACTGTACAGCGAAGGAGTTTAGTACATAATTCTGCATGTTGTCCCTCGTGCCTTTTCTATTCCCTTCTTTACTGCCTGAAGACAAAAACAGGAAATGCAACAACTGCAGGAAAAAAATAAAACATGAAAACCAATAAAAGGCACTGGCCTCGTCATGCCAGAATCCCAGAGAACAATCTGATGCATCCCAACTGCATGTGACAAACCCAAACCCTCGAGATTACAAACCAGCATCCAGCTCTGCAAACCCAAACCCTCGAGATTACAAACCAGCATCCAGCTCTGCAAACCCAAACCCTCGAGATTACAAACCAGCATCCAGCTCTGCAAACCCAAACCCTCGAGATTACAAACCAGCATCCAGCTCTGCAAACCCAAACCCTCGAGATTACAAACCAGCATCCAGCTCTGCAAACCCAAACCCTCGAGATTACAAACCAGCATCCAGCTCTGCAAACCCAAACCCTCGAGATTACAAACCAGCATCCAGCTCTGCAAACCCAAACCCTCGAGATTACAAACCAGCATCCAGCTCTGCAAACCCAAACCCTCGAGATTACAAACCAGCATCCAGCTCTGCAAACCCAAACCCTCGAGATTACAAACCAGCATCCAGCTCTGCAAACCCAAACCCTCGAGATTACAAACCAGCATCCAGCTCTGCAAACCCAAACCCTCAAGATTACAAACCAACATCCAGCTCTGCAGACAGTCCTTCTCTAGAATGGACAGGAAGTCCCGTCCCCATTGGACCCTAGCAGCTGCAGCTACTTCTCCCTGCTACTGACAGTGCAGATCTCACACTCGCAATGACAATGATAAGCATTTGAAATGTGTAAACCACAGTAGCTTCTGTACAAACACATGGGGAATGTTAAATTTGTCTGCTCTTTATTTAGACTGAATGACTTATTATGAGATGTTTCTAAGTGTTCGTTCGGTGGCTGCTGCCTCTTATCAAGTTAAGAGATGCTTTCACGTGCACTCTTCATATGACAGACACAGAAAAGAGTGCACAAGAAATCCACTCTCAATTTGCTTAGAGGTAGCCACTGAACCTTTATAAAACACAAAATCCCTGAATTCGTGCTGTGATCTGCTGCCTGAGCCACGAGAGACCTCGCTGTCCCGACAGAGCGCAGGCTCCAGTGGCTCAGCCAGTTCAGGACTCCTTGTATCGCTTGTGAAGTTCACACATCTTTAGTGGCCGTGTGCAGGAATGCTGGCCAGCGCAGGGAGATAAGAGAGGATTAAGGGAGCGATGTGGGAATGCTGGTGCAGAGAGATGTGGGAATCCCAGGAATTGGAGGAACAAGATTCGCTAAGCCTCTCTGGCAGGCTGCAGCGTCACTTTAACAATGAAAGTAGTCAGACAATATAAATAAGTCATGTAATAAAAGTGTTGGGCAACGTAACTTCTGAAGCAGCGTTTAAAGGGAAATGTAGATTTTCCTGAAATGAAACGCAGGGTACAAACTGGACCAATGTAACGGGCCAACAGGTGCTGTGGTCTGCAATTCCCATTGTCGTGGTTCTCTTTATTATTACTGCCACAGCCACACAGAGACACGCACAGTCCCAGACGCCACACCTGCGGTCTGTGCAGGGCTGCATGCAGAGGAGCTCAGCTGCCCGCTGGCCTGCCTCTTCCCCCGGCTCCTGTGAGCAGCAAGGCTCTTTGGTTGCCTTCCTGTTTGAAGCAGATCTGCACAGAGGAAACCAGAGCTCTGTGCCGAAGTACAGCCTGCCCTCTTCAACCCCAAACCACAGAGTGCTTTTACCAGCAGAGGCTTCGAGAAATGCTGCTTCCTGCACCACAGCCCCCGCCCTGAAGAGATCTGCAGGCACAGCTTCTTACATCTCAGCACGCATGCATTTATTTCTGTCTGTCAAAAGCACAGACTTTTTAAAGAAAATCTTTTAAAAAGCTACATTGTAACAATGGAAACTCCTGCATTCTGTCCATCACACCACTCTAGCTGCCAAGTGAAGAATATGTTTGATGTTCTTGGTAGATTAAAAATCTTTAAACATTTGAAAAATTGTATATTATTATATATATATATATATTATAAATAAAAATCTCTGCTTCATTCCCAGTAACTCCCCCTCCCTCCCTCCCTCCCTCCCTCCCTCACACACACACCCCCTTGTGAAACAGTGTGCTGACTGGACTGTGTGCCGTTGGCAGGACTCACCTCGTCACAAGGAAGGCAGGGTCTGTGATGATCTCAGGACCGACACGCACATCTGAAGCAGAGAGTTAAGGGACTGACAACTCCATCATCATCATCATCATCATTTCAACAATAAAGCTTAAATTGGCAGGCAGGTTTAAAAAGAATTCCAGCAGCTGCTAGCTGCTTTAACTGAGCCGTGCACAGTAGCTTTGAGACGTGACAGCAGGGTCTGGTGGGTGCCTGGTCACCAGTCCAGAGGGCCACGGTGTTTCTGAGCTCAGCACAGTCTCTGGGGTGAGTCTCCAGTGCAATTCAAGGCTGGCAGAGTGCTGTCCGGGAGCAGCGGATGAAGGTATAGGATCATTAATCTGGGTTTTGAAAGAACCCACAATGAGACCGAGGGCTTTTCAAAATACTTGAGGCCAACTTTTAAAAAGGTCAGGTGAAAAATAAGCGTGACCTTTTCTGCAATGTGGAAACAATATGAACAGAAACAATTGTGAGAGCACCTTCATCCGCGACCCTGCCTGCCAAAGTAATTCATTTTAAAATACAAAAAAACACAAAATGATCAGCTGCAAAAAATGCAGAGAGCAGGCCCTCCCTTTTCCATGTGTGAGATTAAAGAGTGAATGCTCTTTGGGCCACAGACAGAGAGAGGAGTGTGAGAGAGTGAGTGAGAGAGAGAGAGAGAGAGAGTGAGTGTGTTCAGACTCCCAGTCCTCAGGGTTCTGCACACGCATCACAATCAAGAAAACTGCTCCAGAGCTCCCGTTGTCAAGGTAACATCTTGTTGCCGTGCGTGCCGTCATGCTCCGTCCCTCCCTCAGGCTGAGAGCAGCTGCAACCAGGCCCTGGGTCCCACGCACTGACTCACTGCAGCCCCGTCCCAGAGCCAGCAGCCACTTCCTGTTTCTCACGGAGCCTGCGTGGGGCTCCCTGCTCCCCTGAACAGGGCCGAGTCTGGGTCACATCCCGACTGGAGACAGAGAGGCTCCCCTGAACCCTGAACAGAGCCGAGCCTGGGTCACATCCAGACTGGAGACAGACATACAGACTCACAGAGAGAGAGAGAGAGAGAGAGAGAGAGAGAGAGGCTTCAGACCCCCAAAGCCATAGTTACACTATGAATCTTTGTTCTTTCTTTCCATAAATACGTTCCGATACACAAGCTTGACGAGTGAGAGAGAGAGAGACAGACAGAGAGGCAGTTGTTCTCATCTCTTTGATTAACAGCAGCAGGTCAAGCTCTAGAAAAATGTGTTTGGGAGAAATTGAAATTGAAGGGGCAGTAGTGCTAGCAGCCAATTCCAGCCATTGACAGAACTCTTCACTAGCCTGTGGGTGCTTCATGAGTGAAGCTTGACCAGTGGGGTTTGTTTAGTGGTTGTGCAGAGTGACACGACTGCAGAAGTTCAACAGCAATCTTAAGCAGCACTTCCCCATTTTAATTCCAGGATTGCATTTTGTGGTTGCTCAGAAATCCCTCTGCGCTGCGTTACACAATCCTACAGCCTGCGATGAGCGTTGCTATGGCCGTTGCTATGGTTTTCCTAATCTCATTTCACAAGTCGTGCCAAAAAATGAAACTCATTTCCTCTGAATCCACAAGAGTCAAAACGCAGAAAACTTGAATCTTTGTCATTTTTATTAATGACACCTTGTTACAGAAATGTTCTCCTCTGTCTTTGAAGTCACTTTCACTTCAATCACACTCAATCCCTTTCACACTGGCTGTGGAGATGCGGGCAGGAACAGCAGAGCTTCAGTGGATAGGAGTGGAACGATACTCTAATCTCACGATGCAAATCGTATCAACACGCAGGTCCCGATACGACGCGTGCGTATCCGGTGATGTGCAGACACGCGGCTCCCGATACGACGCGTGCGTATCCGGTGATGTGCAGTCACGCGGGTCCCGATACGACGCGTGCGTATCCGGTGATGTGCAGACACGCGGGTCCCGATACGACGCGTGCGTATCCGGTGATGTGCAGACACGCGGGTCCCGATACGACGCGTGCGTATCCGGTGATGTGCAGACACGCGGGTCCCGATACGACGCGTGCGTATCCGGTGATGTGCAGACACGCGGGTCCCGATACGACGCGTGCGTATCCGGTGATGTGCAGACACGCTGGTCCCGATACGACGCGCGCGTATCCGTGATGTGCAGACACGCTGGTCCCGATACGACGCGCGCGTATCCGTGATGTGCAGACACGCTGGTCCCGATACGACGCGTGCGTATCCGTGATGTGCAGACACGCTGGTCCCGATACGACGCGTGCGTATCCGTGATGTGCAGACACGCTGGTCCCGATACGACGCGTGCGTATCCGTGATGTGCAGACACGCTGGTCCCGATACGACGCGCGCGTATCCGTGATGTGCAGACACGCTGGTCCCGATACGACGCGTGCGTATCCGGTGATGTGCAGACACGCGGGTCCCGATACGACGCGTGCGTATCCGGTGTTGTGCAGACACGCGGGTCCCGATACGACGCGTGCGTATCCGGTGATGTGCAGACACGCGGGTCCCGATACGACGCGTGCGTATCCGGTGATGTGCAGACACGCGGGTCCCGATACGACGCGTGCGTATCCGGTGATGTGCAGTCACGCGGGTCCCGATACGATGTGTATGTATCCGGTGATGTGCAGACACGCGGGTCCCGATACGACGCGTGCGTATCCGGTGATGTGCAGTCACGCGGGTCCCGATACGATGTGTGTGTATCCGGTGATGTGCAGACATGCAGCTCCCGATACGATGCGTGTACGAAGCACAATATAATCAAATGACTATTCTGTTGAAAGACAAAAATGAAAGGAGTGCAGGAGAGGATATATTCACCATTCCAACATTGAAACACATGGATTCTTTATTCAAGAACACCTTGGTGAACTGCAATGAGGCTTCTTGTGCTTTTGGTCTTATTACGATAACAGCGATACCAGCCTCTATTACAATACGAGATCACGCTGAGAAAGTGTCAGGAGTCATCGATACAGGGAGTCGCTACAGCCCTAGTGGGTAGATCAGGGTGTATCACACAGGTAGCAGGTCCCTCCAGAACTACAGGCCTCTGGTTACGTGCCAGCAGAGCCCCAGAGCACTCCCTCGTTAGCCAGCGCACATGCTGGGACTGCTCCCTGCCCTGATTAAGAGGCCAAGTGCTTGCAGAGGGGGCTGCTTCCCAGCAGAGCTGCCGCCATGGCAACTGGCCCTGCGTGACAGTCATGTGAAAGCGATGCTGATTGGATTAAAATATTTCCCCTAAATCTGAATACTTGTGCTTCAGGGATCCGGTTTCAGCAGTGAAAAAATAATAAATCAAACTCCTGGTTTTTAAAGGGGCAGGTCACACGCAGACTATAAACTTGTGAAAAGATCCCGAGACTGAGCACTTGAGAGGCTGAACCCACCGCTCCGACTGCAGCGTTCCCGAATCCCGGGGTGAGGGGCTGCCCCTCCGACTGCAGCGTTCCCAAATCCCGGGGTGAGGGGCTGCCCCTCCGACTGCAGCGTTCCCAAATCCCGGGGTGAGGGGCTGCCCCTCCGACTGCAGCGTTCCCGAATCCCGGGCGAGGGCTGCCCCTGCGACTGCAGCGTTCCCGAATCCCGGGTGAGGGGCTGCCCCTCCGACTGCAGCTGTTCCCAAATCCCGGGTGAGGGGCTGCCCTCCGACTGCAGCGTTCCCAAATCCCGGGCGAGGGGCTGCCCCTGCGACTGCAGCTGCTCCCAAATCCCGGGCGAGGGGCTGCCCCTCCGACTGCAGCTGCTCCCAATCCCGGGTGAGGGGCTGCCCCTCCGACTGCAGCGTTCCCGAATCCCGGGTGAGGGGCTGCCCCTGCGACTGCAGCGCTCCCGAATCCCGGGTGAGGGGCTGCCCTCCGACTGCAGCTGCCTCAATCCCGGGTGAGGGGCTGCCCTCCGACTGCAGCGCTCCGAATCCCGGGTGAGGGGCTGCCCTCCGACTGCAGCGTTCCCGAATCCCGGGTGAGGGCTGCCCTCCGACTGCAGCTGCTCCCGAATCCCGGGGTGAGGGGCTGCCCCTCCGACTGCAGCGTTCCCGAATCCCGGGGTGTGTAGGGATGAGGAGCAGCCCACTCTCCACTCCCTTCAGGAGTGCCAAGATTTGGAGGTTTGCATCCCAAGGACTGGACCGAGAGCTAGAACCTTTGTGAACAGTTTCTACGGCTGCAGTCTTTCAGCGTTTCACTTACAACACTTCAGAATAAAATGAATCCCAAGGACTTCCAAAGATCCCAAAAACAGAGCAATATCAAATTGGACTGAAATAGACAAAGCAGCATTTAGACCCTGGGAACACAAACATACAATCACAGCTGAAGGACGCGCCATTGTCCTGTGAGAACAAACACGTTATTATAGAGATGTTTGCTTATGGAATAGCAGCTCACATTCCACATTGATTTTTACAGCCTCTATTTCAACTAACAAATCGCTGCTACACTCAATAAAAGGCTGAACCAGCCAGCCCATGAGCGGGAGCTGCTCACACCATTATCTGTCCTGCTGATAAGAAGGCATTTAGGAGATACTGACAGTGACACCTGCAAGCTGTCCCTGCCTCTGGCATGAAGACTCTGCAAGCTGTCCCTGCCTCTGGCATGAAGACTCTGCAAGCTGTCCCTGCCTCTGGCATGAAGACTCTGCAAGCTGTCCCTGCCTCTGGCATGAAGACTCTGCAAGCTGTCCCTGCCTCTGGCATGAAGACTCTGCAAGCTGTCCCTGCCTCTGGCATGAAGACTCTGCAAGCTGTCCCTGCCTCTGGCATGAAGACTCTGCAAGCTGTCCCTGCCTCTGGCATGAAGACTCTGCAAGCTGTCCCTGCCTCTGGCATGAAGACTCGGTTACACTGTGCTTCAAACCAGAATAACTGGGGAGTTACTCAGGGACAAGCAGCAACAAGCTACTAAAGGCAATATGCTAATAAATCTATATACTGTGTGTAATTTTATTTTTATATATATATATATATATATATATATATATATATATATATATATATATATATATATATATATATATATATAATTAAATTGGTAAAAAGGAGATAAGGATTTATTTGCAGTTTCTAAAAATCAGAAATAGAAGAGAAAGTTTTCTAAAACTGTTTCTGTGCTCCTCAAATAAATAAATAAATAAATAAATAAATAATAAATAAGTAAATGAGAAAGCTGAGACACACCGCTGTCTCACAACAAACCTCTCCTGATGATCAAACCCACGCCAGAGAGGAGAGCTGCGTCTCCCACAGGACCAGAGAGCAGGAAAACAAACCCACGCCAGAGAGGAGAGCTGCGTCTCCCACAGGACCAGAGAGCAGGAAAACAAACCCACGCCAGAGAGGAGAGCTGCGTCTCCCACAGGACCAGAGAGCAGGAAAACAAACCCACGCCAGAGAGGAGAGCTGCGTCTCCCACAGGACCAGAGAGCAGGAAAACAAACCCACGCCAGAGAGGAGAGCTGCGTCTCCCACAGGACCAGAGAGCAGGAAAACAAACCCACGCCAGAGAGGAGAGCTGCGTCTCCCACAGGACCAGAGAGCAGGAAAACAAACCCACGCCAGAGAGGAGAGCTGCGTCTCCCACAGGACCAGAGAGCAGGAAAACAAACCCACGCCAGAGAGGAGAGCTGCGTCTCCCACAGGACCAGAGAGCAGGAAAACAAACCCACGCCAGAGAGGAGAGCTGCGTCTCCCACAGGACCAGAGAGCAGGAAAACAAACCCACGCCAGAGAGGAGAGCTGCGTCTCCCACAGGACCAGAGAGCAGGAAAACAAACCCACGCCAGAGAGGAGAGCTGCCTCCCACAGGACCAGAGAGCAGGAAAACAAACCCACGCCAGAGAGGAGAGCTGCGTCTCCCACAGGACCAGAG